>JAUMJJ010000016.1:11630000-11990000 GCA_033556795.1 Tapera naevia
GGAAGGTATTAGAAAGAGGAAGTGGAAGGATAAGGAAATTTTCTCCTTCTCCTGATGGAAGGCAACAGAGTTTTCTGGGTTGCATGGTGTGGCCTGGGAGAGGACATGTAGTGGCCCAGTAAAACAGGAAGCAATGAAATCTGCTGAGCTTTGGTTACTGAGGTGGAAAACTACAGAAAAGGGCAAAGAAGTTTTATGCCATTCCTGCCTCAGACTAAATCGGCAAGGAAAGTTCTCTGAAGAAAGTCATGTTGTGATGAGTTATCCCAAAATCTCACCCGTGGGATGTGTTAAATTAAAGACAACTTCTAAATTCCTACTATCTCCTTAGCTCTTCTTAATCAAAGGTTTACCAAAAAAATAACAATATAGATACAGGACAGGGAGAATGAAAGTAAAGGCCTAGTGAGATATGCTTTAGAGCAACAAGTGTGTGTTATAACTACAGATAAAGACAGGTGGGTGAGTCATGTTGATGGTTTTGTGGATGCCATAGTTTTCATCATTATCTTCACTGCCACATCTGTCATACTCCACCTCACAATAATTGGTAATGAAACCATGAAGGAGCGTAGAAGCTATGCAAGTGTACACTAACTGAAAGTCTGAGCCAAAAGTCAAATATTTGAGATTAGCGTTAGTAAACTGTTATTTGGCATCAGGTTTGATTTAGTGTTATCTATGCCCAGGAACACCCATCATTCATTGTTTGTGTTAGCATAAACTCAAAAAAGGAGAGAAACCATGTCAGAGTCTCAATCTCTGTGATTATTCTTACCATAAATGAAAGTTCCACAGTAGAAAGCACCAGATATTCTGTGGACAACATTGCAAACTGGATTTGGTATAGAATCAGGAGACTCCAATTTCTTTCAAAACTTTCTTTGAGTGAACCTGAGTAATATGTGAGTAAAAGGTAAGGCCTCTTGCTTTTTTCTGTAGAGCCACAGAAATGGTGCCTGTGACTTTATGAAACAATCCTGTGGCACCTAAGCTGACAACCCATGTTTTATAACCAGAACACGGCTGTTTCACGTGACAGGATGAACAGCCAGATAATCCTGTAAGGCAGAACACCTTGCATCTCACTTGGAAGGCATCTTCTAAATGCAGATAACAGCTATTTATCCTATAATGTTCTCCTGTTCATTTGGCAGCAAAAGCTCTCTGAGAATTGAGTAATCTGTGCAGTCCTTTGGTGAACTCTAGTAACCCTTCTGGCTGCCATTACTCACTTGTCATGAACTATACAAGCAGGTTTAAAAATCCCCTTGAGGGCTGGTACTGGTCAGAGCCACAGTTTTGCAAACAGTTGTTGATCTGGGTCTTACATTGCACTAGAATAACCCCAAGACTGGGACAAAAACACCCACTGATAAATGCCCTCACAGAGAAACTACACACACAACAAAAGCATGCTCTGGGTTTAACTGTGATTTTGCAAACATACATTAGTAGTAAACACACAAGCTAAGCAACAACTGAACATGCAAGCACAGGCAGTACAGGAGTCCCTGTTAAGAAAGAACACCTACTGCAAACTGTACCTTCGTAGTGCTTGCCTGCAGCTAATTACCATAACTTCCAGGGGATGTTGGGACATGTTAAATCAGTGATTTTGATTTGTGTTTTTTAATTGCCATTATTCCAATACAATATACACAAAATACCATGTATATCTTTTTTTGGTCAAACATGCAAACTGTGCACAATAAGAGGCAATAGGCACCAACAGCATAAGTAAGTTCAACTCCAGTGCCCCTAGCAATTAGACAATGTATCATCATTACAATTACAGTAAGAAATATTTCAGCTATATCTGCTGTTGAGATTAGAGCAGCCAATACATCAAACAGCTGAAAGTCTTGTATTAGTGTGACCCTTGATAAATACATAAACATATAATATAAATAATATATCATTACATATAGATATAGATATACATCTGTATATTTAACTGTGCTTTTAAACACAGAAATATCAATCAAATGTTAAAGGTAGCCTAAAAGGAATTCCCATGCTGGTCATAGGTTCATGAGATAATCTAGGTTGGAAGGGACCATGGGAGGTGTCTAGTACAACCTCCTGCTCAAAGCAGGGTCAGCCATTAGATCAGACCAGGATGCTCAGTGGTTTGTGAAGTCACATTCTGAAATCCTCCAAGGATAGAAACGGCATAACCTCTCTGAGCAGCTTGCTGTACTTCCTGGTTGTCCTCATGGTGGTACAATTTCTCCTTATATCAATCTGGACCTCTCATGATTCAAATTATGCTTGTTTTCTTCCCTCCTGCTATGCATTACTGTGATCTCATTCAAGCTGCAAAAGTCAAGAACTAGGGCTCTGACATTAAGCCTTTATCAATCTGCAGACTATTTTTTCCAGTGAAAGTACAGATCCTTGTAAATGTAAGACTCCTGAACAGGTAGTGATTTTCTATAGTTCCCTGACAAATTGTTGAGGACCATCAGCTGGAAAGCACTGTCAAGATATATTCTTAATTTAAGGAGAGAATGGCTTGTCAAGTTTCAGCACAGAAGAATCAGGAGCAGAAGGGCAGAGAAGCAGTCTAAATGGAAAAATGAGACTTGGCAGCAGATAGCTAGCAATGGAGAAACCTTAACATAGCAGATTAAGTAATTTTATTAAGATGGAGAGTAAAAAGATACAAAAGAGAGAACATAATCTCTGTTCAGAGCTGCTACCCAGACTGCTGTAAATCAGTTCATCACCAGTTCATTCAGTGGGGATGTATCCCTCTTACACCACCTCAGGATTAGGCCTGAAGTACCTTATTCCCTAAGGACCTATTCCTTGTCTCATTCTATATATCATCTTCAATATGCTAGCACATTATATACTATCAGGGAGTTGCTTGTTATGTCTCCACAGTGCTGCACTGCATGGTAATTCATTACTCACTGACATGACAGAAATTTTTTTAATGATGTGCCTCTGCTGTTCCAAAGTAGGGAATATTTTTTATTTACATACAGCATTCATTTAGATCAAGTGGCAAATGCAGCATCCTCATAGCATAACTCAAAAGTGGAAAAGTCATAACAAGGACAAACAGTTCTGATAAAAAGTTTGCAGGATGCTGGAAGGAGGACAGGCAATCTACTGGTACTGCTGTTCAGTCATAGTTAATGAGGGCTACATTAAACAGCTCCTACTTGTCTGCAAAAATGGGAGGGAAAAGTGGAAGGATTACATTCAGGTTTAAAATAAAGAGTTATCCCGGGAATATAGTGGTGTGTATTTACATTCTAAGTCAAGCTGAATTTGCAGTCTGACACAATTCTGATATCAGTCATCAAGTCAAAATTCATTCCCTGATATCTCTCTAGATCTTTAATTACATCCTCTGTCTAGGCAGTTACATAAGCACACATTAAACTCTCACTTCAACAGGATCACTCACATGCTTCCATGTTAAGACACATGCTTGACTGATTATCTTGCTTAATCATGGTGGAGTTTGATTAATTTATAAGGCAAACTAAGCAAAAATTGTCAAAGATTAAAAGGAATTTAGATTGGACCTTCGAACTAGATGCAATATCCCATGCCAGGGCAAAGGGTTAAATTGAAGCATGACACAACAGGATTCATATCATGTTGATTTTTAATGAGGTCTGAAAGTAGATCATTCACTGATGTAAATCAGCATAGCACCACCAAAGCTGACAAAACAATGCTGATATGCAATTGGTTGTATTTTCTAGCAGAACAGTAGGATGGCAAAGTGAAGAGCGCAGAGGTCCAGTATCCCAAGGCTGCAAACCAACTTTTAGCTCTGCCACCTCATACCAATGTGGTACAATTGCAACACAATCTTCAATAGTGTAACAGTTTTTCACAAATTCTCTGCATAGTAAATGACAAAGATGAACTACATTTACTGTTATACTAGTGTTCCTGGTGTAGTCTTTCCTCATTTGCCAGTTCAATATCCAATCTGTCTGCTGGACGCCAAATGAGATTCAGGTTTCCCAGTGATATCTCAGTTAATACACAACCAAGCAATTGTCAAGGCATGACATTTAAATCTGTATGATCTGGCTAAACCAAACTGGAATTTTTCCATTGAGCCTTATGGATTATCTCCATTCCAGATTTCAAGTTTCCAGTGTCTAAGGACTTTGTGGTATGAACAATCACTAAATTTGAGCTTAAAGGTAACCTGAAGTTCAGCTCAACAAGTACAGTACGGATAGAACCTAAAATCTGAAGGCCAGTGGTGGAGGCTTGGCATCATTGCAGGACATATCACTCATAGATGACTCAACCTACAAAGAGCATAAAGATGTCAGTGTGTAGGTATTAAAGCTTGAAATGAAAATGTGTCTGTTTGAAAAGAGACTATTGTAGCAGGTGGGAAACAGAACCAGCATGTCCCAGGCACAATCAGTTCCCATTCTCCTACCTCCACGTATTCACACACCCCATCTTAACATTCAATAGCCAAGCTATGCTACTTGCCTCAGAGAAACAGAGGCAACAACCCAAGAAGCAGCAGCTGGAAAACTGTACCAATGCAGTCCTGATTTACAAGAGGGAAAAGTTAAATATTTCTGTCTTTGGGAATTAAAATGACTGCTCTGTCTCAGTGTGTGAAGAGCAGCACACTGGGAACTTGCAGTTCTCCGCAATGGAGCTGCTTCGCGAGTTTCCAGATAACAGATGGAGCTGCAAATAGAGGAGCTGCAGCTTAGCAGAAGAACAGGCTGTTTTCAGCTGCCTTTGTAGGCTACAACATCCTGCTGTATCTACAAAAATAGGAGGCAAATCCTCAAATGGTGCAATTCTGCAGAGCACACAAAGGGCTAGTGCAAGCTTACATAAAAGGAGGAATAATCTCAGTTTTGGCAGGTACCCATAAAGATCTTAGGGCAGTAATGATCATTTTCTCCTCTGTTTGTACAACTCTAAGCACAGTGGTACTTCGGCCCACATGTGGCCCCTAAGCTGCTAGGGCAAGTAGTAAAAATAGTAACGAACAGTTCTCACCAAACACTACCCAGCACCAAAACATTCAAAAATTAAATGAAAAATAGTTTTATTGTCTAAAATATACATGTCTTAAGCACGGACTATCAGTAAAGCTATTAATACTTCAGCCACAAAATGCTATATTGATAGTTATTCAGATTTTACTTTGTATTACTTTTCCTTCTGCTTTGCACATGATGGTTGCTGTAGCTTAGATGGCCTCAATCAAGTTTAATGATCTCTGGCAATCTTCTTCATTTGGAAAATGAAGAAAGATAAGCCAGACTCTCTTTTACATAGTGTTTCTAATTCAGCATGCAAAAGGTTAATAATTTCTTGACATATGTGTACACATATGTGACTTTCACACTTTTTTTCGTTAACTTCTACCCAATGCACATCTCTGATCTATTTAAGACATTTATGCTAGCACACGAGAGGGTCAGATAGGAGACAGAAAACAGAAAGAACAGGGAGAATGCTAGAATTTAGGCCTGGGAAGGGAAGCTTGCAAGACCACAGAAGTCAAAGTGCTTATGAAATAGCTTTTGGGTTTTTTTGTTGTTACAAGTCTAATAGCCTTTGTGATATTCCAGCCTAAGACTCAGCATACCAAATTCTACACCATAAAATGCAGTCAAAATGCAGAAATCCAATGCCATTCACAGAAAATTGTCATATCTCAGAATTCTTTTCTACTCAAATAGCAACAGTGTTGGTGGATGATTTTATGTTAAAAAACTCTGAAAAAAAATTCTTTCTGGAATTACCCAAATCCGACTAGATTGAAGTAGTTTGCTTAATCTCTGTCATCTGACATATTACACATTGCAGCATGGCATGGCATAACATGTTAAACAAAATTTAAAACATCAAAAAATTAAATGAAAGGGGCTTAGACCACCCAACCCCCCCAAACATTTCATATCTTTCTCCCAATATCAATGGTTAACTGTTTCTGACTTTGCTGAACTGAGACAAAATTGCCATTAAAAATTCTGCTAAGGAATTTTTACTCTGCTTTGCCTTCTGCTTTTTCTTCAGTGAGCTAAAGGTGCTTAGAAGGAAAGGACCAGGAGGCAGCACACTGTTGCAACGTGCCTCTGCTACAGCAGCAGTTAGTCTGCTGAAAACTGAAATGGCACAGTGGTAGAAAAAGCAAATCAGCAACGTGATTAGGTATTGGGTTTTGACCCCCCTATTTGCAAGTCTGATTTAATAAAAGTCTGATGTTTTATTATATCAGGATATGTTGTGGTTATGTTGTTAAAACAGGTGTAGTAAGTTACGTTGCTTTCATTCTTTCAGGCTTACTTCTTAGCTGGTTTTAATACTTGCTAGTCTTTGATAGCTAAGAGCATATTTGGGCCAAGTACCCCCAGAAGCATTGTCAGTGGTATGGGCTGGACCTATGAAAAGAAGTTAATTCATTTTGTCACAGATGAAGCTTGCAATATGACAGAAGTCAAACTTCTTATGCCACGGCCTTGATCTGGGATATTTTCTGTGCCTCTTTTCACACTGTTCTCCAAAATTAATGAGTAGTCCAGCCTGAAGAATTGATGTTCAGCTTTAATTACTAAGTGCTATATCTTTTGCCTTATCAAAGAAAAACATCCTCACATATTTTCACTTTGAATTAGTCCAAGTTTCTTTTCATCTGCTGTTAACTCAAAGGCTTTCTTACAATAGTCACTTTCATTCGCCTTCTCTTTCATCACCTGTCGCTTCCACTTTCTCTCAGTGTCAGTCTTTACCCTATCTCCTAACTGCAGGAAAAAAACCCCAATCATTTGCTCCATACCCAGGAAGAACACATTTTCAATGACGTACATAGTTCTACCTTATCTTCCAATCTGTTTCTACTGTGACTGTAATGAATACACACACAAATCAAGCAACCTAATTTTTTTCACTTCTCTGTTTCCTGGAGGTGATCAATTTTAACGTCTGTGGCTCCAAGAGACCCACAGCAATGTCATTCGGGGCATGGGATCAGAAGAGATGAACCTTACGCAGATGGCTTATATTGGCGAAGACTAAGGCAGCTTGCATAAGGTTATCATTATAATTCACCATTCATGATGTACTTTGTCGGGGGCTGTATGGTCTGCATTACCCAAGCACCATGCAATCTGCCTGTTTCAGTGAAGCAGTGGCCTGAGACTGTGCTCTATTTATCAGTTTATCTATCAATACCAAGAAACAAATGATTTGCCAAAGTCGCATAGTAAAGCTGGTACTTAGGTAGCTGAATGGTTCCTCTTCCTAACTATTGCAAGGCGCTCCTATGAGGTGCTCTCTCCTTCTGTTGAAAGGCTGACTGTTATGCTGTTTTTCTTGTTCCTTCCTCAAATGGTTATTCCCTGACACCTAGCAAGAAGCCACATATATTCTGTCAAAGTCAGGCTGAGCTACACTGACCTAGCACTTTTGATTGCCAAGTGTAAGTATCATCAAACAGTTATGCCTAAGTACAGAACAAATGGCCCTTAAAACATTCACAGCTGGTTTACTGTGCAGCAGGCCATCTCCTCATGCAACAGAGACAGCTGAGAACAGAGAAGCTCTGGGCTTTGCTCGTTTCCCTGGTTCCAGGTCAAAATAACATGAGAGTTTTAAACTTTATATTACCAGCGTGATGACCTCGCTTTGACTGAGGAAGGCTTCTGGAACACATGGGACAGTGCCACAGCCAGCATGGAGAACAGGCAGAGCCGTGCAGAATGCTCCAGGGTGCTGTTCGAGCTACCTGGGATGTTCTCCCAGAGAAGATCAAGATGTCCACAAAGCACAGCATTTCTATAAGCATATGTGCAGATACAGAAACAAAGAGCTTCTGGGTATCCTCATGTCCTCAGATGTAAGGAGAAAGAGTGGCTGAGGGAACTGGAGTTGTTTAGCCTGGAGAAAAAAAGGCTGGGGAGAGACGTTGTCATCCTTTACAACTGCCTGAAAGGAGGTTGTGGTGAGGTGGGTGCTGGTCACTTCTCCCAAGCAACAGGTGATAGGACGAGAGGAAATCATTTTATGTTCTGAGGCTCCTATTCAGAAAACTAGAGAGTTTGAGCAAGCTTGAAATCTGGTTTCAAGTACATAGATAATCCAACTGAAGTAAAAAAGATTACTTAAGCACCTAAAGTGAAGCACATCCATAAATGCCTTGCTGAATAAGGATAAAAGTAATCAAGATAATTTCTACAGGTTAAAGATCTGCCACTGATGCATCGTGTTCCTGAAACATCCAGCATGATGTAAACTTTATTTCCAGCTTTACAGAAGAAACTGACAACGACACAGAACTCTGATATATGCAAGATAGCTGTTCAGTGGCTAGAAAGAAGAGATATATTTGAAAATCTTTATATTGAAAATACCCCCATTGTTGCAGTGAGATAATTACAGGCAAAACCAAATGTATACACTTGGCTGAAGTTTCTTCTATTAATGTACGAGGTCTGCTGAGATTCTACATAAAGACAAAAAACTCAAGTAGTGGCAGAAAAAAGGACCTTTTTTAAAAAAAAACCTGTTGTCTGACTTAGGCCTGAGTTTTAAAGAGGTTCCTGGAGCTCTAGATGATCTGGGATAAAACTAAATGAATAAGAATTTGAACAGAATGGGAAGGGTAGGGAAACAGCAAAGTGCTACGCTTCCAGTTCCTGTGTAAATGACAAGCAGCTCTGAGACCATTAGTCATTGTCACATGAACCCTATTTTCTATAATCATCATTTCACTTAAATGGGTAAAGCTATATAACTGACTAGAAACAAATTACTTCATCTTAGTCTTCAAAAATGCATACACAGAGCAGAGTTGAGTAAACTTCGAGTTTACCTTCTGTCTTTGATTTCCTAAACCTCAGCATGAGGCAGGGTAATGCACTGTAGACTGAGAGTTTGACATTACTTTACAAGAGGATGTCTTCTCTTCTTCCATTTTGGTGAATCTGGGGTCTGAATTGTTTATTCTCAGTACCCTCCATGTTCTGCATATCTTCTCAACCGTTCCTAAGCTTACTCTCGATGAATTTTAGTTTTCCCCAGACAATTGTCAACTTCTGGCCCCAGTGGTAGCAAACCAAATAGTCTTGATTCAAAGACAAGGATATACTGCAGGTGACTGGAATGAGTAGAAGAGTTCTGCGCGGCATATGCAGGGAGAACACCATTCTTCCTGTGAACCATTTTCTAGAGCTACAGCCCATCTGCAAAAGCCAAAAATAGCACTTCATGTTGGTTTCCACTAAACCAAAACAAGAAGCTCCTTGAGAAATGGCTGATAAAGTCTACAATCTAGTGGTCTAGAAGGCATCTGGTTCTTTTTTTATTTCAGTACAGCAGCATCTCCCACACTTGAACACATGTGTCCATGCCACTTCTTAGGAGGTTTACATGTGTTCTAGAAATTGACAGTTTTCTTGGAACACAGGCATTTGTAAGATTTAAAAATAATTTGCAGTAATTCTATGCTTTGGCTGATTCTGCCTGTAGTTTACTTGTCAGTTTTTGAAAAATAGTATAAGAACTTCCCCTCTCAAGTCAAGCTCATGGTATCAGTGCAGAGGGTCACACAACTCAGACAGGGTGAGATAGACCAGTACATAATATCTTTCTCTAATGGCCAAAAAAAGATGTCATCTCTCATTCTGCACTTGCCACACATAGCATTCTTATTGGTGTCATTTTATTCTGCATCTAAACTTTCCTGGAAGAATGACTGAAATGTGAAACAGGGGAAGATAGCAAAATCAAAATTATAATTACGAGTCAAAACACAGACACCAAAGCCCAAAGCTGCTTACTCTTTTGCCATGGAGCTTGTCAGGATTTGCCCCATATCATCACGAGCAATGTCTGGATGAATAAGACAGTGAAGGGAAAAAGAACCGCTGCAATGAGTGGTCCTGAACACAGAGCTAATTCCTAGTCTGCAAGGGTGTTTCCCAGAGACTATTCTTTTCAAAATTTCCAAGTTCTTCATATACTAAATTATTTGCTCCAGGTGAATATTTAATGAAATCTCAAAGTTTTGGACATGAATAAAACAAATTCACATTCAACTCTAAAATGGTGGAATGAGAGACAACCACTGACAGATACTATGCATACAGCAAAATTTGACTGACTACTGATGCAAAATCCCACAGACATGCACATGGGAGGCAGGACACACAATTCAGGTGAGCACTCACAGCACCCAAACTAGGACTGGCAAACAACACTGGACAAATTGTGAGGCACTCAGTGGCAGACACATATTGGCATGATGATAAACTGGCAAGTGGCCCTAAAAAATATATATTGCTTTGTTCATTTGAACAGGCTGCCTTCTGAGAATGACCTGCTTTGAATGCTTTCCATTTGAATCTCTAGTTGGAAGGCAAAGCTTTCTATCTGAACACTGCTACCATATCATTAAGCAGTGCAGAGAAATCAGGATTCAGAGCATTTAGCACTTCAAAGGCTGGATTGCACCTCTGAAGACTGCA
Source organism: Tapera naevia (assembly GCA_033556795.1). NCBI lineage: Eukaryota > Metazoa > Chordata > Aves > Cuculiformes > Neomorphidae > Tapera > Tapera naevia. The sequence continues at coordinate 11,640,488 of JAUMJJ010000016.1, forward strand.
AAAGAGAAGTTAAGTGTTGCGAAAGCATGTTGTCTCAGTGGACAAGTGGGCATATTTGGCCATAGCAGAAGCTAACAAGTTCTCATCAAAGTTAGTTTTGAAGTAGAATTTCATGTCTACAGCCAAGACAGGGTATAAATCAAAATATGTAATAACTGTCACTTTCACATTGTAGAAGAGGTTATAGTGTGGTGCTGTTACATACAAATCCAGATTTCTGAGCTTCATAAGGTATTACACAATGAGATTCACAATTTGGAAGGAAACACCTTGTAGATATCCCTCTGAATTCTTAATGATAATTTTTGGTACAGTCAAAGACTGTGGTAGATATAGATAGAAACAAGCAGAAATAGATATAAAAAGAAAATGTGGAAATAGCCATCCTAAGCATGGACACATCCCTTTTGGCCATCTGGAAGAAATGCTGCTCGGCTACTAACTGACCAACCAGTAAGTATCATCTCCATTAAGTAATCAGTCAATGATGGGCATATATTGCTTTGCAAAAGACTGGGAAAGCAACTGGAGGTGAACGCTTATAAAAATGAAATATCTAGATGGATATTCTTATCCATCTCTTGCAAAGGTGTTAGTGGCTGCATTCTGTTCCCAGAAACAGAATTGGAATTGTCTATTGGAAACTTTATGAGAGAGTCAAGTGCCTTATTTCTTCACTTCATGAAGTCACTGGGCAGGACACAGGAGGCCTTCAGCTGTGTTATGCCACATTAATAAATCTCTGTGCAGAGATTTATGACAAAAAAAAAGAGCAAAGGAGTCAAGCATCACTCAAGGCTAAAAAAAAAAGGTCATTTTCTCTTCTTTTTTTTGTGGTACTTCTTCTCTTCCTGCTGTCTGAATCCACAGAGCTGATTAACAGCTCTGAAACAATTCATATTTTCTGCAGTCTGCTCACTTGATGTTGGCCAGTCAAGCCTAGCTCTTGCTCATGCTCCATCTGTTGTTTTCATGGGGCATAAGTAATTTGCTACCTGCCTAGCTGTTGCAGAAGAAAAGCCAGAAATACACACTCAAAAGCAACCTTGATTTTAGTTTTAGCATTGCAGTCCCAAATCAAGGCTGAGGTCTCTCTACTGTCTCCCTGGGAATGGTTTGCAGATCTTTATTTGCAGTGTTATGATTAGGTCTTTGCATCTTCCTGTTCATTTCCTTCTTCAGCTCTCCACTGCCAACTGTATGTCAGACTTTTCACTACAAGGTCATGAATGCTTTACTGGCCTTATTGTCTCATTGTTTTCGAAACTGTGCAATGAGCAGGATATGTTTCTCTTTCAATAAAGTGAACAGTCATTCTTGGTCTAAATGCCAGCAAAGCGAACTAAGGAAAAGAACAGCAAGACAAAACATCCAGGCATAATAAAGATAAAAGTAGGCTGTCACATTCAGGTCTTCGTTGCATTCTTCTCTTCATCAAGAACTTTGAATTATGAATCTTAAGCAGGGCATGGAATGTGTATAGCACTATTTTCAGGGCAATGATGCATGAACTCATTCAAGACAAGGGGAAGTAAATATTATGATGCTTGGCACTGGCTTCCTATAGCTTTGATGTTCTTTGAAGTTTCATACAGCTTCAAAGCAGAAGGAGTAACTACTTGTGCTGTTCAGATTACAAAGGCTTACCAACAGGAGTGTAGCTCACATACTGAATGGCACTGTCACCTGGCACTTAAGATTCTGCTTAATTTTTTCTCATGTTCACGATAAAAAAAAAAGTGCTTTTGACACTTTTGGAGTCTTGTTAATCCAAGGACTGCAAAATACTTTGCAAAATATAAGTAAAAATATCAATAACATGTTAATGAGTGCAGAAATCATCCACAATCCAGGTACTCATTGTATACAATGAGTCCACTGAATCCTCATCTGTTAGCTGTTATGAGCCAGATCACCTTTGCATTGTTACAATACGCTGACATCTGGCTAGAATAGCCTAGCTATCTTCCAAAAACTTAAAGAGTGTGTCACAGAACAGCCCTCACAACAATCTGAGACCCTGACAGTTTACTCTTACTGGAGTTCTTAACTGTTGCAAAACGGCTTCTGCTTCTTAATATTTTGTTGGCGTCTTAGTTTATCAGTGAAAAATGTAGACTGTATATCGAGCCATCTGTTGGGGAAGTCATTGATTTGATCAGAGACACATTTATACAGCTAAAAACATTGTTTGGTACTGAGCAAATCTTTCTAGAACGACACAGATTTAATCTCAGGTGACTACTATGCAAGTAGCATTTCAGTGATAGGCAAGTAAGCAGATAAGATCTTTGTCCTCACTGTACAAATGAGTTTGTGTACATGTGAACAGAACCAAAAAAAAGTGGCTACAAAACCAGGGGAAATAAAGTCGGAAGATGATAATGATGATAATAATAGGAAACAATGCTTTTTGATCTGAAACAGCACAAAATACTACAAAGCTCTCAAGGTAAATTGTTTAGAAAAAGATAGTTACCATGAACTGAAATACCACATATGTAAATGGTACGAAAAGAGTTAAATGTGAAGACCTTTACTAACTCCACAGTCACTTCTTCAATGACTCAAACTGACTGGTGACTTTTTGAGATCAGTGTTATAATAACAAAGTCAAACCTGACCCACTGAGTTTAACCTCAGCTGTTAACTTTAACCAATGGAACACAAGATTAAAAGTATGAAAAAATCACAGAGTCAGAGCTGCTGAAAAATGTATCTTTTTCAGACCTTGTCCGAGCCCCTCACTGCCAAGCATTATGTGAAAACATTTCCTTTATTGTAGAGTTAATAGTTAAAATCAAGGGAGAGAAAAGATTGGGAATGGTGCGAGGAGAAGCACATTTCTGAATTCCAAATCTTCTTTACTGTCACTATGCAGTATTGTCTTCTTTGTGCATTATTGTGTGGTTAGAATCAGATTTATTAGAAGACAGAAAATCTGGTAACACACCATCTTCACTCTGAATGGCATTACATGAAAAGCCAGAGTGTTGCCTGAGAGAAAGAATCATATACCTGTCTTCAGCTTTCACTGATGAAATAACCATATCTAATAAACTGATTGAAAACACCGTGGAATCTATTATAATTGGGTCAGCTTTTGCTATTTCAGTTTATCTTTCTATGCAAATAATCCCATTCACGATTCAGCCTGATTCATGAAACAACCTACCCAAATCAGAACTAATTGCATTGTTGTGCTGGCTAGGTTCCTTGGTGCTGAGAAAGACCAGTCACATGCTGATGGATTTTAAGTAGCACCCTGAGAAGCTGCAAGACTCTTAGGCTTGCAGCCTGTAGGCAAGCAAGAAGATGGGGAACTCTACCCTCTTTTGGAATCTGTCCATCATTACTTCAGAGCTGGAAGCTATCACAAGTGCGCTCACTGGCACAAGAGCTGCATCAGCCTAATACACCACAGAAAGACCTGCACAATTTGTGGGCAAGTGAAAGTAGGGAGGAAAGGAATTCCCATAAGAATCTGTCTCAGTGACCTTCGGTCATAGCCTACAGAAGCACAAGCCCACAGTTCTGCACTTCACAGAAACAGTTATGCTCTTGGAAGATCACACCCTGCCCACAGCATCCCTCACAGAAGGAAACAAAGGAAAGATGTGGTTTTGGTGCTCTCCTTTTTCACACATGTTGTCCTCAATACTTCTGGCTGTTTCTGGAAGAAATATAATGTAAAATGTGGGAATTAGGGCTAAAAACTGTCTGCAAGTTCTCCACACGACTATTTACTGACATCAGTGGAGCTACCTCACTTCAGAGTGAATTCGCACTTCAAAAGCAGAGACAAGGAAAGTCTGTTGTGTACTGACAGCCCATTTCTCCATTACAGTTTGTGGTCTGCAGCCAATAATTTGGCCCATTATTTATAGCTTATATATAATCTAGTATCCTAAAATAATTCATGAGTATGGCTGCATAAATAGTAAAATTCAGCAAACCTATCCCTGAAAGACTGATTATTTTACAACTACCCAGATCTTACTGCTTGAATATTTTTCATGGGTTTTGAACATATTCACACATACTTTCAAATGTAACAACTTACAAGCCAAATTATACTTTGAGACAAAAAGGTAGAGCTTACTCATGGAAACAGGTTGCAAGGTTAAAGGCAAAGAAGTTACTGTTTCACCATTAAGGTTTATGTAGGTACTTTTATGGTATTTATCATGTAATAGGAAACTTTCACAAACATTCAGTACTTCTAATTCCAACTACTCAAAACTCACTTGACTCAAGTATCATTACATTTTTAAAATGTTGGTTCTATAAAACTACCTTGTAATTTTAAGCTTTTAAGTATTTTCTTTTTCTCCCATTAAGACTGGAAGCACTTTTACATTCAAAACATAGGTATTCACTTCTGAAAGTACTTTCTTGGCACCTATGGGGACAACATCCCAGTTCAGGAAGGTTTTTCAGTCACATCAGCAGCAGCCCTTGAAACACAGGTAGCCTAACTTCTGCTTTTTCTCCTCTCTGCTGTGATGAGGCAAAAGCTGGATGCTGGCTCCACTAAGTAGCAGAAATAACTCAGGCCACACAGAAAAAAATAGAGTTGTTAAAGATCTATAGGAAAGAAATCCAAATGGCCATACCAAGTCCTCTCAGCAGATTTGGGGAGGAGTGTTGAAAGATACTACTGCATCCTTGCTTTGCTTAAACTTCTTCCTAAACACTGTTTTGTCTTATGTTGGAGAAAGAAACCTGTGGTCTGACCTAATACGTATCTTCTCATGCTCTTACAGAACTGAGCAGGGAGAAGTGCTGTGGTCCCTCTTTGTGAAAGGGTAGAGTAGTCACTGGTTTAAAGCACCCACTTTTTGACCCACTTGCACATATTGATACATTCATACAAGGGTATGGAGTGATGCTTTCTTCTGCCTTAATGGCTTGGAGACATGTCTCCTTTCTTTAGCACACTATCATCTATTTATGTGCTTTGGTCAGTAGCTCAGTAATGCCCCACTACAGACAAAGAGACTGCTTGGACAGGAGGTGTTGCTAACTGTTAGACAGCTTCTTGCCCATCCAGCACTGCTCCACTTAACTAAACACATGCAAATGATTTCTATGTGCTGACTTGCAAAAGCATTGCGAAACACAGGAAGGAAGGGAAGAGCAATGTTATTTTGCTGACTGGACAGAAAAGGCAAAGCCGTCAGTCCTGTCCTTGAAAGCTATGCTAATATGCATGGCAACCAGACGCTCACAATGCTGTAAAACTGTTCTTACTGAACTGCTCATCTTCCAGTCCTGTCATGTGGAGAAGCATCATTTTCAGAGAAAATAATGACAACTAGCAGGAAGCAAGAGTCCTGATAATGAGTTCGGTGCCTATCTGCAATAGGGTCCTTCTCGCTCTTCAAGGAAGGCAGGCTTGAGCTGTCTCTTTCACTGATATTACAAGGTCAATTCCATTTGCCCCATGTGGTTATCAACTCTATGCATGTGTTCTGAGATTATCTATTTGACAGATGCTCCAACTCAAAAACAATCACTGAGCCCAGAAGCCTGAGCTGAGAGCTCAGGCCTCATAGTTGGTCCTCAAAGCACCAGGTCAGCAATGCACAAACAGACAGTTATCCTAATACATGTGCTTGATTTATCATTATTCAGTCAAGCATTTAAGCACAAAGTTGGAATCAACTACCTCTGTAAAGTGCTTTGCTAGACCAGATCCTTACATCCGTCAAGACCCAAGACTGAGTTCTCCTACTAAGGTGCCAGATAGGCTTGCAGGAAGGCGTAGGGGGAAGCCTTTCTCCTAAAGTTATTTAATTACATATTAGATAAAGTCACCACCTGTGGAAAGAAAAAAAAACAAGAAGCCTGGGGGCATTAATCTTTGGCAATGCTCATCTCTGAAAAGTCATCAAAAGTTCTGAAGCCTGCTATTGTCTTCAAAGGCCCAGCAATCAAACAAAGTTTTATATTACTATAACCTAAACTGTAAAACCTCCTACCCTGCAAGAACAAACAAAATTTTGGTATATGAAAACTTTGTCATTGCAAAACTATTTTTAAGACAGTAGTTAACCACATTTTTTTCTGACATGCAAATGTTGGATGCTAAAAATACTTTTGTCTTCATTCTAGTGCAGAATGTTGGTATGCATAAAGAAATAGCTGCTGTCTTCAAACACAGAACAAGTCTGACTTCTAAGGCTAGATACAAAAAAAAAAAACAGAATCCCAGTGAGCTCACTGTTTTATTCTAAACAAGATATGCAGCTACCACAGCTTTGTGGCACATTGGACATCTCACTGCAAATTCTGAATGAAGGCAAATAATATTTTTATCAACTGTACAATACATTGACCAAAGTGTTGTAAGGGACCTTTCCATCTTCTTGAAAATAAAGTATTGTAATATTTGAATTATGAAATGAGGCTTAAAATATATTCTCATGTTAAGCAACAATACTTACAAAAGGCACTTATTCCCATAAACAACAGAAATGGAACTGGATCCTCCAGTGTTTCAGCCAAAAAGCTTGTCTTCAACAGCTTCCATATATGTCAGAGTCAGAAATAAATCCTCCTTCCATTTCAAATATCACAGTATCACAGTATCACAGTATCACAAGGTTGGAAAGGACCTCTGAGATCAAGTCCAACCTATAACCTAACACTAACACCAACACTAACACCAACCCATCATCTAAACCATGGCACTCAATGCCTCATCCAGTCTCCCCTTAAACACCTCGAGGGTCGGCGACTCCACCACCTCCCTGGGCAGCCCATTCCAATGGCCAATCACCCTTTCAGTGAAGAACTTTTTCCTAACATCAAGCCTAAACTTTCCCTGACGAAGCTTAAGTCCATGCCCTCTAGTTCTGTCACTGGTCACCTGAGAGAAGAGACCAACCCCTGCCAGACTACAACCTCCTTTTAGGTAGTTGTAGAGAGCAATGAGGTCTCCCCTGAGCCTCCTCTTCTCCAGACTAAACAGCCCCAACTCCCTCAGTCGCTCCTCATAGGGCTTGTGCTCCAACCCTCTCACCATCTTCGTTGCCCTCCTCTGAACACATTCCAGTATCCTAACATCTTTCCCAAACTGGGGGGCCCAGAACTGGACACAATATTCAAGGTGAGGCCTGACCAGTGCTGAGTACAGGGGGACGATAACTTCTCTGGTCCTGCTCACTACACTATTCCTGATGCAGGCCAGGATTCCATTGGCCTTCTTGGCCACCTGGGCACACTGCTGGCTCATGTTGAGCTTCCTGTCCACCAGCACTCCCAGGTCCTTTTCTGCCTGACTACTCTCCAGCCACTCTGTCCCCAGTCTGTAGCTATGCATGGGATTGTTGTGTCCAAAATGAAGTACCCGACATTTGGACTTATTAAACATCATCCCATTAGAATCAGCCCAGCTCTCCAATCTGTCCAGGTCCCTCTGTAGGGCCATCGTACCCTCTAACAGATCAAACCTTCCTCCCAGCTTGGTATCATCTGCAAACTTGCTGATGATGGACTCAATCCCCTCATCCAGATCATCAATAAAGATATTAAACAGGACGGGACCCAATACCGATCCCTGGGGGACACCACTTGTGACCGGCCGCCAACTGGATGAGACACCATTCACCATCACTCTTTGGGCTCGGCCATCCAGCCAATTCCTAACCCAGCACAGAGTGCTCCCATCTAAGCCACGGGCTGCCAGCTTCCCTAGGAGTCTACTGTGGGAGACAGTGTCAAAGGCCTTGCTGAAGTCCAGGTATACCACATCCACAGCCTTCCTCTCATCCACCAGCCGAGTCACATGGTCATAAAAGGAGATCAGGTTGGTCAGGCAGGACCTACCCCTCCTAAACCCATGCTGGCTGGGCCTGATCTCTTGACCGTTCTGCAGGTGCCACATGATTTCACCCAGGATTATCTTCTCCATGATTTTACCTGGGACCGAGGTCAGGCTGACAGGTCTGTAATTACCTGGATCATCCTTACAGCCCTTCTTGTGGATGGGCGTCACATTGGCCAACTTCCAGTCTTCTGGGACCTCTCCAGTGAGCCAGGACTGCTGAAAGATGATGGAGAGCGGCTTAGCAAGCTCATCCGCCAGCTCTCTCAGCACCCTAGGATGGATCCCATCCAGCCCCATAGACTTATGAGGGTCCAAGCGGCTCAGCAGGTCTCTAACTTCCTCCTCATGGATTGCAGGTGGGCCATATTTCACCCTGCCCCCATCAACCACTTCAGAGGGCCAACTGTCAAGCGAGCTGACATCCTTGCTGTTAAAAACTGAGGCAAAGAAGGCATTAAGTACCTCAGCCTTCTCTGTATCTTTGGTTACCCTTCCTTGCACACAATCCAGCATCTCAATGTCTTTCTTGTAGAGAGGTGTCCAAAACCAGAAACAATATTTGAGATGTGGCCTCACCAGTGCCAAGTACAGGGGGACCATCACTTCCCTTCTCCTGCTGGCCGCACCACTAATGATACAAGTCAGAATGCTGTTGGCCTTCTTGGCCACTTGGGCATGCTACTGGCTCATGTTCAGCTGGCTGTTGATCCTCAGGTCCTTCCCTGCAGTGCAGATTTTAAGCCACTCTTCCCCAAGCCTGTAGCATTGCATGGGGCTGTTGTGACCCAGCTGCAGGACCTGACAATTGACATTGCTGAATACCATAAGGCTGGCCTTGGCCATGAATCCAGACTGTCCAGATCCCTCTGTGAAGCCTTTCTACCCTCAAGCAGATCAACACTCCCACCCAATGTGAGTCATCTGCAAACTTACTGAGGGTGAACTTGATCCCCTCATCCAGATCATTGTTAAAGACACTAAACAGAATCAGCCCCAACTCTGAGCCCTGGGGAACACCACTTGTGACCAGCTGTCAACTGGATTTAACTTCGTTCACCACAATTCTCTGGGCCCAGCCATCCAGGCAGTATTTTACTCAGCAAAGGGTGCACCCATCCAATCCATGAGCAGCCAGTTTCTGCAGGAAAATGTGGTGGAAAATAGTGTCAAAGACTTTACTAAATTCTAGGTAGACAACATGCACAGCCTTTCCCTCATCCACTGAGCGAGTCATCTTGTTATAGGAGATCCGGTTAGTCAGGCAGGACCGGACTTTCCTAAATCTATGCTGACTGGGCGTAATGACCTGGTTATCATGTAAGTGTGTGTGATGGCACTCAACATGACCTGCCCCATAACCTTCCCTGGCACCAAGGTCAGGCTGAGAGGCCTGTAGTTCCCCAGATCTACCATTAACTGGGAACTCCGCAGTTGGCCAAGGCTGTTGATAAATGATGGAAAGTGGCTTGGTGTGCAATTTCCACGAGTTCCGTCAATACCCTTGCCTGGATTCGATATAGCACCATAGACTTGTAGGTATCTATGTAGTGTAGTAGGTCACTAACCATTTCCTCTTGGATTATGGGGGCTTCTTTTTTCTCCCCATCCTTGTCTTCCAGCTCAGCACGCTAGGTAACCAAAGAACAATTGGTTTTACTCCTAAAGACTGAAGCAAAGAAAGCATTAAATACCGAAGTATTATACTTTCATGTATAATAAATCCCCTTTGTTTTTTGCTAAGAAAAAAGAGAAAAAAAACACCCTAGAGAAGAGTGGTAACAACACATTTGAGCACAAAGACCCAAGGAAAGCAGGAAGAAAATACTATATTATTTGAATCACCACCTATGTCCTTCAGAGCCTTCAATATTCCTGGCCAGCGGCAATACTGTTGATGAAGGTTAAGAGCATTGAATTTTGCAGGCAGAATAATTCTCAGTGAGATCAAGGCACAGAGCTGGAATGGGATTTCAAGTCTGAAGACACTGAGATCTGGGAATGTGGTTCAGAAGATTATGAAGCCAGTGAAATGCAAAACTGGAGCTAGCTAATGCCGTAATTTTTTATTGCAGTTGAATTGCCCTCAAAGCCCAAGGATTTTATTTTAAAATCTTGAAGCCTCTCTCAATTTCTGTGAACACTTGAAAGTTCTCATACTAGCAAGCTCTCCTCAAATACTGCTACTAGTCTGATAGTTACTTATTTGAAATGAAATGCAAGTTGAGATAGGCATTCCTTCAGTATACTGAAATATTATGCTTCCTTGTGGATAGCCAAAAACTTAACTGAATGGACAAGATGGACTCCTTCCTTCTCCATTCTTTTGGGAGAATTATGGAAGACTCTGTCTCCAAAGAGTACAAGACAGCAAAATATGCCAATTATAGCATTAAGCAAAGTGGCAAGAATGTTCTTTATGTTGCAGAACAATTCTTTATCCTATTCTTCAATTATTTCAGTATTTCCATACCTACCAGGACAGGATATGGCAGTCTTATTCCAGACTGGTAGTCCTTGTTTTCCCCATCTGCTGCCCCTTTTGACCAACCCTTGCAATGGTCAAGCACAGACAGCAATTTCAAGATTAACTTATAAAATGAGAAGCTGATTTGATCTGAAGCTGCTTCGTGTACCATTATATTTACCTTCTCTGCAATGTATCTAGGTTTTGTCAGTTTAAAATCTCTCTGAAAATCACATTTCTTTTATACCTGTTTCCTGGACATTTTCTATTTATCAGAAAAGTGCTTGGAATAAAAGCATCTCCTATATGTTCTTTCTATATCTTGTGGCCTAAAGATTAAAACCAACATAAAACACTTTGGAAGAAAGAGTTTAAAGTAAAAAAAAGCTCTCCAAACCTGAATTTTCCAAGTGCTTTAGATTAGCTCTAAACATACATATGTGATCCTTTGTGATGTAGTGTGAGCTTAGGTTTCCACCAGTGTTAACCAAAAACGCTACAAGACGTGTCTCAGACAGATTCCTCTTGATGAGAAGTGCATATATTGTTTAGCAAATAGGAAGGACGCCTGGAATCAGAGTTGAAACTCTGTTCACACTGGATTGGTAAATCAAAGCCTGAAAGATTGTATTAACAGGAGAACCTGCCAAATTTGCCCATGTCTTGAATTCAGCATAAGGGACCCGTCAGCTGCAGGACTGACCATATCCTTAAGAGGGAGTCCTGCTTGTTCCTTTCACAAAGCTCCTTCTATCAAGACTTAGCAACTCATTTACAAGGATAGCGCTAAAGTAGTTTGCAAGCACTGAAAAGAAACCCCAAACAACCTGCATGGTTTAATAACGCCAATTCTGCCACCTAGCGATCACAGAAAATTAACCTACAGTTCGTGAACGGGCTGAAGGAGGATTGGCTCAAACAGCTACAACTGTGCCATAGCTGCCAGATAGGTACTGCCATAACACTACTGGTACCCACAGTTCATCGAGGCAGGCTGCCTGCACACTCAGAGCATAAAAGGCAATGAGTGTACCCTGCTCAGCAATGCATGAGAAAGATGACCAAGCCAGTATATAGAAACCCAGTCTCAAGGTTCGTTCATGAGCACACATTGGCACTGCTGATGACTCTAGTAGACTTTGTCTTCAGCCAGTTCAATAAGTAGGGTCAGCTATTGCCTGCACAGAAGCACAACACTGGCACAGGGAAGGGCAGCAGCCGCCGACCTTCTTTTGCTGTTTTCTGGCTTACCGGACAGTGACCCTGATTTGGATGTCAACTCTCCAGTGTGTGGGTGATGGTTCAGGTGCACATTCCTGTGTTCAGAATTCACCCAGAAAACCCTTAAGGTACTTCCTAAAAGTAAAGCTTCACAACACTGTTCTCCAGATCAACTGCCAGCAACCAGCACTTTGCCTGTGGACCGGATTGGCCACAGAGAGATTCAATGCAATTTCTTAAACGTTACATGGAGTCCTCTGAGTTGAGCTGTACACGAAAAGGACATCTGGGTCCAGTGGAAATGTATGTGCTCTTCTCTGCCCAGGATCCTGTGACTTTATTTTCATTGTCCAGTGTTATGTGCACAGGTCCCATGAGGAGACAAAGCTTTTAGGATGGAAGGGTTGCTGTGCCTGCTGTTACAAATGGAAATGCATGGTGTTTGCAGAACAAAATTATGTGTGTTAAAACAACTAGCTTCTACTTATCTGCCTTGGGAGCATTCCTAGACTAGATAGGTGTACATTCAATGCTACCTGTTGCATTTCTCAATGCTAACCTATAGCAAAACACTTCAAAAGGATTTGCAAATGGATAGAAAACCATAGATGGAAGACTATAGATGCAAAGAGCTGAGCTGTTGTATTACTAATTAATAAAGCCTGCGAATAATCATTAAAAACTTGGCAGGGCCAGAGCTGCAAATAGAATCCAGGTTTGCCATTTCTATCTTCCTTGCTCTGTGGACTTGAAAATCCTTTGTCCCTGGGTAGTTGTGCATCTGTTTTACATCCTTAGTAACAGTGCTATTAAAAAACCAAGTGGAAGTAAAGCTAGCTACAGGGCTTTGGTTTCAGGCAGTTGGTTTGTTCTTCCTTACACATCTGTAACTCAGAAAACTTAATCAGAATCCACGGTGAAAGTCCAGTCTGGTGCCTTTAGAACCCCGTATCTCATACAGCTATTCAGCCTTGTCCCAAGAAAATAACCGTAGCTATTCAGGAAGGCATTTCTATGGCACATCAGTGCACACTTAGCTTCAGCTAGTTTCCTGGTTGAAGCTATAGCATTTTAGCTGAGCTTTTTCAGCTGTGAGCAGAAAAAAGAAGTAAAACAAGAAGTATTTACTCTGACAAGTGACAGACTGTGTCATGCAGCCATTTCTAAAATCTTTGGAAGGCATGCCCTGTTTTACACAGCATGCATTCGCCACATGGAATCAAGGGCACTTAGGATTATCACAGCGATACTGTAAAACATACATAAATCAATAGCCATTTTGTTTTCTTTCTTCCCAAAACTGTCATGCAAAATAGAAGTCCTACATTCGTGATGATTAAACCATGTATTAAAACAACAGAAAAAGCAAGATTCTGGTAGGAGACAGAAAGATGCCAGATTCTTGAGTCACAGTATATATATTTTATCCTCCAGCTCCATCTGTTTTCTCAGCCTGTTCTGTTTTGTTCAGGGAATAGGAAATTCTAGCTACTATTTGAAAGCAGAATCACTGAGGAAGTATTTAGTTCGATAAAAAACTGGATTCAGAAAATAATGGTGAGGGAAAAGTGGAATATTACATAGATACCAAAGGAAATCCAGAAAATGTTTTGATTTTTCTCTTCTTCTAAGGAACTCAAGGGTGCACATGCTACTGAGGGCTGCATGTATTTCTTAGGAATACAGTTGAGCTGTGTGTAGAGATCTCTTAAGTGGTCCATCTAAAAGGTTCAACTCAGGTACTATGTCCAACTATATATCCCTACTGTCTGCTGATATGAATGTGTACGCAGCTTTGTTTTTCTGAACCACACTGTCCTAAATGTCAAATTGAAGGATCAAAAAAAGAAAAAGCATTTGTAGTTCTTCACATATTGGAAGAGTCACTAGGCTACAATCCAGGACTGGGTATAAGTTTCTTACACCGGAGGAGTGAGGCACACTAAAACAGACAGACACAGACACAGAGATAAAAATTTATTTCTTCCCAGATTTCTTTTTTATTTCCCCTCACATAAGGCAGAGTGCTAATGACTGCTACTTCTCACCCACCTAGAAATTCATAGGAAGAAACAACTGCTGCAAGAGGTATTTAGTCAGATCTTAGGTAAACTAAACACAAGAACAGCAGGGACTAACATCCTCTCTACTTAGAGTGAAGGCAGCTCATATGCCCTTCCTTTACCAATGTGCCACATACACCGTTTGACACCTGCTTAATGACTTCCATGACAAATGAATCTGTGCTATAAAACAAATCTGGTCCCTCCTGCAAGCCCAATAGCTGAGGTGGAGGTTATTTATTGCTCTAAGCCTGAGAAGATGGGGAAATGTCACAGTAAAATATTCCACAGGCATTCTACTACAACAGAAGGTTTGTTCTAAAGAAAGACCAAATGCTGTCGGATCTCCTAATTCTTTCATAGAGTAGCCTCCCCCATTGAAAAATGCAGATCCGTTCACTAGCAGGGTAGAAGAAATCCCCTCCTCTCATACCCAGCCACCAGCACTAAGCAGTAGAACGCACCCTTTGGAGATACTGTGGAACTGATGGCTCTTGATCAGAAAAAAGCTACACAGTAGGATAGCATTTATTCTAGAAAAGGCTCTGAGGTTAAGCTGATGGAACAAAACCTGAAAAGGAGAGAAGGTGCCTTGATTATCACTGATGTTCTTTGAGACTTTTTCTTTACCATCACTTTCATTGCAATTGAGTCCTTTGTTGTTTTTAGGAATATTTGATGACGCAATTTCCCATTGAAAACCAAAAGTTCTCTGAAACTGAGACTGCTTGTAGCAATGCAGATATATTGCCCTAAACTGTCAGAAATGAATTTTGATACCTGAAGTACAATGTCTGATCTATACTAGGGTCCACACTTGGTCATTAAAACAAACATATGCAACTGTTCAAGGACTGAAGTGTTCATTTGAAAAACAAGTGAACAGCAGCACAATAATTCCAACCGCATCTGCAATATCTCAGTAATCTTCTCAACTCAAAAGGCACCTTCTAAATTTTTTGAAAAGAAAAAATGTTAATTCTTTTTTTTCATACTGCAGAACAAACAGCTTCTGAAATCTGTTTTTATGGGATGGTCACCATTTACCACTGATAAGGAGGTTTTATTGTGTAAATCCAAAGTCTAACATAAGTGATCTGAAAGTCAGAGAAACCTGTGTTTTCTTTGTCCACCTGCCTTTCACTCTTTTCATGCATTCATTGCTCCTATTTCTCAAACACAGACTTGTCATAACCTCAAACTGTCTCAAATGCACAGAGCATCAGGGAACTGCTCCCCAAGGGATATGAGCTTGTAGCCGAGAGCCTTGCTATGCAACAATCAACAAGAAGCCAAGATGTAGAGCTGTCAGTCTGAGCAAGACAGTGATTAGGGTCAGACAGACCAGAGATGAAACAGTCTCATGTCAGCTGGGCAGCCCAGCCAGTGAGTCTGGTTCAAGGTGAAGACCAGGTGCTGACAGGTCTGCTTACACAGCTGTGATGTGGCATACCAGCAAAACCTCAGCATAAGAACAGCTCCCAGGGAAAGGAGGGGCAGATCCTTTGCTCTGGTCTTCTCTACAACAGCCCTTACCAGTGAAGGAGCTCATCATCAGCTCAAATAGCTAACTTTATCTCAACCAACTGAAGTCCTGAAAGGTGGATGTGCTCCAAGCATGACATACTGAACATGTGCAGCAAGAAGGGAAAGGCTTCCTCATCTACTTTTAAAACTTGCAAGAGACTTTCTGGTAATGAGCTATTACAAGCATTTACCTCAGATAGACTTGGTGGAGTACTATTAAAGATACACTTCTTCCATATTGATTGTTTTCCATTTTTAAATTTGAAAATTACCTCACCAAATCTGCTGAATTCTGAAGTGACACGCTGTCAGATACTGCAACCCATCCTAGGGTTCTTCCAGTGTGCCATGGAAAATAAAGCTGCACTGTCTGTTGGAGGTTCTGTGGACAATGCCTAGCTAGCTACCTTGCTTAGGTTTTTGGAATCTAACCAGCAAGGTAACAGGGACATTGACAGAAGGAATAAAGAAAACCACTTCCATCAATGATTAGCACTTACCCCACCTTCCCCGACGTCCTTAGCCTGCTGCCTGAGTCCCTTCACTTCAGTTATCTTAGGTCTGTGTCATTAACCACATGCTCATTGGTCCCGCAACAGAAGTTAAACACATCAGCTTGTCTGCCACAACTGTGATGGTGTCACATCAAATGAACTTCTTCTCAGTGTGACCTGCTCAACAGTGAAGTGCCTTCAAGCAACAACATGTCTGGCGTGTCAGCCTACTACCTACAGGCAAACTGATTCTGCTTTTATTTTGGAAATAGTCTCCTAACCTGGGACCTTAAAACTATCAATGGAAGCACTAATAGCAGGAAAAACTGATGCAGATGACTAGCAGCTAGAATTTACATGCTGTTAGGAAGAAGCGAAGTCTAACCAGAACATTCTGGAGTACTGTTAAGTTAATGGGTTTGGAAAAAGTAGAGAAACAAAATCTCTGCAGACAAATCCTGTCTTTCTGCACATTAAAAAACAACTTAGTTGGTAGATACTATTCCAGTATTTAAGGGAATACTTTGCCAAATTAAACAGATGTAGCCAGAACAAAACAAACCAAACTTAAAAAAGACAATGACTTATTGTATTCCTGTAAAACACTTCTGCATTTGAACAAACAGAAGTAACTGTATCTCTATAAATTCTGCAGGCAAGCCATAGCCTCCAGGTAATAAAAGAACTGGTAATCACAGATAGAGTGCTGGCAAGAAAAAGAGCTGGAAGAAGTTAACAGGACCTGTTCTATTCAAGAATACCATCAGCCAATGTTCTTTCTTTAATGTTTACACCACAAAGAGTATTGCACATGTGCAAAGATTTTTTTCCTATCCAAGCTTTTTGTGGCCTTGACTTCATAGCTGTTATTATGAGGACAAGCCTAGGACAAGCAACACAGGCAGCCTGATAACTGATACAGCTGAGCAGATGCAACCTGCATCTACTAGAGCACAAATATTGTTCCCAGTACCATCCAGCTGCCCAGGACCAGTAAGGACAGAAGCTTTCCAACTAGACCACCTGGGTCACACAAGCTCTACTATTTGCAAAGTTTAGATTATTTTCTTTAAAAATCGATGTGATTTTTTTCAAAAAGAAAGTCAATATTAACGAGACTTGATGGATGCACAGAACCTCTGAAAGTGTCCATCTTTTCTGTGAGCCAGAAAAATTAATGTAACATTAGATTTTTCAAACATTCTTATGATTAATTACAGGCTTTCACTAAGCATAGCACTTGTTATGAGTTCAATGTTAAGCATGTCTACATTTGTAGGAAACATGCAAATTGAGATCCTCTATTTCAAATAAATCTTGATGCCTGTATACACTTATTTTTGTATCTGGAGTGGTGAGTATTGTATAAAAAGAAATTGCGTTTCAAATTTTTAATACCCTCATTTTAAAGGTGAACACGATTCAAAGAATAACAATGTGGTGAGGCTGGGACCTTTAAAAAGCAACTCAGAAGCAAAACATGCAGCCAAATTCATTGTGAAACCCCTCATATTTCTCCTCTTAGCTGTTACTGTCAGCTGCATTGGCTGTATGTATACTGCCAGCTGCAGTATGGAGCTGAATTATGCTGTGCCCTGGGACAGTGCCATCTCTCTGTCCACCTTGCTGGTTTAACTCAGTCCTAAAGTTTCAAAAGAGTACTTCCAAGGACCTATGCATAGGATATCCATCAATATTTATGCTCCATCTGTGTCTATGCACCTGCACTGAGTAAATGAATGAGGGCTTGTGTCCATCATAAAGCATTATTTGGTCTTAAGCTTGAACCTGAGTTGAATGCCAATTCTGAGACCACTGTAGATGTTCTCCACAACCAATAGTCAAGACCTGTGCCAATTTAGCAACCTCTAGTCAGCCATTATGGTCACTAAGCTGTAAAAATCCATTACAGCCTAAGTTAGCCTCTGGAGAGTGATGTCTCTACCCCATCTTCCTGATACAAAATACTACACAAAATTCCAGAGCAACACAGCACATTGAATATTGCCATGTCTCCTTTCTTGTTTTGCTCTGAGAAAAAGTTGAATCTTCCTTGACAAATGTTTCCTTGCGTAACATTAAGGAATGTAGAATGGCACAGTACTGCCCTCCGTAGCCCCTCTTCCCATCTTCCCTGAGAAAAAAAAAGACAGGTACCTCTAGCATCATGTTTTTTAGGCGACTCTTCTCCAAGATATTTACTGCAGCAGCCTTACAAGAGATTTGCAGCTAGCAGTCTTTCATTTATAGTCTCACATCCTCAGCGTGAGAGCCATAACTCTCCTGGAGTGCAATGACAGGAGACCATAATGGCTAATCATGTGTTATGATGACACCATCTTAACAGGAAGGGTAGCATTTGGCTTTGTCTGTCTCCTTTGGGTAACACAAAAATTTCTTACAAAGCTGCAACAAATTACATTTTTCTAGTTGCTACCCTGACATCAGTTGGACCCAAACACACACACTCTCTCTCTTTCTGTCTCTCTCTCTTTCTCTCTCTCTCCCTCTCTCTCTCTGGGTTTTCACAGAGGTTTGGATACTGGATATGGAACATTTCACCAACAAATGGCTAGCACAACTCTGACTTACTTGCATGAAATGATCTGTTGATACAGTTCTTCATGCACGGGCACCCAACATCAGAACAAAGTCCAAGAAGTATTAAATAATGCAAAGCAACATGTTTTAATACAAAAGGATATCTATTTCACTTTCATAATGGCATGAATAGTCTACTGTAGACAAGAAGAATATGCATAAAAAGCTATTTTGCATATACAATGAAATACTATTTTCCTAATGAGTATTCCACATTTTTGATAGCCACCAGTGTGAGTGGACAGGACCTCCACTGTACACCTCTGTCCTCTCACCAAACAGTTACACCTCTAAGAGTGCAATGGACCAAAATTTCAGGACTGGGGAAATGAGATTTCACCCTCCTGATTCATTGAAAAGGCTGACTGCTGCTTTCTCTTTTCTCTTCCCTTGGGACACCCAATCAAAACATCTAACATGACCAATTTATGGAGCTTCGGCACAAAGTAAAATCACAGAAGGTTTTCTGATTTTCCCAGTAAGTTCACTGAATCGACCTGTTCCTCTGTGGTCAGGTTTGCAGGAAGAAGTAAATCCTAAGGTTTAAATTGTGAGAGCTCAGACTTACTAAGCAATACGAAAGTCTTCTTAATCAGAGATCAAAAATTCTGCAAGAGTCCTGCCATGCTAATTGCAAAGCAGGATCTCTCAAATGCTTTTGCCATGACTGACAAAAATTCATAACTGACAGGTTCTTCAGTATACAAGCTGGAGTTTGTAAACTTCAATTCCCTGCTTTGTGCCTGTTATCCCGTGGGACTTGACACAGGCACCCACACTGTAGTTTCCTGGAAGTAAAAAAGTGCAATGGCATGGTTGAACTTTCCAGGAAGACAATCAGCTTCAGGTGGATTCTGAGATATGCAAGATAATGGAGCCACAGGGCTCTGAGTGGGTCAGTGGCCTTTTTCTCCACATTGCTGACACGCCATTTGCCATGTTGTAAGGGCCATTGCAGAAGAAATAAAAGGAGACTGTGTGATGCACATTGTTCAGATTTGCTATACTTTTGTACCAAAATGTGCTTCAACAATACCTTTACTTCTGCTTTAGCCAGCAACTAGAATGTAAACAATATCACACACTGGGCTTCACTGTTCACCAATCATATGAATACACAAATAGTAGCTACACCAATCCACCACTTGCATGCACCAATCACACACCCCCCTAGCAGATAAAAGCTAACATGTGCCAGAGCCTGTACTCCTTGTCATGGGTCAAAGCTTGGTGATAACATGAAGTTCTCCTGCTTGCTGGGAACCTCCGCTCAGTTGTTGTTGGGGAGCCTCAGGGCTAACTGAAAGGTAGTAAAAGTCCTTTTTCTAACCTTGTATTGCATTGTCTCCACATATTCCAACCTGCCCTTGGGGGTGCAAAGTCCCGCATCTCTTACACATGTGTTTGCTGGAATGTCTTCTTGTGTCATCCTTCTGTTAGTATTCTGCCAAAGTCAGCAGAAATACTCCTAATCCTGCACTGATATATGTATGAAAGCTAACAGTTAGCTTGTTCACTGGGCACCTTATAGAGGGGATACGTAATTCTGTACTTAAACAGACTGATTAAAAAGCCTGAACAGGAATATTGAGGATAAGGTTTCTAAAGATAGAGTAGTTGCAAAGCATTCATAGATGCAGAAGTCTTGGTAAGTGGAAGAAGTAGCACGATTAGCATGATAATACGATGAGCTCATTTATCAGAAGAGGGAGGCAAACACAGGACGGTAACAATGCCTTGCTGGTGCAATACTCAACATTCAGTCTACATGATGCAACCCTTCCCTTTCTTTAACAGCAAGGCCGGTTTGGACTGCCTCTTGATTGAGCTGTTAGCCCAGTACTGACCCTGTTTGAAAACTCCATCCCAAAACTCATACTTAACAACAATCCAAATGGTCTGAAATTTAACTACTGCCATTTTAAAGGTATTTCTCTCATTAATATGGAACAAAATATATAGATTGTTTCGTACCTTGGAAAATCTTTAGGTGTTTAAATATGGGTGCCTAAGGATCCTACATCTGGTGAAAAAAGGCAAAAATTATCACACCATTCATGCTTTCTGGAATATTTCCTACTTTTTCCATCCTCCCCACACTTCCCAGAGTGGAAGCAGTCTGGATACAGCCCACGATTTACTCAAGAACTAGGAGAATTTTCATTATTTTGGGGTTTTCTCTCTGTTGCTGCCTTCTTGTCCTGGTATCAGATGGTAATTCAAACACCCTAACCTGTCAGTCTGCATCTAGAAATGAAATAAAAATATAGATAAAGCTCATCCTCATTGACTGAGGGGAGAAGGGCAGACTCAAATCTGTTATAGAAAAAAAGCTAGATTCTTATTAACACTAAATCTGGGCAGCCAGATTTGCACTTTAGTAGCTTGTGATGTAACCATGCCTCAGAGCAGATTACAATCAGCTTCAGAAAGGAATCCATAAAGCACAATTCAAAAAATGCACTTAGGCATGTCCTTGAAGTCCAAATTCTGTATTACAGAATTAAGATTCAGTAATTCCGATTCCAATCCCTTGTAGTTTCTCCCTTAAATACTACTCTGAATAAATATAAAAGCAAGTACAATCATGAATAAGCAAGAACCTTTCAACTTTTTCTTTCCTTTGTGTATGGCCAAACAAAGCACTATTAAACTAGCGAAAGCCAGACATCTACCACTGCTGACCACATCCCTGTCAAAACACAACCTGATGTCCTTGGCCCAGAAGATGATAAGGGCAATTACTCTGATGATTATTTCTAACACTCAGATTTGTCCAAATACTTTGTACAGTTGTCACATACTTACACTAAACCCCAGCTACCTATGCTACAGCTGGTACGCCTTTACGAGCTCTTCCATAAAGGCTCCTCAGCCAACAAAGGACTGGCAATTTTTAATCACTATAAAGCTACCATTGCACCTACACAGCTGTGCAAAGCTTTTGATTATTGGCTAGAATGCCTTTTTTTTTTTTGAGAGTCCACAGATTTGGAAGGCAGAGACTGTGTTTTAATCCATTACCATCTTCTGATAATCATACTGAATGTGTTTAGTCTACATGCAAGAAGTAGGAGGCATTATTTCATTACCATGACAACACTTTGAGGTCTTAAATGAAACTATTGAAATTGAAGTACTAAATGAAAGGACTATTTAAAAAAATTTAATTTAGTCTACTTAACAGACTGACTAAATCACATCTATGGCACAGACATCACACTGTTGTTACCTAAGCAAACAATAAAAGACAAACACTCAGACAAAAGTCTGTTCTATAAAAGGCAAAACTGAGGAACAGAGAAACTGTAATGACAAGTCCAAAGTTACGTAAAAATTGACTATGGATTTCTTGTTATCTACTCCTGTGTCAATCACAGAAGAAAACTGCCTCCTAGAGAGCATTTGTGCAAAACAGGTCTTTGATGGTCACACCTTTCAATCTGACAGAATTATCTGGATAGAATGAGGTGGAACACTGAGAAATAATGGAAATGTACAGACAACTGGTAAAAAAGGATTTTAACCAGGCATTAGAAAATACAGAAATTAAGAAAAATTATGTTACTTGCCATTAAACTGATTAAACATTAAAGTATGATTCACAATTCACCCACATGCCAGTTTTTGTTCTATTTTGGAAGCTTAACGAGACTCCTCAAATCACAAGGCATCTTTTGCCTCATTCTGCCTGTCAAAGGATCATTTTAAACTCAAGTCATTGCAATGTGATTTCTAATCACAGATATTCTACTATACTGATAGAATTAAACCTGTTACAGAGTTAAGATTCAGAAAAGCAAATTACTTTAGAATACAATTTAGTAAATTAAGGCTGTGTTCAAACAAAACTGCTGGGCTAGTAAACTGACCATAAGAGTGACTGCCTGTTTCCAAAAAGAATGCACTTTCATTCTGAGAAAAGCTGTCACCTTTATTGCCATTAATAACAAGATGCAGCCATGTAGTGAGTTCCCTGGCTCAGAAGCTCCAAGGTATTTGTCACTACTTGCATGGCTCAGGAACATTGTCCAGCCTACAGTTCCAAGTCTGATCCTGTATCAGTTAACAACACAGCATTCTGATGTAGTTCATGAAACAAGCTTTTTTGCGTTGCTGAGACATACACCTCAAAAGAATGACATCTGGCATTTGCTTCTCTGGGAAGGCTACAAAGCTTGTCAAAACCAGCTGCAAAAACGTAGGAATATCAGCTTGAGAGCCCAGGGGACAGATTCACATCTTTTGCAGTCACTCAGAGTTACCATTTCAGACAACTGAGTGCTCTGCACATTGCACCAAAAGTGAGCACTCATTTGGAGAATGGGATAAACCACACTAAAAGACAGCATAACGCACAGGCCTGCCAGTTTGTGAATTTCTCATCTTTTCCACCAGCAAGCAAATGCCTCAATTCCCCTCTCGCACCTTCAAGTACACCTACCACAGGGTCACACAAGTAGCTCTCATCTCCCCAGCACAGGAAAGACATAGATCCATTGAAGTGAGTCCACAGGGGGGGCAAAAAGATGATCAGAGGGCTGAAGCCATTCCCATAGCAGGAGAGGTTGACAGAGTTGTTGTTCAGCTGAAAGAAGAGAAGGCTCCAGGCAGACCTTATAGTGGCCCCTTAGTACAAGGACACTGAGGTGCTGGAGCGTGTCCAGGGAAGAGCAACAAGGCTGGTGAAGGGGCTGGAGAACAAATCCTGTGAGGAGCGGCTGAGAGAACTGGGGTTGTTTCGCCTAGAGAAGAGGAGGCTGAGGGGAGGCCTCATCACTGTCTAACTGCCTCAAAGGAGGTCTCTTCTCGCAATTGACACATGATAGTACAAGAGGAAATGGCTGCAAGTTGCAACAGGGGAGGTTCAGATTAGACATTAGGAAAAATTCCTTCACTGAAAGGGTAGTCAGGCTCTGGCACAGCTGCCCAGGGAGGTGTTTGAGTCACCATCCCTGGAGGTGTTTAAAAGGTGGGTGGATGAGTTTCTGGACATGGTTTAGTAAGGGGACAGGTATGGCTGGACTCGATGACCTCAGAGATCTTTTCCAACCAGATGATCCTATGATTACTTAAAGAGGGCCTGCAGAAAAGCTGGGGACGGGCTCCTTAACAGGAAGTGAAGTGATAGGATGAGGAGCAACAGGTTTCAGCTGGGACATTTTTAAAAGATTGTAGGAAATTTTTTTTGCAGTGAGGGTAGTGAGGCACTGCCACAGGTTGCCCAGGAAGCTGTGGATGCCCCGACCGTGGTGATGTTTAAGGCCAGGTTGGATGGGTCCTCGAGCAGCCTGGTCTGGTGGGAGCTGCCCCTGGGCTGGAACTTGGATGATGTAACCCAGTGCACTCACTGATTCCATGATCTCCCTTTCAGGAAGTACCAGCCAGATGACCAGATCACAGCTTCCTGATCGATCCCGCTAGCCTCCATGCTGTCCCTCTCCTCCTCCTCCCCGGGCTCCGCAAAGGCGGCAGCCAGAGCCCCACCGCTCCTAGGCCCCGGGTCCAAGGGCTGGGCCGGCCGCCAGCAAGGCGACCGGACAAAACCCACTGCGCCACCGGAAGCGGCCTCAGCGCCCGGGCAGCGCCGACGTGGGGGCGGTGCCAGCGTCCGCGCAGGTACCCCCAGCGCTGCAGTACGCCGATCACGCCCCCGATCGCCGATCACGCCCCCGATCGCCGGCCGCGCCTACTCGTCAACAGACTACGCCCATATGCCCCGCCCATGCTCCAGGCCACACCCCTTACCAGATTTTCCTCTCGCTCTCCAGACAGCCCCGTACCGCTGGCCCCGCCCCCTCTCCAGCCGGTCCCGCCCCTTCGCCTGCCGGCTCCGCACCGCACGGCCCCGCTGACAACGCGCCGTGGCCTGCCTACTCGCCAGCTGGCCCCACCGCCCACCGTGAGGCCCCATCCAAGTGGCCCCGCCCCTGCCAGCCGGTCCCGCCCCAGGCCCCGCCCGTTCCCCTGAGCCGCGGCGGCCGGCGCCGCGGGGGGAGGATGAGGGGGCGCCGCGGTGGGGTTGGTGCCGCAGCCGCGCTCGCCTAATCGGGCCTGGCCCCTCCGCGCCGCCTCGTCCCTCGCCGCCGCTGGGGCGTGTGGATGCGCAGCGCCTGCCTGGCGCCTAGCGGGCACCGCTGGGGCACTGACCGCGGACGCCATGGGCTGCTGCAGCTCCGCCGCGCAGGTGAGCGGCCCCCGCCGCCTCCCCCCGTGCTGTTCCGTGACTGCGCCCCCGCTCGTTCCCCGCAGCCGTGCTCCCCGCTGCCTCTGCATCCTCCCTCACCCCTGCTCAGCCGTGGCCGCGGAGCGCTTCTCTCGCTCCCGCCGCCGCAGCCCCGTTCTGCCGTGGCTGCGGCCCCTGCTGCACCTGTAGCCCCGCTCGCCCTGGCTGCGCACTTGCTCGCATCGCCTGTCCGTGCCCTCCCCAGGCTATGCACCCCTGGCTTTCCCTTTCCGCCTCCCGATACCCAGCCGCCAGCTCTGCTCTCCCATGGCGGTGAATCACTTGCTCTCCTCTCCCATAATTCTGCTCTCTCATGGATATGGACCCCTTTACCTCCGTCCCCAAGCCTTAATGCACATAACCATGCAGCGTTTTACTCCCATCTGTAGCTCTGCTCTTCTTCATTAAGTCTGTGTTTACCCTTGCTCACCCCCATGGCCTTGCTCCCACCGTGCTACGCACTTCCACCCTGTGCATTGCTCTGCACGCTGCTCAGTGTGCTGCTTCCCCTGTGGATCAACATCATCTTGCCCCTTCTTCCCCCAGCCTTGCTATGGCTTTGCAGTCTTCGCCATGTCCTGCACCAGTCCCCTACTATGGCCGCAGCTGCATGCCTCCAGTTCTCCCCTGCCCTCCCCGTACTTCCTTGCGCCCGTCCTATGGCTCTGCATTCTCTTCTCCCCTCTGTCATGCCTCCATTCACCCCTGCGTATCACTCTGTATTCCCTCCCCTTCCCTGCAACTTTTCCCTTGGGGTCCCTACTGCCCCACCCCAGAGAGAGGAGCCTCCTCATGGGAGAAAACTCGCCCTGTGTAGGGCCTCTCCCAAGGCCTCTGGAAAGATGTTTCTACTCCCAGCCCCCTTCCCTAGTCCAGGGCCAAGGGTTCAGGTGGCTGCCTTCATCCTTACCCCTGTTTGTGACTGGCCCCATGCCTATCTCTTATATCTGAGCTTGTTTTTTTTTTCCACCAGCCCCTTGCTCTGCCTTGCCCTTACTGACTCCCTTTTTTTCCCCCAGAATCGTGCTGCCAAGGAAGACACAATAGGGTTCTCCACCCAGCACTCCAGTTTACAGCTTTTCTTGCTATTTAACTTACCCTTTGAACAACACAATCAAGGCTATACTGTTTTTCACTTGGCTCCTTCCTGAAGGCTGTGGGACGAGCGATCATGACTAACACTATGGCTGTGCTTTGCTTGCTTGTAAATGTTAGTTTCCCTTGACTGTGTCACTTGCAGTGGCTGAATCCAGCTGCCAGCAGACTGCTTATGTGGGGAAGTTCGTCTCTGCTGTCCCAGATGACTCATCACAGAGATGAGTTTTTATACCTCGTCCGTTCAGGCAGACTTTTTTTCTTTTTTATGTAAGAGCTCTGTCCTTCCAGTGTGAAACACTGCAGAGAGCTGTCCAGTTGCAATAGGGAACATGCAATCAGCTTTATGGTGCATGAAGAAATGGTCTGAATTTCAGAGAGGGAGCTATATGTCAAATGTTAGGGAAAGATTTTAAAGTTGTTTGGTCACTGCAGTAGACTGCCGGAGTAGATTGTGGAGTCTGTATTGTTTGAGGTTTGCTAAAAAGCATGTTAAATAGATAAATATCTGCCAGGACTGCCTTAAGGAAAGCTGATACAGACTTGGAGCATGCTGAGAGTCAAGTTCACGTTTTGAAGTAATGTTTTAAAGTCTTTTCCAACCTTATTTTCTGTGATTCCTATTCAAATTACCTTTTTTAAGTGTTTAACAGGCCCTTTCCAGCTCTTCTTTAGAATTATGTTATCTTCTTAAATAAAAATGCAGGCTGATTTGTCGGTGACATTAGACAAAAAGCAGAAGAAATAGAGGATCAGATTGTTTAAACATCAGGCTTGTTCAGAGGTTTCAACTAACGTTTTTTCTTTTTTCAGTGAAATTTGTGTTCCATCATCAGGACACATGATATTAATAGTACACTGCTGAATCTTTCATTTGCTTTTCTTTTGTGTGGCAAGATGTGGTACGGTAACTGAGCTTTGTATCCCAGATATGTAACTGAAATATAAAGAATGTCTGTTTATTTAGTTCCTTAGCCATAAGCAGTTGAGTCTCTCTTCCGGAAATTCAAATCAAAGGCTGCATATTATATCAGCAACAGTTTTGTCTGGTATATTGATTGCAGAAACCTTGATACCAGCATTGCATTAGAGCCTAATGTCTTTCCCTTTTATCATTAAGAATAAATGTGTTGCTCATTTACCATTGTCTCCTTCTTCCCTTTCTGTTGTTGCTTTTTACGCTTTCCTTGAGCAGGAGTTCCTGAGATGTTCCTTCCTGTTGCCTGCCTTACCTCTTGCTTTTCCCTGTGTAACTTCGTCTTAGTCTTTGACATACAATCTTTACTTTTATCATGGACTCCTCACCCTCATTACTTATGACTTTATTTTTCAAGTTGATTTCTTGCTGTTTATTCTTCAGCTCTTTAGCTTGTTTAATCTTCATCTGCTAGTCCCCAATTCTATTTCTGAGAGAAGTGATAACTTCTGTTTTGAATTTGCCAGCTATCTTATTACTGCATCACCAAGTCCCCTTCTCGTGACTGCTGCCTACTCATCTCATTTATGGCAATGGACCTCCATATGACTGGTGGTTGAACGGGGCAAATTTCTCTGACATCTTCTTCCTAACTCTTATTTCATACTCAGCTATTTTTTATATTTTATTATATTATTTTTTTTCCTTTTAGTGCATTTCCCACTTCCTTTGCTTTGCAGGCTATGGAGAGCTCTGCCTTAGGCTTTATCCTGTATCTCTTCCCCTGCGGAATTTAAAGGTTTCTGGTGAAAACCTGGTTAGAATTAGCATGTTTACCTTTGCTCAGCGCTCTTGATTGCTACTTGCAGTGGTGGATTCTTATGTTTGCTCTACATTTCCTACATTTGACTGCTTGACCTGACCCTCAGAGCCCTATTCATTCATTTTTTTTCTGTTTTAATTAAAAATTTCTGGTTTTTACCTCTTATTCCTGGCCTAATTTTATCCTTACTTGTTATCCCCCATCCTTAAACTGACAATCAGTTCTAGTCTTCTTCCCTTCTTTTCTAGCTGCCTGGAACAGAAAAATATTGATGTTTTCATTATACATTCTCTCCTCCTTCTTTGTACTGAATTCATTCCAGTCCAGGTTCTTGGCCCTGCTGAAATTGCCTTCGTTAAGCTCTTTACAGGCTCCTTCTGGCCAAGTTGCAAGGATTCCCCTTCCTTTCTTACCCTTCTTAATCTCTGCTGCTTTCAATACTATCTGTAATCCTCTAGCACTTAATGCTGTATTCTCCCTGGTCTTCCATAATACTGTCATCTTGTTGTTCTTCTCTGCTATCTACTCTCTGATTGTTATTTCTTCTGCTCTACTGCTGTCTACGATTGTACTTCTAGTATTCCCCTCCGATCGTTGACTTACATCATATGCTACCACATTTTTCAACTTGGACTGCTTAATGATGTTAACTTAGAAATACAACTATACCAGACTTTCTTCCAGGTGCACTTGTTCTTTCCTGTTGTTCTACTGTTTTACCTGTTGAGGTGCTTCAATCTGAAATACTTCTTTCCAGTGTATTTTTTTATCCATTTTGGTCTTATTCCATGCTCACAGGAAGTTCTTTCACTTCTCCAATGATCTTCATTTCTTCTTTGGTGTTAAAACCAAAGTTCTTATTTAGCTGCTGTTTCTTTTTGGTGCTATAGCAGTCGTCCTCTTTTTTTTCTTTGGGCTGTTGTGCTATTCTCCACTTATTTAGGTGGATTTAGCTGTATTTTTTTGTGCTTTACCTTTCACTAATTTGAAAGCTGAGCTTGTTGGGCAAACCTTCTGCGAAGTCACCTGCACCTTACAGGTGTTGTCTTAGAGCAGTCTATGTACTCTTAATTATCATGAACAGATCCTCCTAACACTTCTTTGAGCTGTAGTTATTTGGCCAAAGTGTGCTGAACTGTATAACGTTAAAACCATGTAAAGGAGAAAAAAAACACCTCTATGTATCTCGTGTCTTGCAGTGCTATTGGTTGTCAATACCTTCATGTGGTTTCAGCCCCCTTGCCGTACCTTTATCGTTAGCTTCTCAAGATGATTGCTTCTGTCTAGGCGCACCTCTTTCATCATGGATCTGTTGCGCAATAAAGCTCAAAGTTTTTACTGATTTTTTTTTTCCAAGTAAGTTTTTTTGTTGTGCTGTTTTGGAATTGATCTTCTCTTCCTAAACATTGGCATCTTTTGAACAAATAGTGCTTGAGCTCTGAGCTGATAGAATAATCAAATTTCTTTTGAATTTTTAGATTTATTGAAGAAGAAAAATGGAACCTGCAGTTGAGTGGCAATACTCCCTTCCCTTTATTTTGTTTTTCTCCTTCATCAGTGGTATTTTCTGCTATCTGACAGAATTAGCCCATTGTAAAACTGGTTTTGCAGGAGGTACATGTTGTAGTTCATCACTCCCACATTGCCATAACTGTTAGGCTGTGCTGTAAATCTCTTTGAAGTAATCTGTACAGACTGGGGGGAAGGGGAGAAGTTGATTTTTTTTTCTTTTAAGAAAGCAAACTTAATTCACAGGGTAACTGGGACTGTTCCACTCATCTGGTTTATAGTTCAGCTCCACATGTTTACATTTTTGTATCTGAGGGGACAGAAATTGGTTATTCATGAAATGGAACAAGCTGCAGGAAGAAGTGGTCCTTAAACTACTTTCTCTTGGAGTAGTTGTGAAACGCAGTCCGATCTCCCTTCTTGCTGTTCTGCAGTTGAATTGAAGTGGCTAGTTTTGCTCAAAAGGCGTATGCTTTGGGAAGATGTTATAGGAAACAAGGCAACTTGGGTTTTACTATTGGTGCTAGGACTGGGAATTACTCTGTGTGTGTTTGTTTTATCCTTACAGTTCTGTATGTTGTGGCTTAATCTGAGATGTATGTGAGAGAAGCTTGAAATCTATTGGAAATTGGAGACATGACTGGGATAAAGAAAACACATTAGTCTTCATGGTTTTGGTAGTGGCCTTGTTTTTTATGAGACTAAAAGCTTCCCATTATAGGAGGAGATGAAGACAGATCATCCATTAACTTTCCCTTAAGGATCTGCTGTCAAAGAAATTAGGAGTTCCTAATTTTTGAACAGATTTTGTAGTTCTGGTGAAATGTCTCTTCAGAACTGTTAAGGTGAGAGTCAAATGTCTGAACATAGGGGGCGTCAAAATGTGCATGTTTCATTCTTGGCATAGGTACAGTTACAGAATAAGACTAGCTGAATAACAACATTGATGGGTAGAAAGAGTTGTGAGTTCTACTTCCAGGAGCTAGGAAGCGATTTCGCTTTCAACACACTGAGAGTAGATGAAGCTTCCTTTCTCGCCTCTGGCAATCAGATATAATATGAGGGATGAAGCGTACAAGCAGGATCTAAGAACAGTGCTAATGAGTCAGGCATCTCATGAAGCTGTTGACTACTTATTTGTATTTCTGGTCTGTGAGCTCTGTTCATTTCCTGAGAAGCATGAGGTGTCCTTTTACAAATGCTGTCACAAGCAGCTGCGCAACTTGTGCAAATAATTCCTTTTGATCTTAAGGCAGAAATAAATACTTCAATTACATAGATACTTGTAACTTTTCCAAATTCATTGAGTTTTCCCACGGAGGACTAGATCATTCTGAAGATTAGACTGTCTTTTCAGTTGTGACACCTCTTGAACTTTTGACGTAGCACATTATTTCCTTTACTTTGTCAGGTGACTCTAAGACTGACTTTAAGTGCTTCAAGAAATGATAGCTTGTATTAAGAACAAGCATGGGACATTTCATCCATACAAGACAGTCTAATTATTTTCTTTAAATGAGAGCAGTTTTGGAAAAAATTGATTGCCTTGCATTGGTAATAGTGAATGCTAAATCAAAAGCTTATATTATTGTAATTTAATTGGCACCTAGAATGCTGTCAGCCATAAGACTTATAGTTTGATAATTGTGAGACTATATAGAGTATCATCCAACTGACAACTGTTACTTTTTGTTATGAACAAATGACAATTTTTGTTATTGTGGTGAAGTTGTCAGCTATCTTTAAGCTGTTTACTCCAAAGGTGAGCTGTGCACTAACTGTGCATGCCTTTTTCTTCTTTGGGCTGGTTATGATTTTTGTTCCTTTGAACTTATCTCAGCGGCTTCTTTTGTGAAAATTGGAACTTGCAAACCAACTTTACAAACGAGTTCCTGTTGTTTTGTATTTGAATCTTCCTCACTTGAAGGAGCTGTTGGAAAATTGTGTAAATCTTACGCTTTGCTTCTAAAAACCAGTTATGCAGAGTGTTGCCAGGTGACTTATACCTGCTGGCTGAACTGATGCTTAATTTTTACCTCTATTTTATGAACCTATACTGAGAACTTTTTTTGTGTATAAATTTTAGAGAACAAGTCTGTGTTGGTATATAGTGTTACAGGCTTGGGGAATAGTGCCTGGAGAGCTGCATAGAGGACATGGACCTGGGGGTGTTGATTGACAGCCATCTTAATATGAGCCAGCAGTGTGCCCAGGTGGCCAAGAGGGCCAATGGCATCTTGGCCTGTATCAGAAACAGCATGGCCAGCAGAAAGAGGGAGGTGATTGTGCCTGTGGACTCAGCACTGGTGAGGCCACACCTTGAGTACTCTGTTCAGTTCTGGGCCCCTCACTACAAGAAGGACATTGAGGTGTTGGAAGGTGTCCAGAGAAGGGCAGTGAGGCTGGTGAAGGGGCTGGAGAACAAGTCCTACGAGGAGCGGCTGAGGGAACTGGGGTTGTTTAGCCTGGAGAAGAGAAACCTGAGGGGAGACCTCATTGCTGTCTACAACTGCCTGAAAGGAGGCTGTGGCAGAGCGAGTGTTGATCTCTTCTCTCAAGTGACAGGTGATAGGACAAGAGGAAATGGCCATAAGTTGCACCAGGGGAGGTTCAGACTAGATAATTAGGAAGAATTTCTTTACTGAAAGGGTTGTCAGGCACTGGCACAGCTGCCCAGGGAGGTGGTTGGGTTACCATCCCTGGAAGTGTTTAAAAAACGGGTAGATGAGTTTTTGAGGAACATGGTTTAGCAGATGATGGGTGCAGTTGGACTCAATAAACTCAGAGGTCTTTTCCCACCAGAAAATTCTATGGTTCTATGATATATAACAGGGTTCTTTTGGCTACTTTAAAGTTTCACAGGTGTATGAGGTAAGTAAATTTAATTGCATTCATTGGCCTTCTGTCTGCAAGAGGGACAAACTCCTCTTTTTTGAGGGGTGTTTTTTTTTTTTAATCTCCTGGGTAAGCAAAATTATAATATGGATGAAAAATGTGCAGTTGTATGACAAAGGCCTCAAGAACATATGTATACGTATTTAAGAAGAGGGAAGAGTCAACTTTTTTCTGAAGTTCAGCTTTACAATTCTAAGACTAATTTTCTCTGCTTTAACACAATTTAAACACCCAGTGTGCAATACCCTGCAAGAATAGGAGATGATTGCAGTATATAGAAAAGCTGAAAATTCATACTGAGTTTTTACGTTTTTTACTGTCACTATTTTAAACAGTAAGATTGCTAGAGTATGATGGAGGGTCATGATGAGCAGAACATGGTGACTTGTGTCTGAAGTAGTATTACACCATCAGAAAACTTCTAGTGGGAACTTTGAGTTTCATACTTGCAAAGAACAGATGTGAAGTTATTAGGCAAATAAGGACATAGGTGCTTATATGTAAGGAACTGACACGTGGCTCTCAGTAAAATCCCCAAGTGTGACTAATGTCTACTTTGCAGTAAATTGAAAAATAAAGTGTTTTAGAAGGAGACTAAAGCAGAAATTCCACAAAAAAAAGAGTGTTAGTTGACATTCTGATTTGCATGTTGTATAAGGCAGTCCCTTTTGGAATCACTCAGAAGTGTGTGGGCTTGTTACCCAGAAGGCGTTGTCATCGTGGAGGGCACATGCTGGGAAGACTGTGTATTATTTTCCTTTTTTTTCCAGAGACTGCTGCCACTTGTAGCTGTAATAGTACTGAAATGACAGGCTCACTTGCCCCTGGAAGTGGGAGGCTGAGCTTTGGTTCTGCAAGTTGATGGGAATTGATTCAAGCGTCTCCCTGCCAGGAGAATACTATCTAACTCTCTCGGGTAGGAGCAATACTGCTCTTCCCCATAGGAAGATCCAGGACAAATCTACTCTAAGAATTTTTTTGGTGTGTTTATGGAGATGTTTTTATTGAAACAGCATGGTTCATTCTTCCAGGGAACTGGTATAGTTCAGAAGAGCAAAAGTCTGGGTTTGCTGGGTTGTGTGCCTCCTCTAGTAATGGATGCATACTGATAATTTGCTGTGTAAGTCAGTTTTATTGTGAACCTGAGAGAATCATCTGAATTTGTGTTAAACTGTTAAGCTTATTGCTTGGTGCTTTATCTGACCACCTGCGGGTGGGGCACTGGAATTCAGTACGTTACAGTGGGCATTTTAACTAGGGCAACTTCACGCGGTGTTCTTAGGCTTCATGGTGCAGTAAATAAGAGGTTTTCTATAAAAAACTACAATAGTTGAAGTCATGAACTGAAAATCGTTTTAATACATCAAGAATTCATTTTGGAGACTTAAACAGAGTGCACTCACCACATGATTTTGTATAAAGAACTAGATTACCTGAGTTGCTGTTCTGAGAATTGTGCTTGTATGGGGAAGCAAGGTGGTTTGAGAGGGGGTTAGGTCTTTGAACTTCTAGGAACAGTGTCATCCGGTCTTAAGAGTAGTGTAAGATCCTGTAATAATTCTGAACTTGATTCTCCCTAGAGGTAACAAACACAGACTTTCATGTTGGAATTGTCAGGGACTGTATGCTCTGTTTATTTGTGAAGTGTTAGAAAATATCTTTTTCCATGTCTTTTCCCTCTGAGTATGAGTTCTTTTGTGGAGTGGCCTTAACAGGTTAAAACTGCGTAATTTTTTTGTTTGAAAATGTAAAACAGCTTGCTAGTTTTAATTCTACATTATGATGTTTTACACATTTGTTCAGATCAGTCATTATCTACTAAGTTGGTTGTGTTTGCAGAGAAATTATCTATTTTCCTGTAGTAGTTACTGATTCATGTTTACAGTGAGACAAACTTAGTCTGTAATTACAAATTACACTTGTAATTGGTATGATGTATATTTTAACCACTTTGTGGTCAAAATGTAGTGCAGATGCAGCATGCTGGTCATCTTATTCACTTTAGTTTAAGATTCACAATGAAAGGAGAGGAATGGCTGCTTTCTTCGTTTAAACTCAAAATGGCTACAGCTGCTCATGGAATAGGGGATTCATGTCTTGGTTTTAGGCTTCAGGTTAGAGCTATCCAGAGACCTCCTAAACTTGTAATACTTGGGGTCAGGAATAGGTTCCTCTTCTTATTTAGGCTCTAGAATTAAGATCTGTTCAGAACTGGAAGAAGTTTCGTTAGGACTGTAAGCATTTGCTGCTAGTTCTTCTCTTAAACGGATGCCTAGTGTAGATAGTTGTGCCATGTCTTGGACAGAAAAATGCCATGCTGTCTGATAAAATGGAAAATTGCATCCTTGCACTGCAGACATTTCGGTAAAACAGCAAATTGTGGTTCCTCTTTTTTCATAGTTGATATACTTCATGGTAAAGGCCAGCACATCATTGGGATTGTTCTTCAGCTTGTAAAGATACATAAAATGAGTCAAGAGTCAACTGCTTAAATAGGCATTGGGCAACACTGACAAATGCTTTTTTTGGCAGTGTGAGGATGTTTCAGTAGCATGTGAAGTTTCAGTTCTAAACTTAGCATGCAGGACAGCTTCTGGACTATTTGACTTCTTGGTAGCAACTTCTAACGTAGCTTAACCATTTCCCAAGGAGAAAGCAAGAGTGGACCATGCCTTACATGTCATTTTGTGGTGTGAACTGTATTGCAAATGGATGTACAGATACTGAAGGATCAAACTTGCATTATAGGTGTAAAATGACTGTATTACATACTCGCACTGTTGTTGAAATAAACTGATTTTTTACAATCAGCTGAGTCTCTGGCACTTTATCAGAACCAGTGTTCCTTGTAGGAAAAGTGGGTTCTGCAGAACTCTGTGGCAGTTTCGTGCAGAAGATCCCAGTCAGGATGAGTATCCTTTTTTCCTGTAGGAGCTGTTTATTAATGCTATGTGCGCGCTGAGACTTTGTCTCCTTTGTGGATAAATAGCCATACAGTCATTTCTGAATTCCTTGGTTTACATATACAACAAGCAGCATGCATTTCTACTTGCTCTGCTGCATTGAGCTACAGGCATATATGCTGTGAAGCCATATGCTATATTAAGGTGATAAAACAACAGAGGATTGAAACGGGGTGCAGTTACTGTTTTTTAGCATGGGGTTTCATAACAGATTATCTTAAACTGCCACATCATTAATAGTATCCCTGAGGATTTTTGAAAGTATGGTAGATGTCCTTTCATTAACAAAGGAAAAACCTTGAATTGCTTGTAACTCAAGATTTTCAGTATCTTCTTATCATTATTGAAACTGGTTAGAAATTGTTACAAAGAATATTCCAAGTTTTTCTGTACTGACTCTCTGCAGAGAAAAAAATTAAGCTATTTCAAAAGTTAACTTCTGTAATCCTTTTGTAGTAATGTAGGCCGCTAGTACTTAGGCTTAAGAAGAAATAAAAATCTTTGGCACAGATTACAAACATTTCATTCCTAGAGGAAAGTACTTGTTCCTTCCCCAAATAAGTCTTAAGAATAATTGATCCAACTTAGCTAACTTGGCAGCAATAGCTAATTCAGCAGATTGAAAGCTTCAATTGCGTTCTTGTGAGCTTAATGAAAAGCTGAGTTTGGACTGTTGCTGCAGAGGAGGAGGCTATAAAAAAAAAAGCTGAGTTATTCTTAAATATTAGAGAACCTAAATGAGAAAAAAAATCAGAAGGTGTTTCCAGCTCCCAAATGTGAGTTCAGATATTCATGCATACCAGTGTTAGTAACTGAAAGCCTAGCACAACAGTGCTTTGAAAGAAAGATATGTCTTAAATTTTCTTAAATTTTGTGAATGCTTTTAGTGAAAAAAATCTTTGTAAAGGGTATGCAGTTGGTGTTGTGATAGAGATACTAAAAACTTAGCATGTGGATGTAATGTAGAAGGAGAGACTATGGGCCAAAAGAGGTTAAAAATTGATTGTGCATCGGTGAGGGGAGAGTAGTGGATAGATTTATTTTGTGAATTTATCCAGTCATTAAGGAGAGGTCAAACAATGTATAAATGCAAATGGTGAAAGCAGTGCTGAAGTTTCTGTACGCTAGGTCTGTGTCTGGCAGTACTGTAACCTACCAGCTGAACAAACTGAAGTTTCAGAAATTGTGTGTGGTCTGAAAAGTCACATCCTTAAAGCAATACGTGAGCTGATAAGTGAGGAATTGACCAAAATTCTGAAGTACCTGAGTATGCTAGGATCTGAAAAAAACATTGTAAATGTATGCTTGATTGTTTAGATGGATAAGTCAAAGTTGTCTTGTATTCGGTATTGAATAGAAAAAAGAAAAGGAACCATTTTTAACTGTGGAAAATGCAAAAATTTGTTCTCAGTGCCTGAAAATGGAAATCTGGATGTTTTGCAGCATCTTCATCTTGTGTTAAAAACAAACAGAAAAAAAAAAAAAGAAATTAAACAAAAAGAATTTATTGTTTTTTTAGGAGGGAATGTCAAAATTATTTGTGCACATCTCTGTTTAGAAAGTATTACAACTTTTCTGTCTAATTTTCTGTTATTTTTGACTTGAAGGTTAACTGATTTTAAACAAATGCTGAAGTAGGAGAATATTGGATTGCTACTTTTCTTCTATGTGTAAGATTTTATATAGTATTACTTAAAAGTAGGGATAGCGAACAATTTATCCTTGACGTGGGCTTTCCAGGAGTTCAGAGCACTTGCATTTGGAAGCCTTTGCTTGTGCGAGAACAGCACAGCTCATGTAACAGGTGTCTCATGAAGTTTAACTTGTTTTGGCTTTGCTGGCTTTCTTATTTGTTCTTGGCTTTCTTAACACTATGTGTAGTGGCTCTGGAGTTAGATTACCAGTTTGGAAGACTGCTTTTCTTTATGAATAGTGAATCATCATATGGGATTTTGATGGGACATTCTTTGTCGTAGATCTCTTCTGAGACTTACTTTGGGCTGAAAAATTGGAGAGTTTTGTTTGTTCTATTTTGGTTTTATTTTTTGTCCTTAACTACCTGAATAAAGCTGTGACTGTATTGTTGCAATCTGTGTGTTCATATGCAAATTGGAATAATTTATTGTTAATAATAATTATTATAACTAATTAATTATTATTATTAATAGCTCTCTAGTTGCTAGCTTAAACTCACTAGCCAAAGAAAAGCCTAGAGTCTAATCTCTCCCTTTGTCTCCTTTTCGTTCAGTGGATTTTACTCAGGCCAGTTTTTCACTGGGTTGTCCTTAATTCAGCCTGTCTCTCACAGTAGTAGCTTCATTTTATTCGTCATAAACCATAGGATCACCACAAGATTTTAGGATTTCTTTCTGCTGTCGTTCTCATGATGTTGCAGCATCTTCTCTTGATGGCAGATTCCATCTTTATCCTGATCTTATTCACATCTTTGCTGCTTATCCACAGCTTGATTATCTATGTATGTAATACTCCAGATGTTCTTTACTTGGCTTCTTGCTTCAGTTGCACCAGTCCCAAATTGTACATTGCATGAGACATTTTGTATTTAAAAAAAAAAAATTCTCTGTAGCTCCTTGCATCTACAGTAATGTGCTGACATGCCATATCTTTACACTTTTTGGTTCTCTTATATATGTGTTGCACTCTAGGGCAGGTGAGTGCTTATATGGTAGCATCCAGTACAGCTATTGCAGGTAACAGTGAGAGTAGTAACCATTGGTTTTGTGCTAGGCTGACACCTAAAAAGAAGTATATTATGCAGAAGAGATGTAAGCTCCTGCTATTTGGTGCTGCAAAGATGTATTTTGGAAGTGGCAGGGAGAGGAAAATATGGAGAGCTTCTGTGTTTGTTTTGAAGTGACTGGATGCAATTAGTACCAATAAAATAGCTCCTTTTTTTGTGTGTGTGTTTGGATACCAGCACTTGCTCTCTTGAGACCATGTAGCTCTAAATTCAACTAGAAAAGCTCAGCGCTAATTTGTCATCATTCTTCATGCTTTTCTACTGCAAGAGAAAGCTTAACTTTAGACATGCAACTATGTGCTACTCTGTGGCATTTCAGGTTTCTTTTTTTGACATAGTAATTGTAGTCCACATAATAAATAGAATTGATTACTTACAATATCTATGACTACTTAGACAACCTAAATCTTTGCCAGAGCTATTCCAGAAGATGTTTGCTGGCTGTTAAAAATCCTATTAAAAGGTTTTTGTTTGCAGATGGTACAGAGATAATAAAAACCAAAACAAAACAATTAAACCTAACAAATCACGATGTGCAGTGCATCATACTGCTCCCTCTTTTGTAAAGGACAGCTTACTGTTAAGGTGCAGCTATAGCTGAAATTTATCTCTGCTGTTTGTAAATAAAAGTAAATCTCTAAAGAATCCAGAGCAGGAATAGAGTTAAGAATTGGAAGAATGAAGCTTTGTATATTTTATGCAATTACGATTATGCTAATTATAACAATATAAATGTCACAATCTTATTCTAAATGTTAAGCTTGAATATCTTGTTAGTTATAAGTGTTAACAACCAGGATCAGAAGATGGTTTTGTTGAATGAGTGTAGTATAGTGCACAATACGACATTTTAACACCTCTCACTACTGGTTATTGAGTAAAATAAAATGAAGCTTGACTGTTCAGAACTCAAAGTGAATTTGGTCAGTTGGAGTTAAAAATATAAATATAACATCTGCTGGTGGAAATTCCTGAATACAAGACTGCAAAAGTAGCGTGGAATTCCCTAATGCAAAGCTAGACTACTTAGAAAGTTGTGCTTTTTGAAGCATGGTTCTTGCAGAATTTCATTTATATTGTACTCAATTCATACTTTTCTAATGGTAGTATTTGAAAAGGTTGCTTTGTGCTTGTGAATTAGCAAAAACTGAAGTAATGAGTATCAAAAAACTGCCTTGCTAATATCACAAGTTACATGCTCTAGCTTTTTTGATAAAAATACATACTAGAGATAAAAGCTGTTGGCATTTCATCCAACCATTCTGTTTTAATTTGGTACTGACCTTTGATATTCACTACCTTGTCAACACAGTCTTGAGGATGCTTCAGATTCTCAAGAGGAAAAAAATAAAAAAATTGAATAGGTTACCCCTTTTGCTCTGTCTGAGAAAAGAGCTTTTCTATGTTCTATCTTTATCAGTCTTCTTTTGTTCTTCAAGTATGGAAACAATCTGTGCATTTTTGGGGTCTTAGTAGACATAGAATCATAGAATGCCAGGGTGGAAGATACTTCAGGGATCACTTGGTCCAACCTTTTTAGGTGATATGTAATTTAAATGAGATAGCCCAGCACCCACCAAGTTGAGCCTTAAAAGTGTCCAGTGTAGAGAAATCTGCCACTTCCCTGGAAAGATTATTCCAATGTTTACCTGTTCTCATGGTGAAAAAATTTTTTCTGGAATCCAATTGGAATCTCCCCAGGAGCAACTTATACCCATTATCTTTTCCATGTGACTCCTCCTAAAAAGACAGTCTCCATCCTCTTGTTAGACACCTTTTATTTACTAGTACATGGTAGTAAGGTCTCCCCTAAAGCTGCTCCTCTCAAAGCTGAACAAACCCAGGTCTCTCAGCCTTACTTGGTATGGTAGTTTCCTAGTCCTCTGATTGTCTTAGTGGCCATTCTCTGGACTCTCTCCAGGCTGTCCACATCTTTTTTACATAGCGGGGAGAAGGACACCAAAACTGGATGCAGTACTGCAGGTGTGGTCTGACAAGGCTGAGTAGAGTGGGATAATGACTTCTTTATCTCTGCTGTTGATGCCCTTCTTCATGCACTCCAGCATCCTGTCAGCCTTCTTTGCTGCTGCAGCAGCACAGTGTTCGCTCATGTTGAACCTGTTGTCCACCAAGACTCCATAGAGCTGTTCTCCAGCCAAATGGAACCCAATCTGAGCTGCACTGCAGGGTTACATGTTCTCAGGTACAAGACCTTAAACTTATCTCCATTGAACTTCACAATGTTCCTGCTAACCCTCTCTTCCAGCTTGTCGAGAGCTTTCTGAAGGGTAGCTCTTCTCTCTGGAGTGTCAACCTCCCTGCTCAACTTGGTGTCATCTGCAGACTTCATCAGGGTGCTCTTGCTCTGAACATCCAGGTTGCTTATGAAGATATTAAACAGCTTTTGGCCCAATGTCGTTCCCTGGGAGATCCTGCTTGTGAATGGTTGCCAATTTGAGAAGAACTATTTACCAGCACCCTCTGAGTAAGACCTGTCAGACAGTTCCTCACCTACCACTCAGACCACTTGTCTAGGCCGTAGCGCGTCAGTTTCTCTGGGAGGAGGCTGTGAGAACATACATGAAGTATTTGGGAACTAATTGAAAAACCTTGTCCATGTGACTGCATGTTTTTAAGAGTAACTGTAATCAATATTTTTGTTAAAATAATCAAATTCTGATACAATGGTTTGTTTTGTACTAGAGCCAACGCTCATTCTTTTCTTAAAAACATTTTGCTTAGATGGCAAAATGACCATTTTTGACAGACTTGAATTATCTTAGCAGAGTATACACGCTTGAGAAATTCTGCCTTGTGAACAGCCAACTATTTGAATTGCTTAGAACTGCCTCTTCATACTTAGCAACAGAGCCTCCATCATGGAGTATTTCAATGCTTCCTTTCTGGCACGTGGGCATGACTAGGGATTTGTTTGGTGAAGCACTGTTGCTCTAACAGCAACATATTATCTCCTTGCTGTATGCATTGTGCTTATTATACCTGCCAATAGTATTTTAAAACTTAGGAGCATTTGAAAATTTTAAGCCATTGGCATCTCTTTTCTGTTAATAAAAAAATAAGCAAAAATTACCTGTTCTGTGGGTAAATACTGGGTATATTAGCTGGTTTTTGCATAAATAATTCTTTGTGGATCTAACTTCAAGTGGAGGCACTACTTTTGAAGTGTCTTTCACGAGCCTTAAGTTTTTTGAACAAGCTACTTCTGCTATATAGTGTTTAAAGATAACTCCTGTAGTATGTTAATGACCTGAAGAATCATTTTCTGCCTTTTGCTATTATGCGCAGAGGGCAATTTAAAAAGTGTTGTTAACCTCATCTCTC
Organism: Tapera naevia; assembly: GCA_033556795.1. Lineage (NCBI taxonomy): Eukaryota > Metazoa > Chordata > Aves > Cuculiformes > Neomorphidae > Tapera > Tapera naevia. Next base: position 11,681,222 of record JAUMJJ010000016.1, read on the forward strand.
TTTTTTCCACACAAGAACTCCAAGCGAGAGTGGAAGCCTCTGGAGGACCACAGCTGCACAGATGTACCGTGGCTGCTGTTATTCATCCTTTTCTGTGTAGGAATGGTGAGTGAAACTCAAAGGATTCTGTGAATGTTGTGTAGTTGAAGAGTTTGCATTCATTAGAAAGAAGTTTGTACAAGCCTTCAATAACTTAGTCACTGGGTACAGTCAGGGTATACTGGCATGGGAACTATCAGCTGTAGAACAGAAAGGTGTAATATGTACATAGCAAAGGCCTTTGGTAGGAATCCATGATTTATTATTTATGCCAGTTCTTTCTGTAGCTCCTCTTCCCCTGAAATTCCAGTTCCACTTTCTACGTGATTTTCAGGTTAGTGAAGTATTACTTGACTCATGTTCCTTATGGAACAGTGTATAACCCAGAAGTGGTAGGTTTGAGTCTGGTAAATGGTTCTGTGAATCACAGTAAAGTTCTTGCTGAGAACAAAAATTCTGGTTATCAAACAGTTGACTCTTTTTTTCTTGGCAGCTTAGTAGAAACAGCTACTGTTAACAACCTTATTACTAACAGTAAAATCTTCCTTCCAAGTTGTCCTACCTTTGTCCTGCATGATAAAGCTGTCACCTTTCTCAAGGTAGTCTCACAACACTGTGTACTTTGTTTTATGGTTTGGGTTTTTTTAATATAAAGAGCTGAAGATTAGTGAAAACTAGAAATACATTTCTTTCCATCTTGTTTTGTTTTGTGGACTTTATGCTGCTCTTTGTAAACGGGGGATGTCTGTCACTGCTGTGTTGTAAGCCGCATCTCTTAGCAGTTTGAGATTTCTGTTCTGTCAGCTTTCTTTTCTCCTGTCCCTTTGTCTCTGGTCTTTGCAGTTATTCCACTGAAAAAATTCTTTTTCTTTCTACAAAGTTTGTCACTGGCTTAAAATGGCTTAAATTGGCTTAAAGAAGACGAGACTGAGGGGAGACTCATCACTGTCTACAGCTGCCTGAAAGGGGGCTGTGGCAGAGCAAGTGTTGATCTCTTCTCTCAAGTGACAGGTGTCAGGACAAGAGGAAATGACCATAAGTTGCACCAGGGAAGGTTCAGACTACATATTAGGAAGAATTTCTTTACCGAAAGGGTGGTCAGGCACTGGAACATCAGTCAAGGGAGGTGGTTGAGTCACCATCCCTGGAGGTATTTAAAAAAAGGATTGATGAGTTTTTGAGGGACATGGTTTAGCAGATGATTGGTGTGGTTGGACTCGATCTCAGAGGTCTTTTCCAACTGGAAGATTCTATGATTCTATGAAATCACATGAGTTATATTGTCACTGCAATGTGAATCATAGAATGGTCTTAGTTGCAATGGACTGTGAGGGTTAACTAATCCAAGTCCCAGATGCTGAGCTGGAACATCTTCAACAAGATTACGTAGCTCAGAGCCCGATCCAACCTGGCCTTGAATGTTTCCAGGAATGGGGCATCTACAGGCTCTCTGGGCAACCTGTTCCTGTGCTTAACTATCCTCAGTGTGAAAATTTCTTGCTAATATCTAGTCTAAACCTCTCCTCTTTTAGTTTAAAACCATTACCCCTTGTTCTATTGCTAAAGGCCCTGCTAATAAGGTTCTCCCCATCTTTCTTACAAGCCTCCCTTAAGTGCTGAAAGGCCATAATAAGATCTCCTCAGAGTATTCTCTTCTCCAAGCTAACAACCCCAACCCTTCGCAGAGGAGATGTTCCAGGCCTTTGATCACTTTTTGTGAGCCTCATCTGGACCCACTACAAGAGGTCCATATTTTACCTCTGTTGAGGGCTTCGGAGCTGGACGCAGTATTACAGATGTCGTCTCACCAGAGCAGAGTATAGGGGGAGAATCACTTAAAATCGTAAAAGGCACAGCACTTCCTGAAACAAGCAGCTCTTTTCTGTGGTTGTTTTTTTCTTGCCTTTATTGATGTTCCCTGATTACTCAGTCTTTGCCTACCTGTTTCCCCATTTATAGATTAATCTGATGCGAGTAAGTGTCCCAGATTTCTTCCACTAAGCAATATGATACATAGAGCAATTATCTTATTGGGTCAAATGTCCTTTTTCTTACTGTTCTAGAGGCCTTCACTTGAAGGTCAGGGATCATGGTGGGTCAGGAGGGCGCCTTTGCACTGTTGTAAATTAGCTTAGGATGGGAGAAAGATTTCATGATTTCCCATACCCTGTCTGTAGGGAAAAAATTGAAGAACCTGAGTACTATTAGATGTAAAATGCATGCTAGTATGTCCTTTACAGACATAGTAAGGGATCCGAGAAATTGAAAATGAGTGCTGGAAATCAGCTTTAATTATTACTTGTGTTAGCGTTTTGATCAACTTTAGCCTTGTTTTCACTTTGAGTATTAATTTTTTTAATATAAGTGCGTTAGTGCATTGGCAAGAGAAAGGTAATGACCAGCTTGCTGTCTGGAATTTGTCTGTAGTGATAGCCTGTCCACCAGAGAACGTCACTCTCCTGTATCTTTAGACCTTTAATACCACCCACATTTTAACTGTTCATGCCAACTTCATTACCTGTTGTCATCATCTCATCTGATCCTGTCGCTGCTGTCTGTTGCTCCATACATTTGTCTCAGCTGTTTACTCTGCTTCCTCTTCTCAAGTCTTAGCTTGCCTGTTCTGCAAAACCAGTTAATTGATACTAGTGGAAGTGAGCCAATGGTTCACATTTCTCTGTCAGTGGTGTTACTAGAGAGCTAATGATTCTTTGGGGCCAATCTTCTGTCGCATGATCACTGCCTTGGTCATGGTTTTGCTATTGAAATACTGCTGAAAGTTCACAGAAAGACCTACTTAACATGGGGTATTTTCCGCATTACTCTGAGCTATTTTGCATTCTCTTGCTATGTGTCTGTTTCTTCCCCGCATTTGATCCCAGCATCTGAACCTGGTCACTTCCTTTAGAGGATTTTCTTAAAAAGAACTTTCGTCAGATAGGCCTCTTCATGATAGATCAACTTTGAAAGCACATCATTTGAAGTAAGAAAAAATTAAAGCAAGAAAACCTGGACTCTTTGGGATTTTCTACCTTGTAACTAAGATATCTACCAATCCTTGACAGGTCTATCTATGCTTGTTGCTCTCCTTCACTGCCTGCCCTTGTGCTTCATACGTCACTTGCTGACAGTATGACTCCCAAAATACCTACAAGATTTTCTAACTACACTTGAATAATATGGAATATTACATGTCTGAATCCTCTTTTGGCTTGCATTCAATTTTATAATCGCGGAATTGTTCTCTGTGGATGGTCCTTGGCTTTCCTTTTGCAGTCTGAAAGAATTTTTAAAGAACCTCCACTTAAGCAAATGAATGAAATTGTTTCTTCCCAGCTGTCAAACTGAGCCAAACTGTGGGTTTTTTTCTCTTCCAGGGTTTTATCTGTGGCTTTTCAATAGCTACAGGAGCAGCTGCAAGACTGCTTTCAGGATATGACAGTTACGGAAATATTTGTGGACAGAAAAATGTCAAGGTGGAGGGGATAGTCAACAGTGGTCTGGACCTCACAAACAAGAAGTGAGTATGTGATTCATTCCATAAACCAGGAAAGGCAAAACCTTTCTTCCTTTGGGAGTGGTTTTCAATAAAATGGGAAAAGGTACATGCTACCTCATCCCTACTTGTCCTTCTCCACTTTTCTCACTTCGAGAACAACCATCTTTTGTAGCACCCAGCAATAGTACATGGAGATTAGATGTTGAGAGGTGTGCAATATGAATACAGCTAAAACATTGAGGAATTTCGCTTTCTTAGCATCTACTTCAAGTAGGAGATTGTATCAGGCGACTGAACAATCTTGTTTGCTAGAGTTTTAGGTATGACAAATATTTTCATGTTTGGGAGCAGCTCTTTGAAATCTATATAGAAATAGTTTGCTTTTGTTGTTGTGTGCTCAGTTTCTGCCACTGAGTTTAACAGGGAGATGGGATATATCAAACACATAAAAATTGAGCTTATATATATTCTACAAACATCTGAAGTGTGTCTGCCAGTCAGTGCTCGGAGTGCATCTTTACCGTTTGGGTGACTTTAGAAAGTAAATTATCCAGTTTAACCTAAGAAAAATGGTACTAACTGACAAAAAAAAAAAAAGATGCTTTTTTAGCTGCTGATTACTTCAAACAACTAAGAAGTCTTTAATTTCTAAGTATGATAGCCTTCCACTTTATACTTTCAGAGTAAGATAAAATCTACAATTTGTATGAATTATTTTGGAAGGATACTTTCCTAAGATCTGCTTATTTTGAGTTGCTGTACTAAAGATTTCTCTATATTTGATTTAAGATTTAATATGGCTAGGCAATTGGTGTGTTACCAGAAGAACGTGAATTAAATAAAATAGCCTGAAACTTTTTACAGATTTTTTTTCTGCCAAAACAATAATAATTTCTTAATCTAATCACAGCTTCCAGTATGGTTGAAGGGGTTAAAACTTATGCAGCATAATTTTCCTATTTTTTATATAAATATTGTAGAACTTTCTAAAATTGGATGTATTAGGTAAGAAATTGTCATTTGTGTGTTGTGAGAGAAAATACAGATCTTAATTATAGTTTTAAACTTGCTTACATTTAGAAATAACTGGTGTCTGAGTTTGCGTGAAGGTGGAGGAAGTTGGACACCTTACTGAAATGTAACAATTATTAGTGTAAAATTCCTACATGTGACAGAAATCAGGTCAAGAAACGTCTACCAGTGCTAAGCGATTTCATCTTATAAAGGCAAGATCGAAAGACAGTAAATAAAAATAGACACTATTTTTAAGACAGTTAATAGAGCCAGTTGCTTGTCAAAGACTTAATAAGGTATCATGGCTTGAAGAATGACCTAAGCAAATAAACAGTTCCACTCATATAGGATATCATCACCTCTGTTTGGTTGAGAGTGAGCAAAAATCTTTTACCAAGGCAGATTATTTTGTAACTGTTCACAGCAAAGTGCCTAGTACAGTCCAGGGTACCCAGCTTTGGAAAAGGCCAGTTCTTATATAAGCACACTATGGGAATTTTTAAATTTGTTTGGCAATTTTTCAGAAGAAACTATCTGCTCTGCATCTGTCTCTAGCAGAGGGAGTTCTTCCAGTGTCTGAGGTGCAGTTCATGAGAGTATTTCCTGCTATTTTATGGGAGTACTTTTCAGATAGACTGTAAAAACAAGCTCTTCTTCCTGCCTGTACTTTTCAGTTTGTTTAGAGAAAGAAAGTGCTTTAAGCTCTACAAAAGTTGTTCTCGAAACATGAAGTTGTTCTCTTTTCATTCTGCTTGCAGGGTAATTCTTTCTTCATTTCCCAGTCCAAGGCAGAAAAGCTAAATTATCAGTAAAAATAACATTTTCTTCCTTGTGAATGACAGCAACCCACAGGCACTGTAATGAGGAAGTCAAATGGATATGGTCTGTGTGGGTATGGAAATCTGGGTGGTAAGGGAGGAAAGCAGAGTCCTCACAGGCATGTGATTTGATTCGTGTGCATAAAGTAGGATGAAACCACTGAGATGAAATGTTGGGAAAGAGGATTTTGCAGCCTGGTCTCGTCAACAAAGAGTTAGTCGGGTATCTTTTTATTTTTGCAAAGAAAACACAGTACAGTTCCAATAGACTGTGCTCTAGAGTCAGATGTGGAATTATAGTCTAGCCCTAGTGCTGAATTCTCGTTAAACTTATCTTCAAATAAGCTCCTTGCTTTTCAAGTTCAGGCAGTTGTAAGGGTGTTAAAAAATGACATTTTATTTGCAAATGAGTGATAACCGTGCGTGATGGCCAAATACAAGTCCCTGAAATGCTAGTTTGGTCTGATTTTTTGATCACCAATATTTTGCTACTTAGAGAGAACTGCCGTTTGTGCTCTTTCAATCAAGTATGAGAAAATGTGCATATGCTGCTATAGGGAAGAGTTAGCGTGGCATTCCACCTTGATAAATGCCTTTGACTCATGAAAATGGCTGGGGTTTAGGTGGTGGGAAAACAGAGAGCAAGTTTGCATCACACGTGTCGAGAATTTGGTTGAGTGGAACTGTATATGCCCTGCCTATAGTTTGTTGAGATTGGGTGTGATCGCTTAATTCACTTCTTCCTTATTGTGTTAAGGTGCTTGTAGATGACAGTGAGCAGTTGTTCTGTGAAGTACTCATTTGCCGGTACAGAGGTGCCTTGAGGGCTGAAAGATGATAATGACTCTGGCAAGTGTAAGAGGGTACAAAATATCTGAAATTAAGATAGTTTTGCTCATGTGATTTGCCACAGTTCTTCCAGAATAAAGTGTAGTGTACAAAATGATATAATGCTTTGTCTTCCAGTTTTTGCAAAAGAGGAGACTACTGTGTTTCTCATGGGCCTGAATAGATAATAGGACACTTGTCTAGTAAGCAACCAGTCAGAAGCCAAAACTGTTGATGCCTTTTTTTTAACCTCTGATTCTTCTGAAATTACGTAATATTTTTAATTCCTTGCCTACCGATCTGGATTTTTGTTTCAGAAGGGGAAAAAAAGAAACACATTGAAATGTAAGCTCAAAATGCTAGTAAAGCATAAGGAAGGTTATCCTGTAGATTTGTAAAAAAAAAAAAAATGTTATGCATTTTGAGAAGTTGTACTGAAGTTCATTTTTAATTACATGCCTCAGGATGGACAACTTGACCTTATATTCAGACACCATGTTTTTTGAAATAAGCTCCTTCCTTATTTTCCTTTAGGTATAGAATCAGTTTAGAAGTAAAAATGCGCTTATAATTTCTATTTTTTATTATGACAGGAGGTAAATGTATTAAAAATTGCATGTGGTTAGTTCTACTTAAGTAAATTTTTTATTGTGCCATATTTCAGAGGTTCTTTTAAGAAAGTGAATTTTCAGAAAAGTGGATTGTGAAGATCGAAGAATCATGGAACCATAAAATGTTTTGGATTCAAATGGACCTTTAAAAGTCATCTAGCCAAGCCCTTCTGTCGTGGGCAGGGACCTAGATTAGGTTGCTTAAAGGCTCACCCAACCTGTCATTGAACACTTCTGGGGATGAGGCATCCACAGCTTGTCTGGGCAACCTGTTTCAGTGCCTCACCACCCTCGTAGTAAAGAATTTCTTTGATATATCTAATATAAATTTACCCTTTTCTAGTGTAAAACTGTTACCCTTTGTCCTATCACTATAGGCACTCATAAGTAGCCTATCTCCGTCTTTCTTCTAAGCCTTCTTTAAGTACTGAAAAGCCACTGTAAGATCTCCCGGGAGCCTTCTATCTTCAGGCTTAACAACCCCAGCTTTCTAAATCTACCTTCATAGCAGGGGTGCTTCAACCACTCTGATCATTTTAGTGGCCCTCCTGTGGACCTGCTCCAACAGGTCTATGTCTTCCCAGTCCTGAAGGCTCCAGAGCTTGACACAATACCTCAGGTGAGGTCTCACTAGAGCAGAGTAGAGGGGCAGAATCTCTTCATCTGCTGTTCCTGCTTGTTTTGATGCAGGATACGATTTGCTTTCTGGGTTGTGAGTGTATATTGCCAGCTCATGTCCAGCTTTTCATCCACCGGCACCACCATGTCCTCCTGTTTAGGGCTGGTACTTCATAAAGATACTTTCTAGGTTGTAAATCTTGATAGACTGCATTTCCTATAGCAAACAAATTTTCGTTTGCAGTGTTCAAGCATCTCTAACAATATGATTACCTTGTTTACTTCAGTCTTTGTGTTGCTGATCTAAGTTACTTTCTTATGAACAAATTAGTCTATTGTTGGTTCTAAATAACTGAAATTGCTGTACAAGGCATATAAGTACATTCTTCTAGTGAGAACAAAACCTGTTGCGTGGTGGCACAGTATGGAATTTTCTGCAGTAAAATCACTTACTTTGAATAATTAAGCTTTAAAAACAAAACCAAAATATCTTTTCCTCTGTAATCCTTGTGCCTAGCATTTTGATTCTTGTTTTAGCTGCTAGAAATGAAAAAAAAATTACTTCTGTCTTCCTAGACCATGGATGAAGCCACAGATTTGATAACTTGGAGTCTGCTTAGCAGCTGCTTTGTTGCTGACAGAGTTGTCTCTGCACCATACGATGTGGTGGGTGTTTGAATTACGTATGTATAAGGATATGACAACACAGCACACTTCTGTCAAAGGTGCTTGTAGCACTATAGTTGCATTTTATTTCTAAATGTCCAGACCTAAGTTGAAATTGTAGTGTTTATTTTACAAAATATTCTAATTTCTTCTTGCTATTAAAATTATAGCTTGGCCGTTCAGTTAAAGTCACTGTAGAAGTGGGCTGAATTCTGGCTGGTTAGTGCTGACATTACTGATTTGGTTTCCTTTGGTGATATGTGTTAAGGGACATTTGGAGGAGCCTTGTGTCCAGCCACTGAAGTCCAACCCAGTACACTCAGGCAATCAGGGTCTCTGCCAGGGCTGAGGGATGTGGATGGACACATGGGACACTGACAAGGCTCTGCCTTTAACAGCACCCACACTGTGGGACTCAAACACTTCCCTTCTCCTCATGTGCTGGCAGAAATCGAAGGTCACTAGTGCAGGCACCTGCATAACACACTCCAGGTTCACAAGCACGTGCCTGTTTATGGATCTCCCAAATACCAGCACAGCCGCTCTGCCCACAAATCCCAGGCCCCTTTACCTGCCCAGTGGGTCCTCCATACTCAACAGCTGGACTAGCTTGGTGCTCGTTAGCAAACACTCCAACACTTATCCCACAGGCACATGATGCTTACAGGTTCTCCTAAATAGCATCACAGAACCCACACCCACCTGACAGCTCTGCCTGGACCCAGAGCCTCCTGCTTACCAGCTGATGGAACTTGGAGTTTGCTGGTGAGTTACACATGCACAGACCCACTTTGAGGAAGGTGCAGACAGTCAGGCCTTGCCAACACCCAGCAGTGAGCTGTGACCCACAGTCCTCCTCTAGCCACTGGGACTTAGCTCCTCACATCCACAGCTAGTTTTTTTCCTTGTTTTTGGGACGCACTTTGTTCCTACCTCAGTGACTGGTGGCCAAGACCGCTCCCTGCCCCAGTCACTGGCACTGAGACTCCATTCTCTTCAGTACCTGACACCACAGGCCTGGGGCTTGCAAACTCCTGTTCAGACTCCAGTTGCTCATAACAAATCCATTGTGTTGGTCCCTCCAGTAGCTGGCACTCAGTCCTTGCAGCGTTTTCAGCATCCGTGCACATGGGATAGAGACTGGGATTATGCAGAGAGAGAGAGTTAAGAATGGATAGCATAGACTACTGTGATCATGTGCCAGGCTTGGTCAAACTGAAGTGCACACAACCAGTCTATTTTACACCCTTTTTGGTCTATCCCTCACCCTTTGTTTCTCCACAAATCCTGTCCTATGCACATTCCCTTGGTGGCTGGCACAGTCCCACGGACCACTCCTGCATCTTGCACCTTTGCGTTTGCATCTTTTTCAGTTGCAAAGCCTCAGTTTGCCTACTGTTTCTTGATAATCCATCAATTACTGTGATTGACTGACTTTGTGTCTGGTTATTGTTTTCATTATCATGAATTGTTCACATTCTATGTCTGAGTTCTTTCCTGTATTTCCTTATCACAGCTTGGCAAGGTACTTATCCCAGTAATCTTACTGAAAGCTAGCAATGTTCACACTCTACATACCCTTACCAATTAGTGCGACTGACCAGCTTTATTACTATCACAACCTCCCTTATCACATGTCAGTCAGTTTTGACTCTGTAGGTTGTTGTTTGCGGCTCCTTTCACCAGATACCCTCAAAGGAGCTGGCTCTCTCCTTCCCCGTACCGTTACAGTATGGAATAGTGACTGCAGGAACTTGCCCTCCTTAAGAGGAAGCTGTAACAGTAATGTTGGGTTAACACAGACATTGTATGTGTTGGTATCGGCTTAAGAGTGTTTTATTTGAAATGAAGGAAGACAATGGAATTAGTGGCTTATTGCTCACATGCAGTTGTTTTGGCTGTGTCTGCAGGACAGAAGTTTTCATGTTTGCTCTTGCTTCTTAGGCTTTCATGATCTGAGTTGTAGCATTAAGAAAAAAGCTAGAAGTAGTACTGGATAATTTTCATAGGTGTGTGGACAATGAAAAAAAAACATTTCAAGAGTGCAAGTAGTATATTACCACATTACAGTTGATATAGGTGAGATGGGTTTTGATGGACTTCCAGGAAGTAGTACTACTAAGTAGTAATAATTCTTGTATACTGAGATTGAATAAATAGCATGTTTTTTCTGTGGGGGGAAACTTAGACGGCAATCAGCACATAGACTGAAAGCGTTCAGCCAGGGCCCAGGTGCTTTCTAGGAGCAGAAGGGATTTTGATTGCTTACAGAATGAATTCCCATTGTGAAGACTGTAAAAGTAAAATTGGTGTTTTCTGTGGTCGTTTGGTGGTGTTTTCCTATGAGGAGAGTATTTCAGTGCATATTTCAGAGCACCTCTGCTCTGAGGACACCCTGAAAGAGTTGGGGTTGTTCAGCCTGAAGAAGAGAAGGCTCTGGGGAGACCTTATAGCAGCCTTCCAGTACCTGAAGGGACTACAGGAATGCTGGGGAGGGACTTTTTTCACAAGGGCAAGTAGTGATAGGATGAGGTGGAATGGCTTTAAACCGGAAGGGGGAAGACTTAGATTAGACATTAGAAAGAAATTCTTTATGATGAGGGTGGTGGTGGGGCACTGGCCCAGGTTGCCCAGGGAAGCTGTGGATGCCCCCTCCCTGGAAGTGTTCAGGGCCAGGTTGGATGGGGCCTTGAGCAGTCTGGTCTGGTGGGAGGTGTCCCTGCCCATGGCAGGAGGATTGGAACTGGATGATTTTTAAGGCCCCTTCCAACCGAAACGATTCTGTGATTCTATATCAACAGAACTGTCGGAATTTGAAAGACTTGTTCAACATCAGAATAGAAAAATGTTCTGCATCTATATTATACCATAAAAGGCCGATACTATAGGTTTAGCGTTTGTGATGAAAAGTGTATAGCCAGGAGAAAATATTAGCTATGAAAGTACAGTAAGTACTTAATGCACTGTGATTTGAAATGACAGTGACTCAAGATGGTAAGTTACCAAATCAAATCTCTTTAAAATACTGCACTTGAACATTAGATACTACTGCTTGAAATATCTGAACATTTTTAATTTCAAAATAAATACTAAAGTAATCTGCTCAATCATGTAAACCAGTGGTGTGTGAAATCAGTCTAAACAAAAAACCTGTTCTTAATTACTGGTATTATGTGCATTCTTTAAAATAGCCATGGACTTTGTCCTTCTCGCAGTGTAAGTATAAGCTTACTTTGGTTTGTTGGGTCTTTTTAGGAAAAGTTGGAAATCTTGAAGTCAACTTTAAGGTTGGAATGAAGCTTTGTGAATGTTTAGACCCATATCTGTGAAGAGGCATGGTAGAAGTGCTGCTGTTTTTATGAGCAGTGCCATTTGAATGGACTTGCATCTGATGGAGTTCAACATTCTTTCTGTGCAATCCTGAAGTATATAAATATGTATGTATTTGTGACGCATGTGTTGAGTACATGAGTTCTTTTGATCCACACAATGGTGATAAATATCAAATTTCCTTTGGGTTTGGGTAGACTGAAGGTTAGTCTTGGCTGAATCCTTTGGTTTTTGAAATGAAATCGATTTTGTTCTATTTTGGTTAGCAGTTACACTGAAGTAGTTTTTTTTTTTTCTTCCTAGATATGTGTTCTTCTTGGATCCATGCAACATTGATCTAGTACATCAGAGGATCAAATCTCTTGCTTTGTGTGTATCAGCTTGCCCAAGGAAAGAACTAAAAACTCTGGCTGATATTCAGAAATTTGCAGAAACTAATGGTATGCAAAAAGCATGTCTGTTTTTGTTAATGTACCGGACATTTTCATAGGAGTAAAAAAAGATTTGTACATTTCCTGAACTAAAAATATAGTATGGAACAAGAAATATCAATAGAAATAATGTGATATTTTAATTAAGCTAAAACTTCACTAAATCTTGCAGTATTAATATGCTTCTTCTCTGTCATGTCTTAGATGGTTTAAAAAGCTCGTTGTTAAAACAGGAGTACAAAGCATAATGGGAATTTGAGGGAGTGTCTGACTATAGGATATGTTTTCAAATCCTAGGGAAATTGTTTGGCATTGCTACTCAACAGTAATGCTGTTGAAATGCCCTGATTTAGATGGGGTCAGTGAGAGCAATGCTGCTATTGGACAGCACTTGCTCTGCAGAGTATGTCTGTGGATGTAAAAATATCCTTGCTTTCATTCAGTGCTGTTCCTGGGTTATTTTTTTGTTTTCTTACACTTTTCTCTTTTAAAGAGGTATAAAAGAAACTAACTTTATTAACAAATGAAATATTGTACCCTGTCTTCCCTAAGTACTTTTCTCTGTAGTAATAACACTAATATTACTAGCTCAGTCCATGTTTTAACACTCTATGGAATAAAATGCATAAGAAGTAACCAATTTTGGGGACCTTCCAAAAGTAAGTAAAGATAAAAACTTTAAACAGTTTGAGTAAATTTCAGAGGCTTTCAGCTTTTCACTTCCCTGCTTAATCTTTTAAAATGCTGCAGTAAGATTTATTTGCAAGATACTTGGCTAATGATAATCTATGTGGGTGACTTAGTTCAGAGTGGTAAAATTGATTACTTTTCATAGAAAGAAATGAAACATAGATTTCTGTTCTGGTACAGGTTATGCGAGTACTTCTGGTTTGAAAGCGGAGGGAGTTGGAGTGGCCCTAGGACATTGTTCATGCTCTCGCACTGCATTGTGCTTGCACACCTGTGTTCCTGACAGCCTGAACCAGGGAGCTGAACTATCACGTGGTGTTACAGCGTGCATAGAGCTGCACAGACAGCTGTGCCAGCACAGTGCAGCGGGTGGTCTGAGAATGGCAGGTTCCTCATGGTCAAAAGAGCTGTCAAATAGAAGCCCACAGTGACACTAACCAATATCTGCAGTTCGACTCTTTCCCCCTTATCTGATCATGTGTTTTTCTTAATGCAGGCTAGTTATTTCTTGGTGTGAAGTCAAGGTCATTAGTAGTAGAGTTTCTTAAGTACCTCTTGAAATAATGAAATGCAGTGATACCTTGTTTTGCCCCAAACATTGCTTCTGTGTTTATAAGTCATCTGTCATTGTTATTACCAACTGTGCCTGAAATATATTCAGTGTAACCATCTTTTAAAGTACACCAAAAAACAGTCTTTCTAAAATATACTGTGCTTTATCCTCATGATTCTTGCTTCTAACTATATCTCCCTTAGTGTTTTAGATTTTAAAACATAAAGATGAAAGATTTTTTTAATATCACAGCCAGTTGTTTCTGTTTACAGAAGCTTCATCAAAAGTATGAAACCTGGTGTTACGGCAGAACAGAATCATTAATTAGTTCCGTTCCTGATTTTCATTGTGTGGTATTGAGCTTATCAAAACCAAGTCCTAAACTGTACTGATTTTTCCTTTTGAAGATGAACTCTATGCAAGACTGGAATCACACAGTTCAGAGAAATATTATACTTGTGGTTATGTTTCTGCTTAAGTTTTCACCAACCTGTGTAGGTTCCAAAGAGTGATGTTTTTTAGCAAAGTAGGAGTTTAAGTATTGACCACCTTCGATGTTGCATAAGTAAAATTTCAAACAGGATTCAGCCTTACAATAGAGTAAGAATAGTGAATTAATGACAAAGTATAGTACCAGTAAATAATTTTTTTGAGAGCCACTTCATAATTATGATAATGGGTTGAAATTAGTTAATACTAGGATTATGTTTCACGATGTTTTTCATGTGACCATAGACTCTGCTGTAAAAAAGGATAAGAGTATCTGAGGATTTTGAATATGGCGGCACAGAGCTTATTTGCAATTTCTGTGTTTGTGATGATACCTAGTTAGCGTTCAGTTATCAAGTTCTGAAGAAGAAGGAAGGCAAGGCATATGTGTTTGATTTCTTGTGATAATCAATACTGGATTTTCCCAGACTTGCAATTACAACACTTAACAAGAAAACCACCTTAATGTTTTAAATATATGAGTAGAGAATGCAGTCAACTCAATTTTTTTCTGCTGAACCTTTCTGAAAGCCTTGACCCTTCCTGTAACCTGAAAATAACAGTTGTGCTGGACACGGGCTCTGCGTAGATTTTTGCATCCCTGTTTAGAGCTAGCCATGTTCACCTGGCTCACATGCCATTCTTGAAACCATCTTACTTGTCCGTACTCCTTGGAATTCTTTCATAAATTACCTCTGTTGTGACTTAGCCCATCAAGAGGTAGTATGGTAGATTTAAGCAAAGGGTATTTCTAATCTAACCATCTTTATCAAAAGATGTAACATAGTAAAACATACTGCAACGTCCTCAAATTGATCAATGATTTTGTCAATACCAGGTATGACATTCCAGCTAGCTTAGCATTTACGGTATTTTTCCCAAAGAGCAATGGGCACTTGATTGCCTGTACACAACATGGCAGAGCTGCCAACCCCTAAGATTCAGAGCAGTTGTGGCAGAGCTCTTACTTATTGTTCAATACAGGTTGTATTTTTCTGCAAGCAAGATTATAAATAAGCATTTAGGGCAGGGAATATGCTTGAGGCATTTTGTGACAAAGAAGCCTTTTGGCTTCCTGAATCACTAATGATGCACTTGCTATTCTGGTGTAGTTTGGGAAAAGAAGCTGGTAACACTGCACCATTTCAGGACAGTAACTTAACTCCCACCCCACTTGCTTTCTCACAATTAAGTCCTGCATTTGTGGTACATTTCCATCTAAGAAAAGAAGATTGTCCCTCACAATGCCTGTCTGAGTCTAGGAAAACAGGAAAGTGCACTGCTTTAATCTGTTTAGAATAATTGACACACAGAACACTGGGAAGCAGTTGAGACCTTTTACAAGAAGAAGAGAAGGAAAACTTGTGCAGTTGAGTCTGCAGATCTTCAGGCAGCGCAAAAGTGCAAGCTGTAAAATACAGGACTGTTCTAGAGCAAATCCTGGAGATCATGCAGACAGTTCCAGCATTGGCTGAGAACACGTTCTAATGCTGTTCTCACACAGCCATGGTGATAGTGAGTTTGTAGAGCTATGGATTGGACACAGCTGAGAATGTTGTGTATTGACTGCTGCTGTTCTCCCCAGGATTTAGTTGCCCAGCGGAACACTTCAGGCAGGGAGTATTTGGGATTCAATGTTTTTTATTGGTCTTGGCACTTGAAAAATTGCGTATTTTGAGTAATGTGACTGGATTCCAGAAAGCTGATAGATGCTTCAAAACTTAATGTGCATGAAATGTTGCAGTGCAGTTTTTGAGGACTTGCCAAAGCATTTTAAAATATTCTTGAAGATACAATTCATGTAAAACTGTGCCAAATGAAAATGAAATATCATTATTAAAAAGAAACACTAAACAGATAGCCATGATTTCTGTCATGTTTAATTTAGTGATAACTATACTGACTGGCCATTGTGGGAACTAATAATCCCATATGTTGTGTAAATGACTGAATGCAAATTTGAGAACCTAAAATGAAATTTCTATTTTATAGCATGTTGACAGATATCTTGATTGTCGGGAATCCTTGGCTAGCTGAGGTTTGGGTGGACTTGGAGACAGAAGTAAAGCTGCAGTAAGTCTGCTGCAGAGGCTGACTTGAAAGAAATCACTAAAGGAAATCAATCTGGCTAAGTTAGAGCATGTCAATCCCTCTGAGATATTGGAAGGAGCCATAGAGGAAACAAAAAGGACTTTTCTTTTGTCTGAAGATAATGACCTCTTCGTGTGTAGTAATCGAAGTATTTGCAGTTACTTTTGGTACTTGCCTTAGAAATAGAAGTTACGTTGATTACTTCTGATGTTTTTTCTTGTGCTCTTGTTCTGCACACATGCTTTGGTTTTGTTTAAACTGTACTAGTTAAAACTTAACCCTTTGCTTATGATTTTTCTGAAAGCTGCACCACTAGGTCTTTGGGATCCTGTGTGTTAATTCTTAGTGTCATTTTTTGAATGACCAGAATAAAAGTACACTATGACTGCTTTTGAGATACAGGGTCATCCACTGCTTGTCTACCTTGTTACCAGAACTGCCCATTAAAGTTTACTTGCATTGGAAATGGATCTATCTTCTAGTCATAATGAAATTATGACAAGGGAAAGTGGCTGCAGGTGGAGTCCTCCAGAAATACTGTGTTGTGTTATTGATTACTTTTAATAAACCATTTGGAAAAGTGGAGGCACAGTGAGGTAATAAATCTTACTGTGGGTACTGAATTGTTTAGAATTACATGAAAAAAAATCTTATACCAATTGCAGTTGAATAAAATGTCAAATGGAAAGGGAATGCCTGCAGAACAGAGATGGGAAACAACTGTTGTTAGGCATTTAGCGTTTTACTTTGAAACGGTTATTGCTACTTGGGAAAGTGATTGTAGGTGCTGAGGCTAGGGAAAGGATTAGTTTGCAGGCACAGTATTGTTCAAAAGTGTAATGTTTATTAATTGTGAAGAGAAAAAAAATAGAGCTGTATTTTGTGTAAACTCATGCTCTGTTGGCATCATAAAGGCTGTATTCGGGTCATTCCTTGACTTTGTAACTTTTTTTAAGCTTATACACACACACACACATATATGTGTGTTCTCAATATGTGCATATATACTGAGAAGGGAAACAAGGATGATGACAACAAAAGACCAACGGTTCTTCTGCGTGGAAAAGAAGACTTGCTAGGAAGAGTAGCGTCATTTAAAGGAGCTTAGAGAAAGTTGAAAACAGAACATTTATTGATGTCATAGCCTGACTATTATGAAAGTAGAAGTCAAAAATGAAATTGCTAGGCTTCAAAGAGCCAGATTTTTTTTTCCTCAATAGCTATGGTTAATTTACAAAAATAATTGCCATGAGGATATTTTAGATACCAAACTGTAAGAATAATGCTCTTTGGATGTTTAATAAAAGGTTAGTATTGAAGGCTATCCTTGAGCTATAAGTAATGGAGTGCTAAAGATGCTGTAGGGGAAACATCTTCTACAGGACTAGATGGATTTTTAATTTGATTCCAGAATAACTGGTTTTATTTAGCACTGGTAGAAGTGTAAATGGAGGAATGGGTAAATTAATGCTTGTATTTACTTTCTGTATTGAGAATGGGAAATACAGAAGAGGATAGTCAGGGCTTTTTTAATTGCAACTCAAAGTACATGTATGACTTCTGCATGTAGGATTTTTTTTTTTCTTTTAAATAGAGTTAGTTGAAACAGCAACTGTGCTTAGTTATCCCAGTAGTTCTCTTTGTGGTCTACAATTCTGGAGACGTTTAAAGATCTAAACAGTTGGGTTTTATGGTGGATTTTTCTTAGAACATGACTGCAGGCACTGGCACTGGAGAGTGCTTACTTTTATGTCAGTCCTACATTTATTTATAGAACCAGGCAGTTAATTTCTCCTGCCCTCTGTTCACTCTTAAAAGAAGTGATGGTATGTCTCTCTGCAACCACCAGAAGTCTAGATATGCGCAACCCTTACATTCCTTCCTTCAAAACACACATTGTGCTTCCAGAAGGCACCAATTGACAGATCTAGAGAGTAAAACTTCCATTCTTCACTAAGAATGAATTCTGTTGTATTAATCTGGGAAGTCCTGACTACAGAGTAGTCTGTCCTGTGCCGCCTTGCTCATCTCAAGGCATGGCTATTTTCCTAGGCTCTGCTAGGGCCCAGAAATTAGGTTTAGGTTTTAAGGTAGCTGCGATGTTAAGGTATCTTTGTGCAGTCCTCTGATGCTTCTACATTAACTGCTACTTCAGGCCATATTCAAATGAATGCCTAGGAAGAGTAGGTCTTGTTTTGTCACTTATTCGCAGCTCTGATGTTGGTCTGTGCACAGTTAAAAGCTGCTTTGTTCCTGAATGAAGCATCAGATGTCAGCTTATCTGCTTCTGGAATGTGTTTGCTGTTCTAGACGTGTAGGCAAATAGGAAATTTATACAAGTCTAAACTTTTTTTATTCTTAGTGGTTGTTTACTGAGTAGAATAACTTCCTGTATTTGTAGACAGAGTATAATTGGAGTTGTCGGACCTAGCAGGCAAAGAATGAAGAAACTCTGGTAACCATCAGTGTATTTCCTTTCATGACAGCCTGAACTTTTTTCCACTTCGCAGAAATTCATGAAGAGAGGGTGTGGATATTACTCCCCATAGAGAGTAATATCTCAGCTTTTTCTGAGATTATGGAGCATTGTTCTCTGTTACTGGCAGAAGTCAGCAATGGATAGTAATTTACTGCCGTTAGTGGAAGTAGTGCTTGGCATGCTACCTGTTTTGTGTGTTTTGGCAATGGAACTTGGAGCAGAATTCCCTGAACTCACATGAGCGAGTGTGTCTTAAGCTTCCACTTTTCTATGCTGTGTTGCTAATCCATAATAATTTAAGGTAACATGCAATTATTAGTTGTATACCGCGTTGTCTGATTGTGTATACCTTTGGAACACTAGTGTGTTTCAGATTAACAGTTTAGAACTGATAAGGGTTCAACAGGTAGATGTAACAAACTCTGAAGTGAGATAAGCAGAAAAGTTTGGTCCCTGTGAGAGTCTGAGAACCTTGCTGTTCCTATGTATCAGTGAATTCCACCTTTGCCAATAGCAGCTGTCTATACCTCTAACTTGTATTATGTGGGTTGGTCAAGCATAATCATCTGTGAGTCATGTATTCTTAATGTTAGCTATATTTTAATTGCTGACACTTACTCAGAATAACACCCAGTACCCAAGAGGAATTAGCACTGGGTGGAAAGTTGGAAAGTGCATAGGCCAGTAGTTGTGATTTAAGCAGTCTCACTCCTAACATTTCTGCCCATTTAATAGCATCACACGATGGTTTGAGTTGGAAGGGACCTTAAAGGTCATCCAATTCCAACCCCCCTGCCACAGGCAGGGACACCTTCTGCCACACCAGGCTGCTCAAGACCCCATCCAGCCTGGCCTCAAACACCTCTGGGGATTGGGTCATCCACAGCTTCCCTCGGCAACCTGTTCCAGTGCTTCACCACCCTCCACAGTAAAAAAAATCTCTTTCTAATATCTAATCTTAAATCTCCCCTCTTTCAGCTTAAAACCGTTACCCCTTGTCCTATCACTTGACTCCCTGATAAAGCGCCCCTCCCCAGCTTTCCTGTAGGCCTCCTTTACGTACTGGAAGGCTGCTATAAGGTCTCCCCAGAGCCTACTCTTCTCTGGGCTAAACAAACCAACTTTCTCAGCCTGTCCCCATATGGGGAAGTGCTCCAACCCTTTGGTCTTCTTCATGGTCCTCCTCTGGACTTGTTGTAACAGATCCGTGTCCTTCCTGTGCTGAGGACTCCAGAACTAAATGCAGGACTCCAGGTGAGGTCTCAAGAGAGCCGAGCAGAGGGGCAGAATCATCTCGCTCAACCTGCTGGTCACACTTCTTTTAATTTCTGTACCTGTGGTTACCTGGGGTGTGATTCCTGTGTTAGACGACATAGGTTACCGATGGACTAATAGGATGTTGGTTGAGAAGGAAAGAGAATGATTAAAATGGAATAAGATATTGATTTTTTTGACTATAATCTCCATTGTATGGTCTTCTAGAAGTCAGTTATGTCACAAACTTGCACAATACATAGAAACTATCATTAGGCCCAGAACGATGTGACCATTCACTGAAGATCATATAAATTACCTTACGAAAACTGTCATTTGTGGTCTCTCAAGCTGCACTTTTCCACATATCTGAAAAAGGGGTATGTGAAGCTGCTTGGAGCCACGCCCAATGTAAACAGAAACTACTTTTACACTTTTAAGGTGGCTTTTCTGGTCCTGGCCTGAAGCTATCCCAGGCATCTCTGCAGAGTTCTGTATTTTTCCACTTAAATTCTTGACTCAGAGTACAAGTCCATGTTTTTAGATCTTAAAGTCCTTGTTTAAGTTCCTGGTAATAGTATTGTTAGATGGGTAGGCACTACTGAGCAGCTCAGATTGGAATACAAAACCCCTGGTGTGCTTTCACAGTATCACAATATCACAAGGTTGAAAAAGATCTCTGAGATCATCTAGTCCAACCTATAACCCAACACTAGCACTCATCATTTAAACCATGGCACTAAGCACCTCATCCAATCTGTTTTTAAACACCTCCAGGGACAATGACTCCACCACCTCCCTGGGCAGCGCATTCCATTGGCCGATCACCCTTTCAGTGAAAAATTTCTTCCTAATATCAAGCCCAAACCTTCCCTGATGAAGCTTGAGACCATGTCCTCTTGTTCTGTCACTGGTCGCCTGAGAGAAGAGACCAACCCCTGCCTGCCTACAGCCTCCTTTTAGGTAGTTATAGAGAGCAATAAAGTCTCCCCTGAGCCTCCTCTTCTCCAGGCTAAACAACCCCAGCTCCCTCAGTCGCTCTTCATAGGGCTTGTGCTCCAGCCCCTTCACCATCTTCATTGCTCTCCCCTCGACACGCTCCAGCATCTCAACATCTCTCTTAAACTGAGGGGCCCAGAACTGGACACAGTACTCAAGGTGCGGCCTCACCAGTGCTGAGTGTAAGGGATAACTTCTCTATTCCTGCTGACCACACCATTCCTGATTCAGGTCAGGATACCATTGGCCCTGTTGGCCACTTGGGCACACTGCTGGCTGATGTTGAGTTTCCCGTCCACCATTACTCCCAATTCTCTTTCCACTTCACTACTTTCCAGAGTACTTTCCACCGCTATCATTCAGGTAGCATTCATGTCAGTGGTTTCCTCTGTGGGCTGGTCCTCTCAGTGGATGACTTAGGAAGTTTTACCATTTCTCAAGCTGTAAACTTTTATATTGATAGTACTGATGTAGCAGCGGTTTTGTATATTTATTTACAACACAGCAAATGCAGGAAGAGAAGCTGCACAGGAACTCTGATCTCTAAAAGTAGTTTTATCTAACTCCCCTGGTTTAGTAAGGAACTTCCTTTTTAATGTCTGTACTGCTGTGGAAACCAGAGGGTTTTGTGGTGGTGTTCTATGTTCCCTGTCCTCTGTGCACATCAGACCTTTACTAATTTGTCTTCTCAGTTGGGAAGAATCTTTGAATTAAGAGTCTGACCTCCCATTTTTTCATCTGGTTTCTACAGCACCTTAACATAATTTGTGCTAAATGTGGACGTTTTTAGGAATGCCGGAGATAACGTCTGTTCAGCTTCTCACTAATCCAAACCTAGCCAAAACAGAAAGAAGGTTTTTGAACCAAATGGTGGCTGTCATTCCTATAGCAAGATTAAGATTGAAAAGAATGTTTGTCTTTTGATATATTTTGCTCAACCGTGACCCCAAAATATTTCAGCAGCTGAAGCAACTCATAGAGAAGAAAGAAGAAAACATGGAACAGAAGCTGTGTTGTGTCTCCAGTATTCAACTTAGTAGGTGAAAGTACCAAATATAGCACTGTGGGACCAGGAATCTCTGTGTGCTCACCAGTAGCCCAGCAACTGTTGCTCTGCATAGCTTAGAAATACTATTCTTTAAAGTTGCAACATGTTTGGATCTCAAATCCAGTCCTTGTAGGACAGTTTGATGTCATTTGCCTAATGATTACTCTGTAAGACATATGTACCTTACTGTAGGAAGGAAGGAATTTATTACTTCAAGGATTTTTTTAGTTTCTTCTCTGAATTTCACCATATTGGTTTTGAAACACAAAATAAGCAGGGCCTTTAGTAAACTAATTATCTCAGCAAGGTAGATGATTCAAATTCTTCTTTAAATTTTGCAGGCCTTGCAAAATTCAAACAGCAATAATAAGACTGGTCGTGCTAAGTCTCTACAAATCCAGAAAAACTAGTATGGACGGTTTTGCAAAGCAGTCCATTCTTCCTACCTCACCTTACAAAACTCAAGCTTTTAGTGATACACAGAGGCTCTTTTGTTAAGAAATCGGTTTCAGTTTGATGCAAAATCATACACTACTCTAAGCACACGTTTGGCTTGTAAAACTCTGCTACATAGTATTGGAGAAATTGGAAGGTCTTGAAGATATAAAGAAATTAATATGGGAATCATACAATATTTATTCTGACTAATTATGTAGGACAAAAGGACAAGTAAATCTTACAGACATGAACTACCCTGCATCTAAAGAAACTACCATCCAATAGCTAAAATAATGTCACATGTCTGACAAGCTTCATGAAGATATTTTTTGTGGTTGGCTGGGATTCTAAAGAGGCAGGCTTTGTGAGGTAGACAGCTGAAGGGAAGAGATCCAGAGGTGTTCCAAGAGCAGTACCCAGGCAAGAGATGATAGCACAGCCAGAGTCATCCACTGCTCCATTGCGTGGTAGAAGGGAACACGCCATGGGGTTCCAGACGGACCTGGCAAAGTGTCTTCAGTTTCTTCTTCAGCCAGGGTTTTTTTGGGTTAACCTAGTATACAAGTTCTAGTTTAAGGGCTTGTGACCTGCATACAGATCGGGATCTGGCATTTGGTTTTGCTTGGCTTACATTTGTGATCCAAACAGAGGATGTTCAGATACACATTTGTGCAAAGACCTTCAAAACTCCTTTCCTGGCCATAGCAAATCTTTTTTCAGTTCTATCTGAACTACTAGAAGTCTCTAGGGGTTATTGGGCATCCACAGAGCAGCTGGGTCCCTTAGGCTTATTTGGCTCTGCATAGGACACTGTAGGTCAGCACTGGTAGTGTTGAATGGCAAAATGACTAAGATGGCACTGAACATTCTCTATCGTGAATCTGTGTACAGTTATCCATGTACAGCCCTGTAGAATTTCTTGTTCTCTTCATAGAATCATAGAATAGTACCATAGAATCATTTAAGCTAAACAAAACTTTTAAGATCAAGTCCGGCTGTAAACCTAATGCTGCCAAGTCCACCACTAAACCATATCCCTAAATGCCACATCTATGTGTCTTTTAAATACCTCTAGGGGTGGTGGTGACTCGGTCAATTCCTTGGGCAGCCTGTTTCAACGCTGCATGACCTCTTTGGTGAAGACAGTTTTCTTCATTTCCAATCTAAACTTCCCCTTGTGCAACTTGAGGCTATTTTCCCTTGTTCTGAAGCTTGTTACTTGGGAGAAGAGACCAACACCCACCTCGCCACAACCTCTTTTCAGGCAGTTGTAGAGAGTGATAAAGTCTCCCCTCAGTCTCCTCTTCTCCAGACTAAACAATCCCAGTTCACTCAGCTGCTCCTCATAATACTTGTGCTCCAGACCCTTCACCAGCCTCGTAATACTCCAGCCCCTCAATATTGTAGTGAGGGGCCCAAAACTGAATGCAGGATTTGAAGTCTGTCTTCACCAGTGTCAAGTACAGGGGGACGATCACTTCCCTGTTTGTACTGGCCACACTATTTCTAATAGAAGCCAGGATGCTGTTGAGGCATTCTTGGCCACCTGGTCATGCTGCTGGCTCATAGTAACCATCTTTATAACTTAGCTTTTAGCCTTTATTCAAAGCAAAATAAAATAAATTTAAATATCTATCTGCACTCTTACATTTCCTTAAACATGTGACTGTACTGCTGTCCCTCCATCAGTTCTGGAGTTGTTTGAAAACACACTTGATCTGCAAGTGCTTGTACCTAAAAGAATAGATTTTAAAAGATTGTAACAGTATAGAGTGTTTTCTCCTAAAAGAACAGAAATTGCTCTTAGATACTATGTTTACAACTACCATTTAAGGAAGGCAGTTTTGTCTGATGTCTGCTTTTCCACGTTAGCACATAGAGACATAAAGATTCCTATAAACAGTATAACTGAAAATGGAGTTTAGATGTTTTACCTGGTACCTTCTCTTTGCAGGACATCTAATTTTCTTCAATTTTGGCATTTTGGACCTACCTCCAACAAACTGATTTGTAGAAGTGGTATTTTAGTGTTCTCGGAGACTGCATGGGATGACCTGCTCAGAGGCTCTCTGTCTTCTCTTTGAGTCCGTAGATAGAATACGTGTCTTCATAGACTAGCAATGTTGCAATGGTAAAGAAGATTTCTGCAATATTCCACAATCTCTGCAAATCATACTTCTGTGCCCATACACATGGGCACAAAAAGCAGAAGGCTTTTTGTCAAAAGTCTTGGTTTCATTTGTTTAGAAGAGTGTACATATTATCCAGATCCAGTTTGTACAACTCTCGGCTGCAAGGTATTTCTGAAGAGGAGAGTTTTGTAATGAAAAAAAATGAGCATTTGTAGGAATAATCAAGGTGTCCTTAGCTTAATATGTAGGAAAAAAGGACACAAAAGGCCATGTATCCAGAGGCCTTGCGCTGGGTTGTAAGCAATCTGTTGGAAAACAAGCTTGGGAAGAAACTCATCTTTGGATAGCCAACTGATACACTTGGAGGCTTTATTACCTCTTTGTCCAGTTTATGAGAGGCTGCCGCTCCAGTCAGATTTGACAGTTGCTGTATTCCTAGAAGCATTGGCTCAGGGTTCAATGTCTTGATTATAGACAAACAGGAAGAGATCTGTCTAGGTAATGTACTTCTATTAGGCAAGTGTCAGGTGCTCAGGAAACCTTAAATTATTTCTCAATTTTATTGCAGGCAGTTTGGTCTTTATGCTGTACCGATTAGTTTAAGAAGAGAGTTCAACTTCATTCTAGATTTTGGACATCTAATGCAGAGCTTGTGTTATTTTTCAGCCAACTCTAACTGCAGCAATTTGCATCCTTTGTTCCTCTGCCAGAAGTCTCTAGACCAGTTGTGTTTTGAAAACACAAAAAAAACCCTGAAATGAGTAGTTTCTGTAATGAATGTTTTCTTATGCAATATTCATGCACTAAAAATGATCAAGAGTAAGTGTGGTGGAGTAGCAGGGGAGGGTGCTTTGTGTCTTTCTCTTTTACACTGTATTGTAAATTAACCTTTTCAACTTGAATACAGAAATGTTGAAAACCAAAAAGCTAGGTGGAGAATGTTATTCTATTACACTGAAGCCTGTGCTTGGGTTTCTTTCACTGTTGTGAAAGAAGGAGGAGCTGTAGCGTAACTTTGTGATAATAACATGAGAGCTGCAAAATCAGTATCTGTATCAGTTTTAATACTGTTTGCAAAGAATAGGAATAATTTTTTTTTCCGCTCAACAGGATCTGCTCTTTGTAGCTATGAACTAGACCAATCAAAATACACTACAGACCCAAGGGCTGCCAAGCTGTGTCCTAAATATCCTGTTCCAGAGAGGTAATATTAATATCTTGTCTGATTGGGGGTGGAGGGAGCAGAGATTTGTTTTGTCCGTGACTGTTCCTTAGCAAATACGCAGCAAAGATTTATTCTGTCTTACAGGTGGATGTTTTAGTGTATTATTGTGTTCAAAAGATGTTTGTAAAAGATTGTGAAAGCAGCTCTTAAAGAAAAACCCGAACTATCCATGCATGTCTTGCTGAGAGTATTGAGCTGGTATCTACAAGTTCTCTTCTATCCACGTAACTGACACTGTGCTAAGTATCAGCTGTTTTACTGCCTTTCACCTTATGGACAACTGCCTGTGAGCAATTCAGATCAGAGACAATTATAGAGCACTTTGGGTCTTTGGGAGGGAAAAAGATATACTAATAGGCAGTGCTCTGCTGTATTCACTTCTTATACCTTACCTCAGCCAGTCAGATTCAGAAGATTGTTTCGTTTTTTATTGTTTCTGCCTCCAGATGACTAATGTGACGATAGTGTCAAGGACCAAAAGGAGACTGTATTTTAGAAACATTAATTTTAATTTTATCATTTGAAGTATTATATTAGACTGCTTTTTGTGAAGCAGGATATAAAGAATTCATAGCTTCAAAAACTCTGCTATCTGTGCTGGCTGGAACTGTGGACATGAATGTTACTGGGAAGTGTTGTGTAGTGCACACGCTTCTGCCAGTAATTCCACTCACTGAAGAAGAGTCATGTTGTGTTTTCTCGAAGTTTAGCTTCTCAAACATACTCCATAGTGCATTGAAACTGCGGAGACTTTCCTTGTGTTCAGTTTTCTTTTGTGGTTTTACTAAATGCTATAATCGTGTCAGTTCTAAAAACTCTGATTTTAAGTCTCTCTTGCCCACATGGCATCCTCTCCAGTGAATAATTTTTTCATAATGTAGTGACAATAAGTAGCAGCTGGAATATTTTTTTTTTAATTTTCCCCACAGTGCATTAATATTCCATGCAGCTAACCAGCTGTTATAGCTGTAATACAAAAACAAATGAGGATTTCACTGCCAGCTTTTGACAGAATTGTATTGACTTTTCTCACTGTGTTCCCGTGTCATTCAGTCTGAATGAATATAGCTTAATAGAAAACCAGAAGGATAAAACAGTGTGTCAGAGCTCTAAGGACACTATATAAATTCCTCATTAAAAATACCTCAAAATATATTTTTAAAGCTATTGTGTAGGTGGAGTCTATCCCCCTTTTTATTTCATCTGACTAAAACGTACAGTATGTTTGTATAATTTTGAGATTGAGAAGTCAGAACTTAATGCCCTAAGGCAAAAAAGGACAATATAGTATCTGTAAGCCACTCTGTTTTTCAGATTTTTATAGTTAAATTATTTGAGTAAATTAGTGTAATTTGGACGGGAACTCGAAACCTGTGGAGACAAATGCAAGCCCAACACCCTGTAGGCTGGCGCATTTGGGAAGAACTTACTAATACTCCTGTTCTCAGATTTGATCTATTACAGAACTGTCATCTAGTTCGCTTTAGGTCCATGGGATAGAGGTAGTATATGCTGTAAGAACTGTCCCTTGATGTTTTCTGTTTGATGACCAGACTTCATGTTCTTCAGTTGAGTCTCCACCTCTCAATATGCTGTGATCCTCCAACTTCAAGGCATTATGTCCAGGCTTGACACAGTGCAGTGCTAGTGCAGCTAGCAATGCAACCAGTGATATGTTCGTGCCTAGCATATCTCAAGCCTCCACAGAGCATGACTTGGCTGTTTAGAAGATCCTAGAAGAAAATCTGTCCAGCTTTTCCCTGTAGCTTTTATCTATCAACAGCTGTGCCAGTGGGCTGCCCTATAGATGTTACAAAGAGCAGCTAACAGTGGCATTCCAACAAAGATTCTCACACAAAAGTTGCTTTGTATACCCAGATGTAGTGGTGAAAGGAAGAAGCTCTCCTCCGAAATCTTTTACTTGAACAATCAGACAGGCCTCTTAGCTTCATTTTAATATTGCATTAAAGTATATTTTTTAACTCCACTATCTGCTGGCTAGAACTTTACTTGATGTTGTTCATGTTTTAGCATCGTGTTGTTATTCTCAGAATAGTAGGAACCTCTAACCTCATTTTTTTAATTGCAACAAAGTTAGAAATTTGTTATTGCACATGAAAGTAGATAAAAAGTGTAGTGAAATTGCTGTAGCTTAAGGGACTTTAGATAAGTAACATAAACTCTGGTGTGCAAAAAGCGTGTTTTCCTCTGTTGACTTGTATTTTGGAACAGTGTTTTCATCTCGTTAGTTCCACTTTTCAAAATGGGTATTGTCATATTTGGATGCAGTCGTGGCAGTCCTTTGCATACTGTCAGCTCAAGAGTTGACCTTTGTTAGTGACATGGACAACTCCTGCATGGTCTAGGCCAGGGGTGTCAAACACACAGCCTGTGGGCCGAATCCAGCCCTCCACTTTTGTTTTATGAGGCCCGGCACCTTGTTTCTACCTGGTGGCAGTGCTGATCTCCTTGCCCCTGTGCTCCTGCCAGCGCTGGTCACATGTGCAGCGGGTGACACGTGTTACACTGCAGGAGGAGGAGAACAGCCATGAGTTTGACACCCCTGGTCTAGGCTTTCTGCAAGGTTGGAACAGTTAACAGTGAAATAAAGGGCTCAAATTGCAGTCTTTTCCTGCATATAATGAACAGCAGTATGCTGCATGCTTCAAAATAGACTGTATTGTAAGACACATTGTAATGTGTTGTAAGAGGCTGAGAGGATATACGGGCTGCCTTTTAATTAGGGCAGCCATCATTATGGATTTAATTTGTTTTTTAACAACTATGACTAATTCACAATTAACTTTGTTGTGCTTAACTGCTTGTTTTCATTGTTACCCAAAAGTAGATCATCAGTACGAACATCTCAAAGTATTTTTACCTAGTCAGCACAGTAAGTTTAAAACCATGTTATTTACAATCATCATTCACTTCAAATAAAAATGTAGACCTGCTAATTACCTAAGTATGGCAGGTGATCATAAGTTCTCCCAAATTCTGTACAGAATAATTACACTCTAATAATTTTCAGCGTGTTGTCTCCCAAAAAATTGTGTGTAGAAAGGATGTGCCTGAGGCAGCTGATTTACTCAGTACATGTTTATAATTATGGTTAGAATTTTGGAAAGTCTTGGGCTTAACAAATAGTTACTGAGTAGAGAAAATTGCTGTTTTATAGGTCATTGGTGAAACAAGGAAACTGTAAAAGATTATGTGCATTTCTGCTACAATTTACTGAAATCTTCTAAGTTAGAAAATGAAACAAATACAGAAGTTAGAAAAAAAGCCTGAATTAATAAGAAAGATGTTTCTTTCATTGGATCCAATTACAGGAAGGAACCTGTAATTCATGGAGCACATGTCTGAAGTTTAGCTGGGAAGATAGATCAGAAGATGTAGTAGGCCACTTTGAGGTCTGGCATAGTTTATGAGCAAGAAAGGCAGCTGCTTAATGGGAAACATTTGGAAACCAAAACTGCCCACTTTTAAAGTGAAGTTTTTGCTCTCATATTAAACTCTGATGGACTTGATAACAGGTTTTGCAGAGCATTCTGCAAAGTTTAATGCATAACATCAATATTTTGGGGGAGAATACTTCCAAAACAGTTCAGGAATAATGAAACAATCTAGGCATCTTCATGTTTTGCAAAGTATGTAGTGCAGAATTTTAACAAAGTTAATGAAAATAAGCACAGCGATTATTTTGTCTTCAATACAAGAACAAGTTTAGGATGAGGAAAGACAGAATAAACACGTTTTTTTCTTGGCAGCAGTTTTATGTGGTGATGTCTTTTAGCATAGAATGTATGCATGCAAGAAGAGTATTGTAACTCTGGGATTACTTTTGCTTCAAATATGGGCCAGTATTCCATTCTAACATGAGTGAAAGGCATTGTTTCATCTGCTGGTTCACTGCTTGACACTTGAATGAGAGTCCTTTAAGTGGAAATAGGAACGTGTATTTTCTAAGCTTTGACATTTAAGGGTGGGAGGGTAATAATTTCCTATTGGTCTGTGCACTCCAGCCTCACAGGGTTACTTGTAAGAACTGCATCATTTCCCATTATGATCATCTTCATTACAGCAGCACTTGTGCATTCAACACATGGTTTCTGGTTGTGGTGTTATGAGGGTGGAATGGTTGCATCTATTCACCTATCATTTGTGTGTTGATGTGGCATTTATATTAAGTAGGAGTAATTTTTTTTCTGATTTTTTTTTTCTTGTGTCACCAGTGCACCTATTCCATTCTTCCATCGCTGTGCTCCTGTGAACATTTCCTGCTATGCCAAGTTTGCAGAGGCCCTGATCACCTTTGTCAGTGACAGTAGTGTCTTACACAGGCTGATTAGTGGAGTTATGACCAGCAAAGAGATTATAATGGGACTTTGCTTGTTATCACTAGGTAATTGTTTTTCTCATTACTAGATATTTCTTAGTACTGCAATAGGAGATTGTTAACACCCTTTAGCCACAATATGAGAAAAAATATGTATGATAGCAACAAGTCCTTAGAAAATGTTTTTTGATAATTACGTGTCTTATTCAGAAGCAATATACACATGCACTCCTGTTTTTTCTCCTCTTCCACTGACTATGAGATAGAGGATATGTGGCTGTTGATTACCCAGCATTAGTTTTGATATAGTTAACTGAGCCCTCCCCATTTGCCTGACTTTTGTTATATTCCCCTTTCACATTTCTAATATTTATTTTCTGCCCACCCAAGTCCAAATAATCCTTTCCAAATAAAAACGACAGGGTGAGAAATGCACAATACCACACTATTCTAGAATGTAGGGGCTTTAGTTTGTTTAATTGAATATATTTGTGAAGGGATATGGAACTTTCAGAGGAAAAACAAGAAACTTAGGTGCCCATTTGTATATGTATTGCATGTTACTCTTTTCTTCCTCTTTCCCCAAAATAAACTTCAGGTATTTGAATAACTTCATCATTTTCTGAAGAGCTGGAAATGCCGAGCAGTATAAAAATAATTAATCTTTCCTACAGTTGTGAGATGCCTCTGGCCTGTAGAGTGACACACTGTACTACACTGAACTGCTGTTTTAACAGTGTCTTGTAAATTAAGGCGGAGTGATGCTCACTCACATAAAGTACTTTCCTAATGAGTCTGTTTTACTCCTACCAAGTGTAAAATCTGAAATCACGAAGGGAGGCTCCAGATACTAGGCATGTATATGAGCAGTGTGTGGTTTAGAAAGAAACACTGCGAATCTGGACCAGATAAAGAAGTCCTTTGTTTTCAGTATGTGTTTGTGGTTAAAAAAGGAAAAAATATGATGCTAGATGCCATTAAAAAAAAACACACTAAAAACCACAGAAGACCACTGAGTATCTTTTCATCTATAACTAGAAAGCTGTTTATTCTTCTATCTTGACAACTGCAGTATTTGATATAGTAGAAGGACTGTTCTGAATCTGAAAGCCAATGGCTAATTAGCAGTGTACTGTACGACTAGAGTCTAAAGTTAGTACAGAGCTTCACATACAGTTAATTTCGAAAATATTTTTCACACCTTCATAGTTAAACAGCATTTATTTAGTTTTAAAAAATGGGTAAGATTGTATGATTTCGAAAGCCAGGTTCCAGTGGCTTTCACATAACTGTTGTATATAAATAAGTATATGCAAAAATAGATGCATGCAGTTATACATGAATCTTAGTTGGCTAAGATTGTAGAGGGTTTTTTAACATGCAGTTCCTGAGTGAGTGGAAATATATGAACAAAGCTTGTTAAAGAACTAATTTGGAATGTTTAAAATAAAGTCATAATTTTTTTTACTTTTTCCTGGAATACAAAGGTGTCATATTATCTGCACTTGTTTGACAAGTGTATTTGAGTGCAAATTCTGCTCTGGTCCTCAGAAGATGTACTCATGTTACCAGACTCTGAGTACTATCATGTCTTGCTGTTTCTTTTGTCATTGTCTGAATACATCTCTGTCTGTATGTACACATTATGTCTTGTATTTAATGTATCATGTAAATGTATTTATACTCTCTTTGCTTTAATTGACAGTATGAAAGTGAAAGTTGTAGAGGTGCCTAATTTCCTTTACTGTCTCTGCAGTGAGTTTGTGAGCTTCAGAAAAGAAATCTCTGTCTTAGAATTCTGTTGGAAGGCAGTTATCTTGGTGCAGTGGGAGAAATAGGAAGGCTATTTCTACTTGAAATAATTGCTCTGCTTATTTTATTTGTCTTCTTTTGCAGTGTTGTCCATGATTTTGATGGTTATTATAAGGTACATTTCAAGAGTACTCATCTGGATTTTAACAATTCTTGTCATTCTGGGATCACTTGGTAAGTCTTGTTTATTTTGCAGTTTCTGAGTGCCCAGTCTAATCTTTGTGCTCTGTGTTGTCAGGCCTGCTACATCCTGCACAGATCTTGGACCGTGCATTTCCCTTCAGTTTTCCATTGAGTCTCTTGCAAGAGACATCAAAAATGCCAGCTTTGTGATTTCAGGACTCTCCCAAAGAGTATCTTCTCCTTAGAGATTTGCTGTGCACCCTGCTTGGCTGGCAAGCTTCATGTCAAGTCTTTCTCACCAGAAGCCACATATGCAATGTGGAATATACATCACAGCACTGGCAGCACAGCCCTGAACATCGCCTGCTTCTTAATCTGCCTTCCAAGTGTGTCAGCAGAGCAGCGAGTCTGGCTGTATCTGATGGCACACCCACCCACTGGGCCTACTCAGGCATGCAGGAATCGAAGGGCAACTATTATTTACGCAGCCTCCGGGGACCTTAGGATGTAGATGTGTCCATACAACCCTGACATGCTCATCAGCTTCTTCAGTGCTCTGAGTAGCTCTGTTGCTATATCTAAGACCTGCTCTTGAGAAGAAGCAGCAAAGGTGCTTTTCTAGCATTTCTAATCAAATTCATGTATTGCCACATGAGTTAAAGTCCTGTATGATCTAGGTCATGTAGGAAACACAACTAGCCATGCCTACCTGGAAATGGCCAAAGATTGTCTTATCCAAAATGATGTAGCTTGCTGGAAAATAGCCTTACTTTGCATTATTTCACATTAACTTTTACATTTGTAAAACTGTTATTGATATTCAGTAGCTAAGCCAAAATGTATGGGCAGATGACTGTAGGCAAGGAATGAAACCAGAATAATCAAATTAGGAAGCTCTAGCAGTTGAATTCTAGCAATTCATGACTGCAAAGGATGGAAAAAAATGAGCATACCCTGTATGTTTTTTCACGATCACTTGTTTTTTCTGCTTTCTGTTCTCAGAATCTGTGACCACACAAAAGGAAAGATGTAGATTTTTTTCTTATTCATTTATATTAGCTTTAGAAGTGGAGCAACTATTTGAGCGGAAGAGTTGAATGACTTTCTTTATTGCCATCTGGTATTATGTTCTAAAAAATAGCATCCATTACATAGAAAGAATATGAGTATGTAATTTGCAATACATACTGCTTATTCTATTCACTGTTTGTTTAGGAAACACCAGAAGAACATCTTCCATTTTAGACCTGAATGGAGTACTCTCAGCTTGTGTTCTCTAAATACGCTTACGCAGCAGGTTCAGAAATAAAAACAGAACAGAGACGGAAACTCAAAAGAGGAAGAAAAAAGGGGGGAGAGGAGAGGTTATCTCCCTGAAGGATATGAGTCTTGTATTTAAGAAACGTTCTACCTTGGAAAGCTAAATAGAATAGCAGAATGATATTCTGGCCATTGAGGCTAGGATTTCCTAACAGGGTATAGAAGAAATATTTCCCATTATCTTGGCCTCCTGTGCCTATCACTGATTGTTTTCCAGTGCCCAAAAGACACCATCTAATGCAGTTGAAGCCATGTGTTGTTAACCTGAGGTGCTGCTTTCAGCATCAGGGCTATGATATGTCTTCTTGGTTACCAGGAATTATAGACTCCTTCTTGTGTTCCTCTTGTTATTTTGATTCCTTATCCAAAGGTCCCTGTGTGTTCCCGCTCCTAAGTTCTTTCTCCCTACCTTACAGGCTACATATATACGTGCAACCTACCAGATAACTATCATTTTTTTTTTCCTCTATTACTTTCCTATTGGGATCTGTGATCTTTATTGTTAGAGCTCCCCATGAACTAGTCCTTTCATGCACTTCACCCTGAAACACAAAGAGCTGCAAGTCTCTTCAGTGGTCATAGTGGGATGAGACTGTGAAAAGACTGTATCTACTTGAGAGTAAGGCAACACAGGAGAACTAAGCACTTCTCACTCCTTGGAAGTTCTCTTTGGGTTAAGCATCATGCCCTTGAGTTTTGTGTACCAGGCTAGACATAAAAGAAGGAACTGTTTAGGTTCTTTGGTAGTGTGACTGTCACGTAGAAGGAGCATCTTTCATTTATCTTTTTTTTTTTTTTCCCCTCAAACATAGGTGGTACAGGAGTCCTGTGGTGGCTTTATGCTAAGCAGCGAATATCTGCCAGTGCTGTTGAGAATCAAATAGCCAAAGACAATCTTCAGGCTCTACTGATCTATGCCATTTCAGCTACAGTCTTCACGGTATGCTTTTCTAATGACTGTATTCTTTTCTTTTTCTGTCTTCCCGATGGTCTCTGATTTTTTTTTTCAGGTGAAAGGTTTATATTGCACTCATTTCTGAAGAGCTTATTTCTACTGCAAGCTCTTATCTTCGTTAGGCCATGCTGCTTATTCTGGAGTCACTGACTTTACTATTTAAAATTGACAGTGTTTGGCTAACTTATATGATGGGACCACCACACCAAGCTAAGATAAAAATGTTAAATTATAGTTTTTGTAAATCTTGCTTATTTCAGTGGTTTGTGAAATATAATTGAGGACAAGATCTGGTTTGATACAAATACATAATTAAGAGATTGAAATTCCCCAGAAGTGTAATTTGGAAAATAATTCATCACCAGAAGAACCTGGTAGAAGTTTGATCTTGTGATCTTATAGATAGAGCATGGCTTAATGTACTATATTTGAATATTGTAGCTGTGCAAAATAATAGCTGGCTTGGTTTTCAATTCTCTAAAATGTTATTTGGAAACTTCTCCCTTTAGGTTATCTTGTTCTTGATAATGTTAATTATGCGCAAACGAGTAGCTCTCACCATTGCCTTGTTCCACGTGGCCGGCAAGGTCTTCATTCACCTGCCGCTGCTAGTCTTCCAGCCATTTTGGACATTTTTTGTGCTTATCCTCTTCTGGACCTACTGGATTACAGTTTTGCTTTTCCTTGGTACTACAGGTAAGCAGCTACCAGGCTGATTTGAAAGAAATTCTGCTTCATTTTTCTATGTTTTCAGGCAGAGATGGTTAAAAAGCATGTGGGAACCTCTAGGAAAAAAAAAAAGAAATTTTGCTTCTGTTCTTGCCTGCTTTAGTGATTTCATAACACCTGTTTCAGGAAAGTGTTGTGCATTTGTGTCTGCTTCTCCAGTATATTACTTTGTGCCTTAAGCCATCTTCTGTGGTTTGCAACATGTCAACTGGCATCAAATCAAAGACTCCATTAATAAGACTACTGTAATAATTTTTCAAGTAATTCCCTGTAATTTTACACAAATAGGTTAAAAACATTCTAATCATGCAGCTAATCTCATAAGGTATTGTCTTGTAGCCAGTACTCACACAGATGAAAACGTGGTAATGAAAGCACTGTTGTACACAATTACTGTGTGCTATCCCAGGATGTAAATATACTGGAAGTAGTTTTCAGTTGTTCATAACTTACGTGTCCAATATTATTCCAGCATTTTCCAGGATTACTGAGGAGATTTTTCTGTTGTTTGTGCACTGTATTCAGAGAGCAGGCAGTGTACTCTCACTGCTGTGAAGAGTGTAGAGTATGAGAGCTTTGTCTGTGTTCAGGGTCTAACAAGAGCTGCAAGAACTAGTCAGTCCCATACGTAAAAGTATTAGTTGCTTGGACAGAGAATCCTAGCACTGCTTTTTAAACTGGGAGATGTCTGTGTTATTTTGCAGTAAGTTGTAGGTGATACATTCATTATTAAAACCTTAGAAGTTTGAAATTTTTTTTTGCTACCAGTCCAAAAGTAGCAGTGTTTCAGGTCACAGAGCTATTTCATGGTAATACAAGATAATTATTTATTATTTCATAGTCTTATTTCTTAGTTAGGGATGGAGGTAGTATCATCACGTATTATTGTTCATTACTGTTGAAATTTCTAGTTTTCGTTACATGCAGAAAGTGTTTGCCTCTGAAAAGTGAGTTAAGTCTCAGTCCCATCTTCCACTCTGAGTTAAAGACCACAGGGATTATATTTGTAGCAGAATTTATGCTGATTTTATATTTTACCGACTGAACTCTTCAGCTGGCCTTGATTCTACAAGGCTAATTTATGGTTTTAGCTTTATATGCATTCAATATCTTCACTCATATCAGTTAAACAAAACCTTGTGCAAATGAGGCCAGATCTTTTTCAATTCAAATCAGGAGAATTGAAAAAGCATACATTATCTGTGTATGACAAGAAACCTACACTTATGAAATGGTTGTTCACTAAAACCAAAATGATTTCAATAGTTCAACTTACTGAACTTATTGACAAGAAAAAAGTAGGTTTTTTTATATAAGTGTGAAAGCATAGCTAAGAAGGTGGGGAAGGTGCTATCAACACTAAGTGGCAGTAGTGGTTTTCGAGGTAAGCGTTTTATACATATGATGTATTTTTTTGAATCTTATCAGCTGTTCAGATAACTGTTGTGTAAGATGAGACATCTCAGTGTGGATTAACACATTGAAATAGAGCTTCTCCT
Source organism: Tapera naevia (assembly GCA_033556795.1). Lineage (NCBI taxonomy): Eukaryota > Metazoa > Chordata > Aves > Cuculiformes > Neomorphidae > Tapera > Tapera naevia. Next base: position 11,717,251 of record JAUMJJ010000016.1, read on the forward strand.
AGGAGGGTTCTGGCATGTGCTGTCAGTCTCAATACCTGGTATCGCTGTTCATATACGAAAAAGAGTCAATGATTTTCTGAATACATGAAATCATATGTCTAGGCTCTCTAAAGCTGCTCCTTATGTCTTTAAATACCTTATTGAAATATGTGCATGAAGAATTGCCATAAGGAAAGCAAAAGTGATTGTTAATGTTTACATCTAGATGTGAGGAGCTATGAAGTTTAATATTGATGCTCACTGTATGACTAGTATCAACAGAGCAGCAGACAAGTTAAGAATGAATGAATCAGGCTTCTGTTACATTTAATTACAAGAATTGTTGCTACTAGATGGCAGTTAGGTTTGGAAGTTTCCTCTATGTGGCTAAAACTTAAAAGAAGGTTTGCAGGATTTTGAGTATGCTCAGAATATATTTTTAGTGCTTTTTTACATACCACTTTACTGATTGTCTCAAAAGGTGTAGCTTTCCTACGAACAATCTTCCTGAACATGGTGTTTAGAATTATTAGTAGAAGCTAGAGGGTTTCTGCTGTAGGCGCTTATGAACTGCCAATACTTAGGCTTTTTTCTATCTGACTTAATGTAAGCACAGTTTTCTTTTTTACCCTTGTTTATTTCTAGGTAGTCCTGTCCCAAATGAAGAAGGATTTGTTGAGTTTCGGATGGTAGGTCCTTTAAAATACATGTGGTGGTACCATGTAGTGGGACTCATCTGGATCAGCGAGTTTATCCTAGCCTGTCAGCAGATGACGGTAGCAGGGGCTGTTGTGACGTACTATTTTACAAGGTAAGGATAACTTAGACAGCTCTCCTGTGCATAACCTAGGAATGGAATTAGCAGAAATAATGAGGGACAGAGCTTCTGGGGAGAATACTTGTTTCTGTCCTTAAAGCTGGAGAACAATTCAATTGTATTGACTCCTTTTAAATCACATACTAAAAAAATGTGTTTTGCTGGTTATGGATAGTATTTTGAGAACTAGCTATTCTGTATGTATTTCCAGGCTGTTTAAGAAGGCAATACTAATTATTAAGCAATGGTTTTCTACTAACTTTCAGGCACAAGAATTTTGCTTCACAGAGGTAAGAAACTGATTTCAGAATCTCAGACTTAGCTTTGGGGTTTTAGTCTTTAATATTTTAAAACTTCTCTGAAATTAAGAACGCTTGTAATTTTCCTTAAATAAGTGAAAATTAAAGTTCTTATTTTAGCCATTTAGAACCCAGGTTTTCCAGGAGAAAAAAGGGGTACCAGAGGCTTTTTTAGTCTCTCATAAGCAGAAATGGTAATTAAGTGATCTGAAGTATTATGTTTTGGTATGTAGAGCAGAACTATGAAGATATTTTAGTAAGGAAAACAAGCAAGTATGCTAATACCATTTTATTAAACTGTAGTTCAATGAATGTTCTCCACATGTCACCCTAGATTAAGGAGTTCATGATACACTTTAAAAAAAAAAAAAATTAACCCTCCAAAAACCATGACTTTATTGTTCAGGAAATAGATAAGTAATTTTATTTCAGATGTTCTCAAAGTCTTTTCCAAACCCTATAAATAAAATTCCTCTGTATAAAGAGCAGCATGAGTAGAGCATGTTGACAAGGTATTTAGCAAAGCTAGTTTAGTAAAGAAAGGAAGCCCAAGATGTTGGAGTGATGCTATCCCCAAGAAAAAAAAAACATGAGTATCCGATATACATGTGTGGGTCAGCGAGTGGTTTCTGGTATGTGTTTTTAGCATTTCGTATGGATAATATTGTAAAGAAAAATTTCTAGTGAAATTTTTGCCATGTGCTTTTCAGATTCTGGGATTTTTTTAAATGTTTTTTTAAATAATGTGTGCAGGTATTTTTTCAAGTGCATGATTCAGATCCCAAATATTAAATTTGTTTTTCTTATTAAATGAGACTGTTATCTGAATTACATTTCACTCCTTATCTGCTCTAGTCTTTAAAACAATATTAAAGGCAAGGAATTATTTTACTGTACTGAGAGAAATTATGTTATTTTATTAATGACGAAATCTTCCAGGGTACCAATGAAATACATCTATGAAGTTATTATAAGATGTTACAGGTTTTGAGTTGAGTTAAGAACTAGGAAAATATAGAGGAGAGAGGATAACTTAACATTCAGTTAGATTCCTTACTTCATCTGTAAGTTTATGTATTTGCTGTCACTCTGAAGGTGAATGATTTTTATTCTAACTCTTTCCTTTCATTCCATAACAGGAATTTTATTTTAAATTAGCAAATACCCATTTCTCCTTATGGTTATCCTTTTTTTTTGCACTTTAAGGCACAATTCTAATCTGAAAAGTTACTTAGTAAGAAAGGAAAGGGCATTAAATTTAGACTTCCCTGTTATTTTGCATATTAGTAGCTTTTCATAGGAAATGAGATGAAGCTATCCATGGAGAAATGTTTTATATATATTCACTGTTCATTCACCTTAACCAGATGGATTTCTCTTAACTCAGACAATAACAAACCTGAAGGTGCTCTGCTTTACGTACTATGCCCTTAGTTATTATTTATTTACCTCGAAAGGAGGAATTGAGTGGGTTGCCAGGGTGCCTTTTATGTACTTATGCCCAACAGGAAATAGAATTTTGGCTTCTGCCACCACAGCTCTAAAAGTTAATTGGAAGAAAATAAAGGGTAAACCTTTTTTTAATCATTAACATCTCATGACTAAGTTATGCAGATGTTGGTTTCGTGGAATGATGACTCTACTTTTTTAACTTGTTTCAATGAAACTCGCATGAAAGTAGCTTTCTCCCATGCTAAGGAGCGTTAGCACTTGCTCCTTTAATATTCTTAATATTACATTCATGTTTCTAATAAAGAAGAGGAGCCATTCTTTAACTGTTGAGTAGAGCTTTTCTTTGAGAGGGAAATGGAAGTGGCTTCTTTGGTAGGAAATGTAATTAAAAGCTTTAAGAGGGAATTCCTTCAAAAGTGTGAAAGTGTTCATCCGACAGAGTAAAAATATTGTAGCCAAGCTGGCAGCTTCATGTAAGGCTTAATCTTAAATTGGTGCAAAATTAATTACCTTCTTTACTCATCAAATTTAAAGCAGTATATCTCAGCTTAGAAAAAACTTTATTAATTGAAATAAGAACCATTAGAATCTACGGATTTTTACCAACCAGAAACAAGTCTATTTATTCCAGGAGCATAGAATTCTCAAGTCTCAGAACTGATGAATTCTTGGTTATGGAAAACATTCTCTTGCAGGAATTTGTTGAGATGCTTGAAATTGTGGTGATTGGTGGGGGAGAGGTCTGGTGAGATACAGTTTCGTAGTCCAGTTTGTGCAGCTTTTGCAGAGTTGTTTTTGAGACGTACGGTTAGGTGTTGTCATGGAGAAGAATTGGTCCTTTTTGGTGGCCAAAGCTGGGTGTAAGCATTGCAGTTATTGGTGCATGTTGGCAATTTCCTGGCAATGCTTCTGTGCTGTGATGGTTTCTTTCACCACATTGCAATAAATTGTAGAGAGTGATTCCACTGCCAACCACCAAACAGTGACCATAACCTTTTGATGCAACTTTGGTTTGGGAAAGTGTTTTGGTGCTTCACCTTGGTGCAGCCACCGTGTGGAATGCTATTGTTTGTCATATAGAATCCACGTTTTGTCACATATCACAGAATGATCAAGAAATAGGTCATTTTGTTGCACAGAGAAGCTCAGAGCAGACTTCATAAGGGCAATTTCATGGGGTTTTGTTCAGCTTGTGCAAGCATCCATTTGTTGAGCTTGGATTTTCTACTGGTGCAAATGTTGAACAACTATTGAATGTTCTTCTGCAACCTCTTCAGTTGTTTTGCTTGGGTCCACTTCAGTAATGGCCCACAATTGGTTGTTGCCTATCGCAGAAGGACATCCATGGCCCTCCTCATCTTCAGGGCTCTCATTTCCATTACAAAATTTTGGAACCAATGTCGAGCTGTATATTAGTTTGCAGCCCCCTGGCCAGATGCCTGGTTGATACTGTTAGCAGTTTCTGCTGCTTTATGTACACTTCTGAACTCATACAACAAAACTACTGGAATTTGCTTTTTTTCCATCTGTAATTTAACAGAGTCATATGGAAAAGAGCAAACAGTGAGAACAAAACCAATAGCCTAAATAAGTAAAGTTAATTTGGGGGGTTAAAATGGTATACTACAGGAACACAGTTAAATAAATGTTAATCCAAAGTAAGCATCACAGTTTACAACAACAAAAATGGCAAATTTTTTTGCACCAACTGCTTGATTTCTTGAGGATGTAATAGGTAAATCAGAAATGCAAAATATCTGGGGAAGGAATTTGCCTAATAAATAAAATTAGTAATATTTTTTCCAAATTTTCAGAAAACCTCCAACAGAACAGTAGAGAAGGGGAAGTTTGTCAGTTGTCCGACTGAGAAATGTTAGCGTTGTTTCTCGCTTTTTTGGGAGGTTTTGAACTACACTCCAACAAATATAGTTTTATAGAAACTGCTAGTTGGCATTAGCAGTAATGCAGCCAGCTGCTAGTAAGACTACCCTTAAGACATACAGAGTCCTTATTCTGTGCCTTTTACTGCATTAGAGCCAAAACTGTATCTTGCATAGACTGTCAGTGTGAAGTGAGCAATATACCCTGAAAGCTAGCATAGAGATAATACATTCCTTTTGCAGGTTATTTTTCTGAGAATTTGTAACACATCTAAATGATATTACATATGTACCAACATTCTGTTTTTTTCTTTTTATCTTTTCAACAGAGAGAAGAAGAATCTGCCGTTTACTCCTATTCTGGCATCTGTTAATCGTCTTGTGTGTTACCACCTAGGAACGGTAGCAAAGGGGTCTTTCATTATCACACTAGTGAAGATACCACGAATGATTCTTATGTACATTCATACACAACTGAAAGGAAAAGTAAGAGAAACAGTTCCATTTCCTTACTGAAACTCAAGGCCTGTTGTGTTTACAGCTGATCTGCGTGGTAGGCTGGAAGTCTTGTTTTTGAATATTTGCTATTTAAAGGAGCATGGGACTGAGAGGGACAGATTAAGTTACAGAACTTGAGTAACAGTTACTGAAACAGAAAGGAGTAGTGTTTTCATAAGATGCGTTGTTTTTATTTATCTTTGATTTCCCACATTCTGTGCTTCCCTAGGAAAATGCGTGTGCTCGCTGTATGCTTAAAGCCTGCATCTGTTGCCTTTGGTGTCTAGAAAAGTGCCTGACCTACTTAAATCAGGTAAGATTTTCAGTATTCAGGTTTTATGTAAGGGCTGATAAGGAATTTATATTCCCAGAATGCAGTCTGAGGCTGGCAAATAATGTATTGTACTAACAAGTAATTGCATTGGAACTGAACTTGAATGACAGTGCTTCAGTCTTGCTGCATTACTGAAGTTACTCTGTAAATCACTACACTGGTCTTTATTTACATTGCAGAGGTGAAAAATAGCGAGTATTCATCTTTGTGAACATGATATCTCGGCTTTATAATAATTTGTTCAGTGTTTGGAGATGTTCCTCATTATGTCCACACTGTCAAACTACATCTGAGTTTTAAAATACATTTGCTATGAGAAGAGAGTGAAGCTTTTCTAAATTTAATATTTAAGCTTTACACAATTGAAAAGGTGTAGATAATATCAAATTGTCATCCTAATCTACCATGTGGAAAAAGACTTGCAAGTTGCAACACACTGACTGGCTGGCCAGACTCCTTTGTAAAATGGGTTTTATTGGTCTGTGGTTCCACCTCTGTTAAGTATGCCTATAAATATAATATCTCTCTAGTATCTTTTTTCCTGCTGTTCATTTTTTTTCGCATGTGGAAATACAGAAAATAAAATCAGATGGAAGCATTTTAAAAACCCATGTGTAATCTTTGTCCTGGGTAACCTTGAATGCAGCTCAGTGAAGTATCTTGAAATTATCTTGGTGAGCTTTTATGACTCTCAAACTCTTTTATACTTCCAGAATAATTTTTCTAACTGCTTAGTTGCTGTAGTTTTGCCACTGCTCAACTTCTCCTGCAGAGGAATTGCATACTGGGTTTAATCAATTTTTTGGAATAAACCTGTTAATGCATAAATGATGAGCAAAGGAGAAGACTAGTAATTCTCTACCTCATATAGTCTTCTGTCAGCAGATACCTGCTGCTTGATTGAGCAGCTCTCAAGGGCATTTTTGTTCATTTCGTTGGTTGACTTATGAGATTTATTCAGAAGTTCTGTACTCCCCTTCTTCCCCACCCCATCTGAAATATCTGATCATTCCATGAATAAATCTTCCATCTTCTTTTCCCAGAACGCATATACAGCCACAGCTATCAACAGCACCAACTTCTGCACCTCAGCAAAGGATGCCTTTCTTATTCTAGTGGAAAATGCTTTGCGAGTAGCTGCCATAAACACAGTTGGGGATTTTATGCTGTTTCTAGGAAAGGTATGTATGCTGTACATGGTCATTATAGACCTACATAATAGCAAGCTTTCCTTAGCAATGCCTTGTACCCCAAATCAAAATGTTTTAAAAATCCTGTTTTTTAGCATGCACTTTATTGCATCTAGCTGCATCATATCAGGAAGGGACTGACCAGGATAGGGAGGACAAACAGATATCCACTCATGTTAGGTAAAAGGGATTAGAAAGGAATAGCTGAAGATGATGGGACATTTTGCATTAATTTATTTTTAGGAAGTCAAGAGAAAAGTGATTAGAATTCTAAGGTTTGATTTGTTTCGTGGTTAAAACCTAGAATTGTAGGAAGTATTTCCTTTGAATTCTGTTTAGTAAGGGCTCTCCAGATTGAAAATTGACACGTTACTGATCACCATTTATGACAAAATTGGACTGGAAGTTAGTACAGAAGCCTGCTATGAAGAGCTGGCAGTTTAAGCAAATAAGTTACCTCTAACCTAAGAATTAAAAGGAGAATAGAATAATTGCTGTGGTCAGTCAGCTTTTTGGATTTTCAACTGACAGCAATATACTTTATGAAAAGTATAAGGCACTGAATTATTCCTGACGTTTGAAGTATTTTGTGCCATTATTTAATAAAACAGTTAATACCAATTCAGTTAAGTAACCTGTGCCTAAGCATTCTGATGCTGTTTGAAATGAACTTTCTTCCTTATTACATTCCTCTACTTCTATTAAGTCAGGGCTGAACTGTTAAGCCAGTAATCAAGTCAGTAAGATGCAAGAGGAAATAAACACATAATGAACATATAAGTGCTTGGGAAACCAAGAAATTGCATAGCATGTGGAGGAGACTGAAAGGTGTTAGGAAACATTTCCCTGAAAAGGTGTCTTTCAGCTTCCATGTGAAATGCTAAAACGAGCAGTGCAGCATATAAACAGCGCTAAGCTGCCAGCCACCTCCTCTACCCGTCCAGCCTGGTATTTTCATAACACAGTAAAGGTGACCTATTTTACAATTCTGTGTTTAGCTGCAGTTCATAATAATAGGTTCAGAAATGTCAAAATATTGAGTGGCCACAACAGCTATTTTAGTCCTTTTTTTATTCATAGAATCATAGGTTGACTTCAGTTGGAACAGACCCTTAATGATATCTAGATCCAACCTCCTGCCAAGGTTGCTCAAAGTCTCTTCCAACCTTGAACACCTCCAGGGATGGAGCATTCACGGCTTCACTGGGCAACCTGTGCCAGTGCCTCACCACCCTCCACAGTAAAAAAATTCTTCCTAATATCTAATCTAAATCTCCCCTCTTTCAGCTTAAAACCATTAGCCCTTATCCTAACACTGCTCTGCCTGATAAAGAGCCCCTCCCCAGCTTTCCTGTAGGCCCCATTTAAGTACTGGAAGGCTGCTATAAGGTCTCCCCAGAGCCTTCTCTTCTCTAGGCTGAACAACCCCAACTCTCTCAGCCTATTGCTGTAAGGGAGATGCTCCAACTCTCTGATCATCTTTGTATCCCTCCTCTGGACTTGCTCGAATAGATCCATGTTGTTCCTATGCTGAGAATTCCAGAACTGAACAAAGGACTCTGAGTGAAGTCAACCAGTCTGCTACTCAGTGAAATATCTGTTAGGGCCTACACATAGCATAGTCCTGTGGATACTGTGACATGAAACACCTCACATGAATTCTAATCTGCTTTCCCCTGTAGAGAGATGAAATACAAATGAGACAAACTTGGAAGTTGTTTCCACTAGCAAATGAAAAACGCACCTTCCCGTCAAGACCTACCTTCTCCCTGTACCCCACCCCCCTACCCCCAACTTAAAAAAACAGTTGCACATTACTTGATCAGTGGCATTATTTATATAGTTGAGAGGGGTTTATAATTGAGAGGGTAAAGTTATGTTTTACAGAAATATTCTATTACACTACAACTAACACAGTAGGAAGCAGGATATAAATGTAATTTGCTCTGAAAAATAACTTCTGTGTTCAAGGATGTGTTTGAAACTCTTCTGATTTGCACATGCTGGACCAGCGAGTAAAATGCCATTTGCCATGGGGATGTAGAGAGTCCAGGAGGGAAAGATATCATTACCACCAGCATCTACCTCTAATTCTAGTCCTGGCCGAACAAGAAGCACATAAATTCAAAAAGCCCAAACAAATAAGCAAAAAATATCAAAAGGCTTCTGCCATTAGATTTGTCTTCTGTTTTCTTCTTCAGGTCCTGATTGTCTGCTGTACAGGTTTGGCTGGGATTATGTTGCTGAACTACGAACGAGATTACACCATCTGGGTGCTGCCACTAATCATTGTCTGCCTTTTTGCGTTCCTGGTTGCTCACTGCTTCCTTTCCATTTATGAAATGGTTGTTGATGTCCTTTTCTTATGTTTTGCCATTGATACAAAATACAATGATGGGAGCCCCGGGAGAGAATTCTACATGGATAAAGTTCTCATGGTAGGTCTCCTCTTGTTAATTCCAAGGATGTGGTTCCATGTGATGGCTATTTTGACGGTGGAATGAAGTATCACAGTATCACAGTATCATAAGGTTGGAAAGAACTTCTGAGATCATCAAGTCCAACCTATAACCCAACACTAACACCAACACTAACACCAATCATCATCTAAACCATGGCACTCATTGCCTCATCCAGTCTCCCCTTAAACGCCTCCAGTGTCGGTGACTCCACCACCTCCCTGGGCAGCCCATTCCAATGGCCAATCACCCTTTCAGTGAAGAACTTCTTCCTCACTTCAAGCCTAAACTTTCCCTGACGAAGCTTAAGTCCATGCCCTCTAGTTCTGCCACTGGTCACCTGAGAGAAGAGACCAATCCCTGCCTGACTACAACCTCCTTTTAGGTAGTTGTAGAGAGCAATGAGGTCTCCCCTGAGCCTCCTCTTCTTTAGACTAAACAGCCCCAACTCCCTCAGTCGCTCCTCATAGGGCTTGTGCTCCAGCCCCCTCACCATCTTTGTTGCCCTCCTCTGAACACATTCCAGTATCCTAACATCTTTCCCAAACTGGGGGAGTGACAAGCTGAGTTTAATATGGTAATTTTTTTTAATCTGGGTTGTCTTCCTGTCTTATGCATGGCTTGAGCAGCAAACTGTGTGATCAGATGAGCTTCAAATAAGTAATGATGCTTCTTTCCCTTAGCGTCACTGGTATTGACTTCTATTTGCCAGCTGTTAGATGAGCAGTCATCTTGCAGAATCATACTCTTGAGTATCATTTTCTGTAAATGATACTGTGCAGAATGGAAAGAAGCAGAACAGGGGATAAGGGCTTGGGTTTTATCTTGGGATACAGAAGGTATTATACCCTACGGATAGATAGTGATTGCACTGGAGCTTTTCTTATTTCAGATAGACAGCAACCACAGTGTGCCTCTGTCTGCTGTGCACAAACCCAGCAGGTTTAATGTTCTGTCCAGGAGCCTAGATGCTATGTCAAGGCCCTTCATCAAGTTGAGTTCTAATTTGTTTGTTCAATTTTATTCCCTGTTCACTCTGGCTAGAGATCAAGATGTAAAAATTCTAGTTTGTTGTTGACTAGGTCATTTTCTTGGCAATGTTTTTAAGTGGCAACCATAGAAATGTCCCTGTAAAAAAACATATGTCTCCATGTCTGGACTAGAGGAAGACTCTCATGATTTGTTAGCATAGGTTTTTTTATGATTATTTCTTGGAAAACCATGCCAAAAATTTAACATTAATTTTTTGGTAGAACCCTACAGATTCTACACTATGTAAGAAATAAAACAGTAGCTGATGGGTTGCTTTTTAGCACAGAATAAAAGTAAAATGCTGTGTGTTCTCTCAGAAGACAAAACAGATAAATTATAAAAGCACTGTGAGTTTCTTTAGTCAGCAGTTGATATCACAAAACATGAGCAGCAAAAGTTTAGTGAAATTTGGTACCAAATGTTTGACTTCAAGAGAAAATATACATTATATTAAAGTAGCACCTTTGCAAATCTTTGTGAATAGATAATTGTGATCTGGTGAAAAAAATTAAAGTTTGGATGAGGGCAAGTTAGGGGAGTCAACAAGACCACACAAGTAACTATTTCCAAGTACCCCTGTTCAACAGAGTTCTAATATTAAACACAGATCGTGTGAGAAGATGTAATAAGTGGGATCTCTGTTTTAGGTTTGTTTGGGGTTTGTTTTTTTTTTTTTGACAACCATCTTCCAGGAGAATGTTGAGTGTGAATGTGTAATTTGTAGCAGCACACAAGGCTTCCAGAGTTAAATGAGGGAGACCTTTGTGGCTGTTTGGCAGGCTTTTTTGATATTTTGTGGACGTCTGAGCAAGAGAAGTGAGAGGAACAAGTTGTGTTGGCGTTTTGAGCAGTTACCTCTCTAAGTTTGGTATTTATATTCGACGTTTGGACCCTGCTCTAAGAAAGCACTTTTCGCTTTATTGCTCTTTTTCAGGAGTTTGTGGAGGACAGTAGGAGATGTATGAAAGAAGCTGGCCGGGGAGGTGGAGCTGAGGGCAGAGAACTAAAACCAATGGTAGGTGCAGATGAGGAGGTGGCGATCCTCCAAGAATTTCACTTTTACTTCTTCTCCCTCTTTGTCTTTACTGACTGCACTTCTTCAGGAGAAGTTTTTGTTCTCTGTATCACTCAAGATGTTCTGCTTTTTCTGTTTGTGAGCTTGCCTATCACCTGGATGGCAGAGTTTTTGTCACAGCTGAGACCATCTCCTGTAAAAGTAAGATGAAAGGAACTGTGTCATATGAAACAAATGCAGTATCATTTCGTTAGGACTGTAGTGTGTGCTATGTGGTATACACAGACATCCCATATTGCTGAGTACTCTCAAAATAAGATGGCTCTGGAATTCATTGGGCTCTTCTGACTTTAATCCTCTTTTCAACCCCGAGCTGAACAATTTTTGTTTATCTTACTTTCACTGTAAAAGCCTGAAGAACACTACTGAGCACATCCATTGTTGCAAAGTAGGACCAGGCATTTAAAGCTGTCACCAAATTATTTTATACAGTGCCAAGGAATTGGACACAGTGATTCCTTTCAACCTGCTCAAATGACATTTCTCCCAGATGTTTGTTGTTATTGCCAACTACTTATGTTGCTTGTCTCTTGTGTGCTCTTTCCATCTCACACTGTCAGATACACAGACAGTGAATAATGCATCATTTATGCTTCTGCAGCCTGTTTTACTTATGATGTGCCTGTTAGGAAGGCATTGCATGTCTCAGTAGCCTGAAATAAGGAACCAGCTGTACACGGTAAAAATAACAGATAGGAGGATGAGTGGAGAACTGAGAGTGTATGATGGAGAGCCAGGCTGGGCAAGGTATGACTTGTCATTGTGCAATATGTCTGTGAAATAAAATGGTTTTCCATCATTACTTTCTCAGGGTATTTGGGGTCTGACTCAGTTGCTTATTATGGGGACAATTTTTTAACCTAATTAAATCCAAATAAGTGTATGCTAACAGTAGCGGGTGTATTTTCAGTCATGTGTGTGAACCTATGTTGCATGAGCACTTTTTTACTAAGCTGGAATGGGTTACTGCTGTAGAGTGAATAGATGTGTAGCTTTGCGTGTTTTGCTATTCATTATAGTGTACCAGTTTCTAAATTTGCTTATGCCTAAATGCTGCTGTGTTTGTACACCTGAAAAACTAATTCTGTGCTCATGTACTGTTTTATTCTGGGAGTAATTCTATCTGTTCAAGCAGACACCAACTTTGGGATTTTAAGAGTAGTCTGAGCACCGTAAATGTAAAACTATCACTGAAAGAAGTCCAGACCCTCTAATCACATGCACAAAAATGCTCAGTCCAAAATTTTATTATGTTTACCTCTAATTCAAACAACTGGTTTACCTTAAGTCGTTGCCCATTTACACTTGTCGTCAGTGCTAGCACAGCGACATACTTTTGTGCTTGACTGCCTAAATCTTGGATTTTAAAGCCTTTATTCACCCCCCTCCTTGTGAAGGGCAAACCAAGCACTTGCAAGTCAAGGGTGGTCTTGTCCTTTTAGGAGCCTGACTGTGGGCACTCAAGCCTGGCACTGGTTGAAAGTCCTCCTAGGACTGCAGGAGAAAATGCTGAGCACTTGAGGCTCAGCCTGAGAGTCACCTGCTGAATTACTCCCAGTTCTGCTGCTTGTGTGAGTCTTGTTTGGAACTGATTTGGCCTTGCTTTATCAAGTGGTCTTCCAGTTATGAGTATTCAGCTCCAGGTGAATAGATTCTAAAATACTAGGATCTCACTTTATGACAATGATGGGACACAGCTCCATGAAATTTCTGATGTCTTTCCCTGAAGTGTTGATAAAGGCCTCAGTTACATCTAGAGTGGGATCATATATTGGTCTATTCTGTACTAGCTGCACCTATAGTCCCAAAATTGGGTGTCTGAAAATTAGGTTAACTTTTCTTCTTTTTTTCTTCTTTTTGAAAGTAGTCTTTGCTGTTTTGCTTCAGTCTCCTTGAAATTTGGATATTTCTTAGACATGACAGTTCTAAAAGTGAAATGCCTTAGGTGCAGTTACATTTAATCAAGTATTAATAGCATAGTTGAGGAAACATTTAGAACCTCCTGTTCTCGTATCAAGGCACAAGAAAAAAAACTTCTTACACTTCCTTGTGGTTTCCAGTGACCCCATTGACTCAGTTTCTCTTTATCCTTTGGCATTTGTCTAAGACTGTACTGTATGACTTTGTTTTCTAGGCCTCTGGAGCAAGTTCATCTTGAAACTAGCCAGCCATATTGGAACCCATTGACATTCCAAAACAGTATATATATATATACATATATACATACATATATATATATATATAAAAATAAACAGCCAAAATCAGAGAAAAGGAACAGGGATTTAATACTTTTTTTAACAATTATTTTTGTGAAACATGTACTCTTTTCATACGGGTGGCTTTTACAAGCAGCTTTATCATTGTTCCATTTTTTAAATTATGCATTGTGGTCATGGAAATGTTGATTCTTATCTGCTTGATATTTTACAATCCGGAGGTGGTATTGTTGTAAAGATAATCTGAATTGGTGACTGGGTTTAGAGACAGATTTCCCGTGACACCTAATCTGCTGAGAGTTTTACTTGTTTATTTTGTTTAAATTTACTTCCAGTTCAGGACAGTTACATGTAAGGAAAACCTTCAAATCAAGAAAAGTCTCATATTTAGATTTTCATAAGGTGGTTTCAGTGAGAGTTCATTCAGTTTGAATGTGTTTGTAAGCAGTCATTTCACTTTACAGCCCTGGTGGGGCACAGTTTTGTTTATCAATATCTGATATCACAATAACCAACTCCTCAGGTATTCAGATGTGTGGGAGCCCTTGCATCTCCTATTGAACAGAAACTACAAAATGGGGACAGATAATATTTATATGCAATTAACTTCCTCTTTTACCGTATTTACCCCTCATACTCGTTTCCCTCTATCTTCCCCTTTAGTTCAGTAGCCTCTTTCACACTTCAGCCGCACTTCTTCGAAGGGCATGGGTTTTCCATATGAGCAATTAAAATAACGGATTGTTAAAGCTCTGTCTTAGCCATACTAATGATTAATTCATGAGTAGATATAAAGATGCTGAGATTGGGAAGAGAAATGAGCTGTATTACTGTACAAAAAAGTACTGTATGCTTTGTTTAATTTGATGCCAGAGAGCTCTCGGAGGTGGAAGGGACAGTTCCTTGCATGTTGCTTCATCCATATTTGTATATCATGTAGTGGGTGGCTAAAACAAGAAAGGGCAGAGAAGCATTTATTTGGAAGTGTGATTGCCAGGATAGTTTCCTGAAGTTATCAAATAATGACAAGAGGACATGCTTTTTTATTATTGTTGTTAGATACTTACATTTCTTTTCAGTCTGGAAAGAGTCACCAGATATGAATGCTAATATTCAGTTGTTCAGCATATTGTAATGGTAAACGCTTAAAAGTGTATTTGCTAAGAATTCATGATCTGTCTATGCTATATACTTTTGTTACAATTTTTTTAAGAAAACTATTTTTGTTAATGTAAAGTTAATATTTCAGAGCAGAATTTTTAAACTTATTGCACTAAATACAAGCTCTGTACAAATAAACAAAGCCTCAATGGTTCAATCACTCCATTCAAGAAAAAATTTTGAAAGAGAAAAGCCCTTCTACAGAAGCTTTGCAATGGAGTGGAGAGGTGTGTCTAGGTAGAGACATGCACATCTCATGTTATCAAGGTTCAATAAGCAAGCAGTTACCTGTGCTTCCTTTCAGAGGGTCAGACTTTTAAATGGCTTCCGAAGGTTTAAAAACACATAATATAATGTAGTTAACCAGTGCTCTTACCTTTTGGCAATAGTAAAGTATTTCTCTTCTACTTCTAGAAGTCATTTGATAGCTTAGATTTGTTTCATTTTCTTCCGGTAAGCCAATTAAAAGGACTTACTCTTTCATGCCACAGAACTCAAACTATATGAAAGGTATGAAAATAAAAATACATTTAGAAATGGTAGCTGCTGGGGAGGCAGGAAGGCAGAATTATCCAATCCTGCATGCACTTAGACATCCATTTAAGTGAACCATATCTGTAATTTCACTGATGTCAGGATGGCTTTCTAAGTGGGGAAACTGTACACATCCATGTAAGTGCTAAATGGACTAAGAATTTCAGCCTGGGGATTAAAACTGGAGCACTGGTGAGGCCTCTTGGTACAAGTTAGAGGTCAGACGATGTACAAGCAGGTCTGGAGCAGCCTTAAATTCGTGGAGAGGAAGCATTCCTGCTGCACCAGTGTCTGAGAGAGCAGTGGCACTGAACACTGGTATTTATGTAGGTCAGTGTGGTTTAGCAACAGAAATCTAAAAACTGGCTTAGACAAGTCCTAGAAACTGGATTCCAAGGCTAAGATATTTATCACATACCCAGTTGTTTCCAGAGAAACTAATTTCCATCTTGTTTTGAAGTCATTGGTGATGCTTTGACCAAAGCCTTGGATTCTGCTCATGTTGACAACAAATTTCTGCCGTGACCACTTCCACAAGTTTCTGTTCTCTACTCAATGGAAGTCCTGGGTGGGGGTCTTTCTCTGTAATTGCAACTAGGACTGCAGTTGGAAACAGATTTTGTATTTTTGTATGACTTGGCTGTGCACCGTTTTTATAGCAGTTTATCCTGTTTTAAAAATAAATTTGGTTTATTTACATGGTGTTTAAAAGATACAGGCAAAACTTTTATATGGGTAGTTGTAATGTTAAAGTGACAAATCTATATCGTTGCAAAGTTCTTAATAAAATTTTGTGCACCATTCTTGAGTGTATATCCAGCATGCAGGGCTTTTTGGTCATGCCAAAAAGCCACTCCATCCAAACACGGGCTTTCTAGTGGCCCTTTAAAGCTTTTGAATGTCCTTTGAAGCTCATTTGCACCCGAATTACAATCTGCCCTCATCCAGCTATGTCTTGTGCCAGGCGATAAGCAGAAGACTGACCTCTGACGATACAACTTTTCAGGGCGAATTTAGACTCTACCTTCCCTCCCTAGTGGGAGGACACTTGACATGTAAATCTCTAGTTAGCAGGAGAGGTGCTGGGGTCTGCCAGTTGTGATGGATTGAATAATTTTTTTGCTAGCTGGTTATTGAATCTTAGTATGTGGACTGCTTTGTGGGAAGCAGTCTGGACTAACTAGAGAGTGATCGTGCACGGGGAGTAACACTGCAGGAGAAGCAGATAAGACAGCTGAGGCAGAGAAATCAGTCTCCGTGGAAAGTCTGGAGATTGAGGCTGGACAATTTAGGTTTAAAAACTAAGACAATGGGATTACTGGTTTCCAGCATTTGGGTTCTGCGGATGGTCTGCATTGTAGCTTCTGCTCAGCTAGGTTTCAAAGCGAAAAAAAAGCATGTCATTCTTTGAATTAATTTTTTTCCACCTTGTTTTACACTCTTTTTTATTTGGAAGTTGAGCAGGAGCGTGTCATCTTTGTTGCACCTTCCTGCCCTAAGGAATTTTTTTGTTCTTGTAGCTATCATTAATGTATAAGCTTAGCATGTGCCTTCTCATCTTCCAAGGCAGTGATTCAGGGTATCACCTGGACTGAATGGGAGGGGAAGTAGGAGCTGAGCTGAAGTTCTGAGGTGCTTTTTTTGTGTGATATCACTCCGTCGCTCTTTCAGTGCTGCTCCAGAGCTAAGCTAAATATAGGGTATGGCCAGCTTAGAGTTGCATTTTCAGCCTTCCAGTAGCTTGTGTCCACATTCCCAGCTGCCAAAACCAGGATGAGGTTTTACATGTGTCCTTAGCTTGGCTTGCTAACTCAAGGACTTTCTGCATTAGGATAGCATGTTCTAGAAGGGAGAACCCCAAGTGGAAAACCCAATTACACGTTGTGGTGGATTGACTCTGGCTGGCAGGTAAGCCCTTACTCTGTTGCTTGCTCAATTCTCCCAGCAGTATGGAGGGAGAACTGGAAGCACAAAAGCATCGTGATATAGTTCATTTAGTAAAAGGAAAAAAACCCGAAACCCAGGTGCTGCAAAGGCAGTCACTCAGCACCTCCTAGCAGCAAACAAATGCTCCAAGCAACAGCTACTGTGGAAACACACACCCCCCACACTCCACACGCACTAGTTTAATTGCTGAGCATGGCATTATATGGTATGGAATATTTCTTCAGTCTGTTCAGGTCAGCTGTCCTGCCCTCCTACCCTCTTGCCTAACACCAGCCAACTCTGCTGGGGTGGTAGAGTGGGAAACAGAGAAGGCCTTGATCCTGTGCAAGCACAGCTCAGCAGCAAGTAAAACATTGGTGTGTTATCAACACTGTTTTGGTTGCAAATCTGAAACGCAGCACCATGCAGGCTGATGTGAAGAAAATCAACTCCTTTGCAGCCAAAGCCAGTACACAGGCCCACTTACCGAAGACTTAATCCAAGACTTGCTCCCTGCATTTCTGTACAGCACCTTCTCAGGGTGGTTACTTCTTTCTGAAAGGGCTTTTTTTGCAGCAGGCAATTAGTCTGCTCCACAGTGCTCCCTTTCATGAGGGAGCAGGGGATGTTAGCTCTTACTCTTTCAGCACAAAAATGGGGATATAAAACAAAAATGAGCCCTTTCCATATCTGTGTTCTGGCAATTTAGCAGCCAGTGTTGGAGACAACATACTTAAATATGCCCTCAGGGCATGCACTTTATTGGTTTGCTCTGAGTGGTTATGATGTATTCTATGAATGTATGTTATAAAGTCAGAATAAAATGCATGTAGCATACATATACTCATCATCACCATCCAATGATTGTTTGGTTCTGAGTGCATATTACATGCAGTACTGAACATGGCACAGTCATTTTAAGAAACACTCATAAGATTTAAAAATAGATACCTAACAGCATCCCTGTTTTTAAAATAATGGCTTTGCTGGTGCAGTTACTCTTCACTAAATCTAAACTTCACTAATTCATTGGTTCTTGAATGGCTTGTGTGTCACATTATCACCACAGAAATCTTATTTCATCTTTGTGGAAAAATACCCCTCGTGTTTCCCAAAACCAAAATCCAGCAGACTTATTTGAAGCAATTCTTGCACTCAGCTTCTTTGTTGGGATGATGGAAATGTACTTTAAATATTTCATTTTTAAAAGCTCTTTCAACTGTTACATTTCTGCTGTTATTTCCATCACATAACAAGAGATTACAGATACTAGTAAATTTTTATTTCTTGTGTTGTGTAGCAAATACTGTTTTCAAGATATTCTTTTGCTTTTGTATTTGGAGAGATGAGAGGAGGGATGCAACTTGTCTCTTGTGATGTGAGTCATGTATAAAAGGCAGAATTTCTGCTCTGGGATGGAGCTGTGATGTGTCTTGCAGTGTTGGCAAGCTGATGAAATCAAGCCAAAGCTCTTCAGAGACATTAGCATTATGAAGGCATTTCTAGGGACAACAGGTAGCGCGAGACCATCTAAAAATACCCATTTGGAGGTTAAACTATCTGGCATTCGTTCAACAAAACATATTAAAACAGAACTAGAAGAAAAACAGCAAACACCATCAGGTTCTGCTCCCCTGTCTCACTGAGGTCAAGTCATCATATATGAATAGGATGAGCAGAATTTGGTACTTTAGCCATTTCATGCTTTTATATAGAAACATTGGGCTCCCCTTAGAGGCAAAGTTCTAAGAATTCAGAGCTGACTTTAGCAGAACTGCTCTAATTTCAGTAACTTTTAAGACAGCATTGGTCTTTCTTTAGTATGTGATGGAAGATGCTGGCAGTGTAGGTGGGTGCCATTCTGAAGCACACAACCTCTGGCTTGAGTGCCAACAGGGGCAGCTAGGGAGTATTTCAGAAAGGTTTTGCGGTAGGAGGAAGCTGGTTACTCCTGAAACCCAGTAGAATTTGGGCACTGACTTGAGTTCCCACAGAAGTCATATCATTTAACTCTGAAATAAATGCTGTGTGTGCTCCATCCACACAGTTAGTGCTGGTTGGTCCCCTCTTTGCTTAGACTGAAAAGGGAGAATATCTCTCATTAGAAAAACAGTGCTGCAGACAATGTGAAAGTGTCTTCTAGGGGAGTGAGGGAGAAAACATGAAAGTCATATTGTTTCTAATGTAGGCCAGAAAGCAGCTGTCAGAGGTTAGGTGGAGCCATGGAGAGCAGGATTTCACAGAGAGAAAATATTCCACAATATCTTCACAGTAGTTAAGAACATTCACATTCAAGTTCACAGATATCTCACAGTGACATCCCCTGTGCCCAGCTTTTGCTCTGGATGTCTTCAGAGCAAGAAAGACAGTGGAATTCTGTACCTATAGAAAGGAATTATTTCTATGCAGAGGATTGTGTTGTTGATTATAGCAACTACCCTAGGGAAAAAAGAAAATAGAAAATATTTTAAAGGCTTGACAGTACTTGCATTGTCATAGTCCATCAAAGCTTCATCTGGAAACAAATTTTTCATTCTCTTTCCCTCATACTTCTGAAGGGTTGATCAAACCCCTGGACTGGCTTAGTGATTTGCATTGAATCCAGATCAACTAAGAAGTGCTCCTTTTTCCAGTGGAATGCCACCTCCTTTGGGAATGGAAAAAGTAAATGTGACACTGTTTATTATTGTCTTGAGAACTTGAAATGTTTTATACAGCAAGCTGTGAATGCAGGATGAGAAGGGAAATTAACAGTGCTGATCTACTCTTAGATTTTCTGTGTAAACTGACATTGTGCCAGAATACTGATGCAAAACTGTATTTTAGTCTAAGAAATGTATAGATTTTTTAATGTATCAAAATAAAGTTTTTCTTTTTAAGTAAGAAAGAAATGTGTCTGTCTTCACTGTGGGATACTAAGCCCTGGTCCTTTTCCTAGGATTAGTGTCTCACATCTGAGTAAACAAGCAGAGCCCATCCAAATCGTTGCTCCAGATTTGCTTTGCTCTGTGCCTGCCCTTTAGCTGAGTTGCTTTAGAGGTGCTAGGTGTTCCTTCTTTGTGCTCCCACTGTCCTGATGCCAAGAAAAGCATTGTGATGCTAATGCTTTTCTGAGATGGATGGGGTGATTGGGATTTTGTGGAGCAAAAGTTGCTTTTTGGTATCTTCTCTCCAGCCTTCTGCTCCTTCACCTTCTCTCCCAGGGGCAGGAAACTGGCCCTTTATGCCAACATTTTCACCCCTCACCAGGTTCCTCGGCCTTCTCAGTGCAGGGTGTATTGAAAGCTTAGTGCCACACAGAAGAGGTTGCTGAAGTTTTCACTGTGGAAATGGAGGTTGCCATCGCACATATGCAGAATCCCTTCGTCGTGCCCCAGATGCAGAACTCTCAAGGCTGCTGAGGCTCTCTGGAGCAGACTGGCTGATAATGCATGCTTTGCCTTATAAGGATAGCTTAGGGAGGAACAAATGAATCTTGGTACATATCATGAGCTATGACTACTGTACATCCCAGCACAGCATCTCTTGTGGGGCCACCTCCTTGTTCTACAAGGTCCTGTTCATGTTCCCCACTCCCAAAGCAGGGTGCCCATTCTGCAGAGCTGTTCTAAGAGACTTGGATGGCTGAGGATGGATGGTGAACAGAAGCAATTAATAACAGCACTTACATAGTCTTGCTATCACAGTCATATGCAGTCACGAAGATTCCTTCTTCTTTCTCTCCTGTGGGCACAGCAAATTTCTCTTTTCTTTACTGCCAGTTTTTTTTAATACATTAATAAGCCAAGCTGAGCCATGTTTTCTTGCTTGTATTACTCCTTACTGCAAACCAGGTCAGTGCTGCATTTGCATGAGATGGTTTACTTATCTGCTAACTACTGCTGCTTCTGAATCCAAGGCTGAATCCATTGTGGCAAATCACTAAATACCCTTAAGATGAAAAGGACTGGCCAGCCCCTCAGGCAGGACCTCTGCATACTGGCAGGGTCCTATGCTGTGAACACCTGTGTTTGCTACATGTCTCACTGTTTTGCAGTTCCTCTGAAGTTATGTCCCCTTTGCTAAGAGTGTCTTTTTCATTGTTTATTAAGGATAAAGCTGCTTGGCTAAATGGGCTTAGTTGCATGGAGCAAAAGAGACTCCAGAGATGCCCTTTTTTATCAGTATTAGGGGCAGAATGTACATTGCATACAGGTTCTGAAAACCCTGGCTGGTTTCCACCGGGTGTTGCCTGTGTCCGGACTGCAGAACAGGAGCTCTTTGGCTCTTCTCACCTTCTCCAACAGTGAGGGACCAAAGTGCTGTCTGGGGAGAGCAATGCTGATTCCTCCAGCTCTGAAAAAGAAGTTTTATGGCTTCCAGGGGTAAAAAAAAGGAAGGGCGAAATATGGGCTACGGGAGGGCTCGTGAGAGAAGCGTGTACAGGGAGAACAGAATGGGACAATGGGACTTGAAGCGAAAGGAAAACCTGAGGGCATAGGTGTAGAGTGGAAACCCAGGAAACCATTACTGGGAGGGCGAGCAGGAGCCTGGTGACAGAGGACCGGAGCTGCAAAAGCAGGACTTGTCCTTTGGCCACACAGTGGTTCCTACTGCCAAGACACTCTGCATGCAATGAGCACTTATTTCTGACTGCTAGCCTTGGGAGCTACTCCCTGGCATCAGCAATTGCGGAACAGCGTGGACAGATTCTGCCTCAGACCGCTGTTCCCTGAGCTGCCCTGCGCTCCCACCACAGCTGAAGGAGCAGTCTCCTTGCTTGCAGGACAGCACAGCTTCTTGACTGCTGAAGGAGCTTTCCTGCCTCATGTGGAGGATAGGGCTATCTGTGCCGTCCTCAGCACGCAGCAAACCGGCTCCTTCTCTGAGCCAGTGAAGTCAGATTCTGCGCTGCTGAAGCCTGGCATAGCTCCTTCTTCCCACCGGGGGCCACTGAAGAGCTGACCCAGTTTTAGTCACTTGTATTTAGATGTCTAATGAAGATTAGCTAGGGCTCAGGGAGAGATTATTTAGAATTTCTAATTACTGTTTAAATTATGAATGTGTGAAATGGATGGAGCTTGCACTCCTGCACACGGAGGACCTAACAAAGCTGGTTTTCTGACACCTACTACCATAATCTCCATCTAATGTTCAATCCTTGTTTACCTTAGATATACTAAAAATAAAATTGAAGAAAATCCAGCGGCAGGGAAGATTTTCTGAGACCCTTGGTAGGGCAAATCTAGAAATAAAGCCTATGACAGAATCTACTGAATTGTTTTATCTGGCCACTTCAGCTGACAGTAATCAAGTGGGAGACAAATGGGTGAGCAGGTATTTGGCACTGCAGTGCTCTGAAGGAGAAATCTCAGGCCTGAACCAGTAAGTGTCTGCCACATTCCCAGAAATAGTGAGAAGATGTCCCTTGATTTTAATTACTTCTCTGTCAGCTCTTGGCTGTATTTTAGTTTTGTTAAATCCTGGAGGAATACAAACCCTGGGCAAAAACTATTCAGGAGGCATTGGCAAGGTCAAATGGAGCAGGGTGGTCTGGCCACCTCTCCTGATTGCAGGGCCTGCCACATCCCCACGGCTTTGCTCCAGGAACTTTCAGGTAAAAGGAACAGCTCAAAGATATGGACAGCCACCTGGGGTCAACGCACTGCTGCTCCAGCACAGACCTCCTCTGTAGCCTGGAGTTCTTCACTCGCTATCTTTGTGCCTCCCTTTCCCTGTTGATGGGTGTGCTGCCAAGGTGAGTGCATTACAAATCAGTAGGCACTCAGATACTGCAGGAGGAGGGAGACATGAATAAAATAGGGTGAGGTAAGTCTATATGGGAAGCTGGAATATAAAAATGCATCTCTGCAGCTGCAGGAGGCAGTGAATTGGGTGGAAGTTGCAGGAAAATGATACAGACATGGACATCAGAGGATCATCCCTCTTCTGATGCTAAAACTCAGTCCTCAACCAGCAAACACCTTTTAGGTCCTTTAGTGGGCCTTGTTAACTCATTAGAGACATAAAGTCATCCTGACTTGCTTTCACCATAAGTCATCTATAGCTTTGTTTCTGACACTTCTGGTTCCAATGGAAGCTTTCCTCACACAAGATGTTATTCATATTCCCATGTTTTTTGGTGTTAGAATTCATTGCCCTCCTGACTTTTCATCCACAGAAGGATGGAGCAGCAAGATTAATAGTAATGTTAGTCCCAGGGAAGGGGAGAGAGAGGGCTCAGAATATCTTGAGAGATCTCAGGGTTTTATTTTGTTTTATAAGCCTCTGATAACTGGAAACAAACCATGCACAAAGCACTCTGTGATAGAACAGGACTGAAATAATATCTCTCAACTCCTAGGCAAGGAATGCCACTGCAAGAGCCTGCTTTCTGCCAGAGTAACAAGTCACCTGTCGGAAGGCACCTGTTTGGGTTCCTTCCAAACCTCTCCTACACCTAAGGAAAACAGGAGGACTTGACTTTAATACCTAACATTGGAAGATTGGTAGAGAGAGTGAGGAGGTTTCAAAGTGTGAGTTTGCTGCCTGTTTCCCAAGGCCTGCTAGGAGGACTGCAGAGGGCTGTGTCATGAGCACAGAAGTCTTGCTGCCTCCAGGCAAAGAGGACCACAACTTGCTTTTGAGAACTCTGGTGTTGCATCCGTTCATCATGAGACAACGTGAGGACAAGATACTTCAGAAGGGCCTTTACTGCTTCATGGCAGGAGACCAGCCTGCTGGAAGAGCACCTGAGGTTCATGCTGTCTGTGACAAAAAGAAAATGTGAGAACTTTATGAAAATACAATTTGCTCCCAAAAAATAACCAGCACAGGAGCATGCAGATCTGAATTTCCCAGAAGATGACCAGCTTGAAAAGCTATTAAGGTTTATAAAGAAATAATAATGAAGCAAAGCTTGAATGAAGGGTGTAAGACAACTACATACAATCCTGACATTTATGCTCACATCATTGTGTTACTGGGACAGGGCCCCCAGCCTTCCTGTAACCATAGTCTGCACTTAATTTAAGAATAGCACATAACAAAATGAGTAAAAAGTGTCCATTTAGTTTTTGAGCCACGAGGGCAAGGAAACTGTTGTTCAAAGCAAGCTGAACACTGAATGTGTGGCCAGAAACTGTGATTGGGCTCCAGAATGACTCTTGCTGTTACATGGTGAAGAAAGTGACAGGAAGGAGGAAGTGGATTGATGACCTGCCAAGCTGGAAGCAGGATATCAACCAGGTTAAATCCCAGCAATGACAAAGCTGTGCTGAGTGTCCAGGCTGCAGAGCACCTTGTATTTGCACATTGTAGCTATGCCTTCTGTTGCTGAGCTCTTGTAGATGGTTTCCAGCTAACTCTGGTGGAGAGCTTAGGCTGAAACAGGCAGTATGTAGGGAAAAAGCAACGGAAAAGCCAATAAATATGGAAAAGGCAACAAGCAATAAAGGAGATACCAGAATACAGAGATGCTCCTCAGAAGTGGGCTGCAGGAAACCTCAGAGAGGATTCAAGAGCATTAGCCATGTCTTGCTTATTGGAGGGATGGTGGAAGTGTGTTTCTTGCAAGGTTGGTATTTGTGCTTGCCTATACCAGTTACAGCTACCCTGGACAAACAAAACTCCTGCTGCTAGCAATTAAAAGGAATTAGGTCATCTTTGGCTAGAATTAAAGCATTTGCATGGAGGTATTTGGGAAAACAACTGAGGGCAGATGGGTCTGAGGATCATTGGATTTACAGCAGAAAGAGCCTCTCTCATGAGAAGACTCTCCCTTGAGTATTTTACTTTTGCAAGGGGGCAAAGCTATTCCTGCTGCCTGTTCTGATAGAAGAACTGTACAAAAGGTCTGGTAAAAAATAATGCACCACTGCAGGCCAAGACACAGAGCATCTTGCTATGATAGTGGTAACACAGCAGGCAAGTGGTACTGAGCATGTCACATTTATGCAGATACACCTATGGTGTGCTTGTGCCAGTTACCTAGTGGAAAAGCTATTGTAAATGTTAAGCATTTTGCACTGAAGTAGTCTGTGCTTTAGAAAAAAAAAGGAGCCAAAGTTAAATTATTTTGCATTAAAAAACAAGCCTAGACAAATACGAAATTTGCATTTTCATTCCTCCAGATGAGTCCTGCCAACTTGCCTAGCCTAAGGGCACAGCTCAACACAGTGCAGTACATAAGCCTAAATAGCAACAGCTTCATCTACCTCTCTCTTCCTGCCTTTGCAGTCACCATAATGAAAACCACAGAGAATTAAAAATATTCTGACTGCAGACCCCATCAGCTAACCATTGTAATATGGCCATGAAATACACAGCCATAAATGAGCAAGCACAATTAGCTAATAAGATTGGTGTTTCATCATAATCCCATTTTAAATGGTCTGCTGATAGACTAATTTTGACACCAAAATAGCATCACAGGAAATGCATAGTCCCTGAAACTCCTTGTAAATTCAATTAAGCAATGTTACAAATAAGCCAGCAAGTGCTTTTCATCACTGGCTGTCACTGGGAGGGATTTCTCTGCAGAACACTGCGCTCAGACCTGTGCTGACAAGCAAATTTTGTGTGCTGTACCCTCCCCCCAGGCAGCCAGGAGTGCATGGTTATGAGTGCTGGCTGGGAAGGTTTTAGGCTGCCCATAGCTCCCCATCACAGACCTCAGTTGGGACAGACACCGTGGCCATCCAGCTGCACATTCAGCTCTGCAATATCCTGCATAAATAACCCTATTCAGTTCAACTGAGAGTGCAATGAGCCGTATTTATTCCTCTGGGGCACTGCAGGCCGGCTCTTTCCCCTGTGCATGAGGATCAGGAAACCAAAACAGCCGTGCTTCTTGCACTGCAGACTACTGCAGCAAGATCCTATAAAATGGAGTTTTCTAGGGTTTCCAGACCTTATCAGCAGCTCAGAACTCATTAGGGCAGCTAATACAATGCCCTGGCAATGCACAGCTGCTTCCCACAGCATGCATGCATGCACGGCTCTCCCCGGGTTTGGAAGCCCCCTTAGCAATGGTTCTTCCACTGTTCCAATTGAGAGACTGAAGGCAGATATCTGATGGGAATTTGAAACAATTTTTTCTCCCCTGTCTTCCTCTGTAAGATCAAACTTCTCCCTTTCCTATGTATTCTAGGCCCCTAACAAACCATCAGAGGGCAGTTTATCTCCTGAGAGCCTGTGGTATGAATTCTTTCACCAGAAAAACAGTCCCAGTGCAATGAAGTCTCTAGTCTTCAAAGGCACCTGCTGTACAGCTCCAGTTTGGGATAGTGCTATTACTGATACAAGTTTTGGTGCTGCAGCTGGGTGGTGTGGCTTCAAACTACCCTTCCTGCTATCTGTTATCTTGGTGCCTCCTCTGCCTTCTGAGCCTGTTCCAAGGATGTCTCGCTGCTGTGTCAGGATTACTGTGCAGTTTGCTGCCCTCTTAGTTAAAAGACTATTGCCAGCTCAATGACCTTCTGACAGATGTTGTGTCCACCACCCCACCTCCCTCCTCTTTTAAGGGCAAGCTAACTTGTGTCACTCAGCCAGCCTATGAGCACTGCGAGGAGTGTGAACAGATAAGAAGCTTGCCTCTCGACTGGCTTAGCTCATGGTCACAAGATGGTGTGCAAGGAACTGATGTTACCATACCTGACCTCTCCCAGCTCCCATCCTTGCCTCCTCCAGCAAGCTTATGAGCACATGACCCAAGGCAGTGTACCAGAGGTTACTGCTCTGCAAGAGGTAGCAGAAAATGAGTCTTTGGGGCAAAGGTGATCTGCTCTCTTTGTGTTTCAGCTACAGCAAATTCCCAGCAGAGTCAGAAAACCCATTTCATGCTCCCCAAATCATCATGCCCAAGTGCACCATCTTTCTTTCCTGCTGCCAACCTTCTTTTGCTGTACAGCCGCAAAACACTGCAAGATATGGGAAATCAAGATACATCATCTATTGCTGCTCTCCTGTGAGGGCACACAAACATATACAATGCTGCTTTCACAGGCCTGCAGAAATGTGTCAACCCTCTTACAATTCTCCTCTTATCCCTGAGGCTCATATCACCCAAATGACCTTTTTCACTTCACTTTAATTGCTACAGTCCTATTATTTTATTTTCTTTGAATAGGAGACCTTCTTGCCACAGGAGAAACTCTGCCTGTGCTTCTGCTGCCCATATGCTCAGCATTTCCCTTCTCCCCATCTGCTTTGCACTATTCCTCTTCCTCAACCCTCTCACTTGAGCATTGCCCCAGTTGTGACTCCCAGTCACTCCTTTGATTCCCTGCTCTCTCCTGTGGTTTCCCCATACCAAGGCGTCATCAGCCCCAGACTTGAACACGATCTGTGATCCCCACCTCTTTCCCACCTCAACCTGTTGGAAAAGTGTGAGATTTTATTAGTCTGATGAGATTTTATTAGTCTGAGATTTTATTAGTCTGATATTATTTAAGTAGAAATAGTGATTATAATAGTTTTAAGAATAGTGGGTTTAAATGTGTTTTATAGTGGGTTTAAATCCTGTTACTTTAAGTGTGTTAGTGATTATTAGAAGTAGCGGTTATTTAGTCTTTCTTCTCTCATGAGAACTCTGTGAGATAAAGAGACTGGGCCTGCGGTTGAGATAAGAAGACCTTGCATATCGGAGTTAACTAAGAAAAACAGAAGACGCTGGTGCCAAAATAACTAGCTGATGAAGTAATCCATACATGCATATGTATTAGCTGTAACCTGTTGAATATACATTAGGTTATGTAACATGTAGAGAATAAAATGCGGTCGCGCTGTAACGGTTTCGGAACCAGAGTTGGGTGTGTACCTCTGGTTCCCGGGGCCTCGAAATAAAGCACCACATATAACCTCCCCCGGGTGGTTATGTGTTCGTCTCTCCGCTAACAAACCTTCCCTCCTGACACGTCTCTGCTCTTCCAGCTCAGACCTGTGCAACCTGACTCTTGCTCCTGCAATCTGGGACATATTCCTTGTCTTTCCCCTTTGTTCTTTGTCAAGCTACATATCAAATTTGTCAATTTAAATATCCCTTGGGAAAAGGAAATGGAAGTTGCCTCTATTCTGTAACTCTGACTTGCCCCGGTAACTTCAGTGAAGGTGGGCAGATGGACAATAACTTCAAATTGCTCCCTGCCTTTTACAAGATCAGTTGATGACCATGCAGTTCTCCTGCTATTTTAAGCTTTAATCTCCTTGGTTTGTAGCCAAACTCTCGCAACATGTTATTACCTCCTTGTGGGTCCTGGTACCCCAGTACACACCTGTGTGTAGGTGGGTAATTGTGTAACACAAGTCCCACTCTGTAATACACAATGTTAGGTGGATTGTCAATTGCATTTGCCTCTGTCCTCTCTTAATTGCACTGCAAGCAAAGTGGAGAACAGAAACGCACTTTTCAGTGCTTTTAAACGTTTCACCCTAAGATTATTTGAACAAGGATTCAGAGGCCTTATGTGTGATAGTTTTCACCCTCACTCTTCAAGGAGCATTTAAATGGAAGCATTAGGTGCAGCGTGGCACAGCACTCTCTGAATGGCAACAAAACGTTAAATGCAAGCAGCAATCTGTTTGCATTTTGTTCAGAGAAAGACCCCAGTTCCACAGGTAAACAACCCTAAAGCTTTGTTTTAAAGTGTATTTTACCTTGAGTCTTGTTATAATTTAAATACTACAACCTATTTGAAGTGCTCGCTTTGGGAAGACAGGAGAAAGTTACACACTCCACAGCAGCTCCAGTTCAGGAAACTTGTGGATTCCTGCATTGATTTCTGCAGGATTTCACTGCACTGTTCAAGCAAAACCCAACAGCACCTTAAAGTGAGTGGTGTCATAAGCACCCAGTGTTTTCTCATTAAATCCAGCTGTGGTAAGTGGCTTTATCAGGGCATAGCACCATGTGTTGTTACCAACCTCTTCTCTGAAACACCACGGTTTATGGGTTGCAGACCCCAGGATCATGGGCACACAGATCACCCATACATGGAAAGTCTCCTAATGGCAGGTATCTCCTTGCAGAGGTTGCATGGTGCCCTCTTCTGAGTAGACTCTTGGCATATCCCAGTGGGTGAGTGCTGTGAGGCAAAAGCAGGGACTGAGAGAGCCTGGGACACAGGTGGGGTCAAGGAGCGAAGCAGTGGTGCTGAAGCAGTGGTGCTGATACCTCGTTCTGGCCATGCTTATGGGGATGTGGCACAAGTCCTGGGGTAATGCAGGTCACTGCAAAGCCAGTGAAAGTACTTGCAGATTCACATCCCCCATCACTCCCTGCCTTGTCTTTGCTCTCCAAATCTTGTACAGTGTTCTCCAAATGTCCACAACAACCTTGGTAAACTCCATTTGCCTGAGCAAAACTGCAGCCACTTTAGAAGAGGATGTGTCCTGAAGAAGATGCGGCAAAAAAAAGCTATTATAAATGCTTGTCAGTGAGCAGCAAGCTACCTGTTTGGCAAGATGGCCACCAAATGATGAGCTTTTTGAGCCTGGCACATGCAAATTGCATTAGAAGCAGGCAGCTGTTTCTGTGAAGAAAGTTGTGCACTACACAAACATTTTCTTGAGGACCGCAACAACAGCCTGCTTTCCATTGCAGGCCTCTGGCAACAGCTGTACCCTTCTAGAGGAGCACATCTTACTCCAGAGAGGGTCACAGACCAGAATAAACCTGTGGACATTCATTGATCCGGGCATCTGTCCCACACTGCAAAGCAGCCAGCAGGCCACGATGGGTATGGAGTGTCTCCAACTGGTTGTGGCATGGCTCATGCTACCCCAATGAGTAGACAGGCACTATGACGAAGGGAAGCAGATCTGCTCTTGTTTGTGAATAAGGATTGGGTGCATCTCTTCCTTTGCAAGAGAGTGCCTGTGCTGTCGTGGACAGGGTTGGAGCTGACTGTCCTTGGGAGGAAGGTGTGAGGCTGTTGCCAGCCTCTACTTGAACTTTATGCCATTCGCTGCCCCCAAGAGGAGACCCAGGATTGCCATCCGTGCCACACCTTCGCTCCATTGCACCCAGGCTACACTGGTGTGCCATGTGTGTAAAGCCTTCAGATCCCACCACCCATCTCAGTAGACTAGCAGTAATTAGCAGATAAAAACAACAGGTCATGCACCATGTTCTGGAGTTACAGCATTCCTAATAGGCACTGATCACAGGCAGGTAACCCACCACTCTCCTATGGCCGGGCAGACCGATAAAGACACAATGCCATCAATTGGGAGTTTGCAGTCTCCTGCCTGTCATTAAAGCCAAGGTGACTTTCCCAGCAGGAGACATAGGCTTCATATAACCACGTGTTTTGTACTTGACAAGCTCTTTGCAGCAACAACAGTGCACCCAAATCATGTGCCTGCCGTAGGTGACAAGGGAAAGCCCATCAGCCCAACAAAAAATGGTATTAGGAGCCATTGAGCCCATTGAAGAAGCTTTAGGGAGCCTTACACCCTCCACGGTGTGCTTCACCATTTGCCAGCTCCTACTTGCTGCCTGAAGGCAGGCACAGCAGCAGGGGTGACCCTGGCACTAGCAGTAATCTGCCATAGGGGCAAATACTTATGCCTGTGATTTGCTTTTGGAACCTCTTACAAGGAAAGGGCAGGTCCACATGGCAAGTTGGAAAAGTAGTATTCCTTAACTTGAAACAAGCGCAGCTGACTATGCAGCCCAGTAAACCACAGCCAGCCTTGAAAACCTTATTAATTATGCTCCCTCTCTTCCAAACTGCAATTGGTCTCTTCACTGGAGTGTGCCAGCACGTCTCTCCCTGGAGGTTAGAGGTCATATTTCCCTATGTCCTTTAACCTTCTTCTCCCTCACCCTCCACCAGAAAAACAGAGAGCAGCATACTCCTTTTTCCCTCGTGTTATTGTTTTAATGCCATGTGAAAAAGCTCTCTTTCTCTGCACTTCTTCCTGCTGCTGCCTCTGCTCGTCCTTAGTTTATCTCCTCACTCTACCTGTCTTCTTTCTGTTCCTGGCTGTCTGCAGGGCTTCTCAAAATCTGATTTTAAAATGTGAAGTGACTTTGTAGATTGTGTGGCTCTGGGCCAAGCCTTCATAGGCAGTGGCTAAGAAAATGTACTTATTCACTGCTTTTCAACATGGGTCAAAGCTTATTTAAATAGGTGCTTCAACTTGAGAGGAACAACTTCAGGAACTGACAAAATTATGTGATTTGAAGAACCCAGCCTTCATCTTTGTGGATTGTTGACTTCTGAGCAGCATACTTTGTTTTCATGTAATGGGTCTTTCATTTCTTTCTGGCATCTCTCATGAACTCCCTTGCCTCTGCTTTATTTGAGTGGTGAATATGGTTATATCCTACCTATACAGATAGAGACCGTGTCCTTAAGAGTTCCTCTGTCTTTTGGAGCAAGGGTGGGGATCGTAGGGAAGAAAGTAGTTAAGCTAAACTGAAGGCCAAAC
The DNA here is from genome assembly GCA_033556795.1 of Tapera naevia. NCBI lineage: Eukaryota > Metazoa > Chordata > Aves > Cuculiformes > Neomorphidae > Tapera > Tapera naevia. The sequence continues at coordinate 11,748,518 of JAUMJJ010000016.1, forward strand.
TCAGCTGAGCTGGGTTCTTTTGAAACTAATTTCATCTAACAAAAAGTTAGTAGCAGGAGAAAAAAAAAGCATCAGAGCAGGGTCCCAGAGATAGCACAGGCTTGGTACAATGCCAAGGCACTGATGTGCTACCAGACAGCACGTACCAGCACAGGGCAACAGCCTGCTGCTAACAGAACTGGGTTTACCGGTCTGGGTTGCTCCCTTTAATTACTCCCATAGGTCATGTATTTTAATGAAAGGTCAGTTTCCCATGATGGAGGATGGCTATTTACGTTCAGCCCTAGTTATCATGAGCTCTATGACAACTTGTGGTACTGAAGGGATATTTTCTGTAGGCTTAATTGTATCTCATACATGCACAACCCATCTCTGTTCAGTTTCCTCTGCAGCCAAGCACATTTTTTAGTGTTGTTCTACTGATCTGAACAAGACTGTGACCCAGGTCTGTGATACTTCTCACCAGGGCGTCTGCTGGAAGCCAGTGGATTTCCCAAAGGAAATACCCTCTGACAGAGACAGACAGAGAAGTTGACTTAAAATACGGGGCGCAATGGTAGGTGGTGTACATGGGACGATCGCACATGGGAGCAATATCAAGAGTATGAGATCTACGGATATGGGAATAAGAAGTTGAAGAGAAAATAAATGTGGAATTTAACAGTGAAACATACTCTGGAGAAGAACAAGAGGCGTCTAACTGATTACCTTAGGTAAGATTTTCTAATATGTCTTCAGAAATGTTTTAAAGCAGATTTTAGGGCATGTGCTGATAATGACATATACAAGAACCTGGGGAGCACCAGGAGCATGTACAGGCCCTCTCACAGAAACTAGAAATTAATTTGTATGGGGCACAATGCTTAGGTCTTCTGTAAAGAGTTTGTGGTTCATTGGCAGGCCAGCAATACTCCCCTCCTGAGCTATAGAACGGCCTGCTGGGGAGCATGTTGTGCATCTATCACCTCCTCAGCTAACTGTGCTCATGCAAGTCAGGATTCTACACAGGCAAATAGCGAAATCTCCAAATACAGGCACTGTGACTGATCAAAGACATATTCTGTGCCACACTTCCTCTTTTTATTATTTTTCCTTCCCTTCAGAAATATCCAAGGCTTGAAGCTAGGCTGCATGAAGCAAGGGAGAGGGAGACAGCACAGACAATCTGCTACCTGTTTCAGGATAAGTCCTGAATAGATTGAGGCTCCAGGCTTTTCTGTAACCGTGATGATGTCAATGGGATGAAAAATATTTCAAACTGACTATCTTGACTTATTCTTTACCAGGTAGCAATGATACTTTTTCCACCAATCACTCTAAACTCCTTTCCTCTCTCCTCACAATTCAGTGCCACTAAAGACAGATTCACCAGTGATATACAGTTTTAAATGAGGAAAACATGTAAAAAGCTTCAAAACCTCCTTTGACACCTAATTTATACTGTCATGAAAGTATTATTAAGTGGACAGCAATCCAAGTCTCCTTTTTTGTTTGTTTATTTGTTTATTCTAGGTTTTTTAAAATATTAATGCCTTAGCGTGTATAAAACCAGCAATGCAGCTGATTCTCATGTGCATTCCAGAGGAGGAAGATCAGTTGTTCAAGTCTCAGAATACATTTTATTCTTCTCACTTTCTAATTGGAAGACTACTATAAATTAAAGACATATCAAAGCCCTTCTATACTAAGTACATGTATAAAGCACATAGTTCTTATTCCAATGCAATGTTTGTGTGAACATCTTAATTCTATGGTTGCATAGTACATTGAAACAATGAAGCAGATTTCATAGCCACAGCCTTCTCTGCATGCACATAAATAAAACCTCACTGTTTCCTTCAGTGCAGTGACTAACTGATTCAAAGAACAGTGGGAAGGCCTGTTTTCCTCTGCCCACTGTTCTCTGTTCTTAATATGAAGCAAAACGCTCTAAGAGAGGAGCACCTCTACCACTTTGGGAATAACAGCAAACATTTTAATAAAATTTTCTCATTTCAGTCCTTTAACTGCAGGTAATATTTTTTTTTGTTTGTTTAAAAATAAGAAAGTTCAGAATTTGTTAGTGGGGAGAAGGAAATTCAACAAATTCTATTTTCATGAGTCATGGCAGAAGCACTGCAGTAATTACATGTAATATAACGAGTCTTGTTTAAATGATAGGGGTGGTCCCTCTGCTTTTCTGCCTGCTGACCCTTTGGACAGGCCAAGTCTGGCATTAGGGCATCCGTGCTTCTGTGCTGCTGCGCTGGTATTTCTCTGATTGATCATTTGTGATGGCAGCTTCTAGTTTCAGCTCAAAAAGAAAGAGGTAAAAAAGAGAGAAAAATAGATGTTTGCATCAACGAGGGGCCTACTGGGGAAGCTGCACAAGAAGATGCATCAGGTGATGCCAGAGCCATGCTGAGTTGCATGTAACCAACTCCATTATCTGCAGCAGTGGTCACAGGGTCCAGCCCTTCTCAAAGCTAGCACAGAGCAAATACACTGCATTATAAATGCCATCCACAGCCCTCTTCCTATCTTATTATTTTGCTAACTTGGTTTCTCAGAGTTTTAGCATCAGTTTTAACTGCCTCCAAGCCTTCCTCCATACAGAAATGCAACAACCTGCTGCCTCCTCCTGACATGATACATAGATATATCCAGCACTGGATACAAATCTAAGCCTTGCAGTCCAACTACTGTTTGAAGGAAATACAAAAAAATGGCATAATCTTATACTTGAGGCTGAAGGAAAATAATAATATTAAATTTTTCACAAAGTTCAAGATAGTGTGTTCTCCTAGGAGGTGGCCAGTTAAAGGCTAAATCTTGCTTTATTCTTCAGGCATCAAACCATAAGGAAGCAGTATATTTGGTGCTAGAGAATGTTGCTGCAGAGTTAAGTCCTTCCTTAAATTTCTAACCTCTTTCTTAAAGATGAATTTGATAAACAGATGTGTCTGAATTTACCATTCTGTTTGGAGACTGATAAAATTCAACCTCTACCTGTATTATACTGTGATTACTGAAGATTTTCCTTTCTTGTTTAAGGGAGCTGAAGTAATTCTTCCTCCTTCAACTTCTTGCCATTTTTTGTGTTTGAGTCTTCTTCCTGTGATGTCTCTTTTTGGCTTAAAATAGGCTAAAAGCCTTAACTTAGAAGATATTCTCTATTCCTCCCTAGCATCCTGCCAGCAGTGTTTCTGCTCGTACATCAGCTTAGTAACTGTCTCCTTGTCAGGCACCCTACCTAACAAAGTTTTTGTTCAGGACACAGGTTCCAAGGATTGTGAAGGATTTGCACATGTTCCTGCCATGTTCCCTGCTTTCCCAGTTAAAAAGCAGTAATTTGTCACTATAGGCTCCTTTAGTGATAATTATAACGATCGGAAATATTTCTTCTAAACTGTCCTTCCTCTTTTAAAAGTCTCACATCAAGAAAAAAAAAAAAGAACATGAATAACTGCAGAGAATCTTCTTAGAAGATATTTTGTTGCTCTACTTATGTTCACAACAGTGCTGAAGGAAGCACTGGGATTATTTCTTAGTGGTGACACCTTTCATTTGCAGCTTTGAAACGAGAAAGCATATAGGAAGATGTGTGCTTGAATCTTTCCACATAATACAGACCTGGAATTAAGAAGTTGTCCCAAAGTCTCAGAAACCAGTTTAACCCCCTACCACTACACACCGCTAGGAGTTTCAGAGCCAAATGTGACCTTCCTGAGGCTGGCATTGCTGATACCCTAGTGTCTGACCATAGGCACTACTTCTGACCCAGATGCTAACTTCTATCCCAAGCCAAGACATTAAAAATCCTTTTGATATTTAGTATTTTGTTTCTAAACTATTTGGGGAAAACAGCATCAATACCTCATATCTTTCATTCACAGAGTTATGGTCATAGTAAATCTGCCACCTTCCTAGGAAGTTGTGTTTAGAAATGTAAGCACTGTTAATTTTAAGAGCCATAGCTGTCTCCTTGAAAAGCTTTAGCATGTTCTTCACCCGTGGGAAGATACAATGAATAAGTCTTGTTCTGAAAGGATGTAGTTACTAAGAAGATGAAACCACTCCCTAACTTTGAAACCGCTTGCTGCTAGCCTAGTATGAAATAAAAAGAATGTATATGAAGAGAGGATGGTCAGACAGGTGTGACAGAGCAGTCCCAGTTATCATTCAGTCTCACAGCTTTCCTATTTTCCATCTTCCGTAGTGCCAAATTCTGTAGTGGTGGCCATGCTTCAAATACCCATAATCGTTATAAGAGAACTATAGGGGCTCCTCAACAATAAGTCTGTTAGGGTGCTGTATTCAGAATCAGCAAAATCAGCAGCTGATTGAGGCAGAGCCAGATTCTCTGCTGTGTGTAGACAGCAGGTATGTGCTAGTCTTGGTATCAAGTGTTTTTCCCCTGGGTGCAAGACTCCTTTCCACTCATGAGCCTGAGGTATGATGTGACCAGACATGACTTCTCTTCCTCTTTTTTTCAAATAAGGATTTCAAATAGAAACTGCTAGAGCAGGCTGTGGGTGTTAGTTGTAACAAATAAGATATTAGGTATGTGGAAGACACAATAAAGACTCAAACCACAGCCAAGGCCCAGCGCACGTTAGGTAACATAGCCCCAGGAGACCTCTGGATGGAGCTGGGAACACTTGAGCTATGCTTTTTGGCAGGGCACACTACCTCACTGATTCTGCACTTCCTCTGGCCCTGCATTTGTACAGTGCTCCTGATGGAGAAATTAAAACTATGGTGAGACAAGGATACCATTAATAGCTTTAAAGAGACACCCTCACTGGCAGGTGGCAAAATCTTCCCACTGTGATAAATTTTTACTACAGAAGTGGGCTCCTGTTTCTCTGTGCCCTGTGTGCAAAGCATTGATTTTAAATATCAGTAGAGTGCTCAAAGCTGCTATAAAGCAATAAAACAACTTTTTTATGTCTGTATCTCAGTAAAACTTTGTCATTATGAAAGTACTATTTCTTTCTGACACTGCGGTGAAACTTTTTTCTTTCCTTTATAAAATTGGATTAGCAACCTCTGAGACAGAATCACAGAATTGTTTAGGTTGGAAAAAAACTTAAAGATCATCAAGTCCAACTGTAAACTTAACACTGCCAAGTCCACCACTAAACCACTCCCCTGAGCGTCACATCTACATGTCTTTTAATTACCTGCAGGGATTGCGACTCAACCACTTCCTGGGCAGCCTATTCCAATGCTGGGTAATCTCTTTGGTGAAGAAATCTTTCCTAATACCCAATCCAAACCTCCCCTGGTGCAACTTGATGATATTTTCTCTCATCCCTATTACTTGGGAGAAAAGACCAACACCCACTTGGCTACAACCTCCTTTCAGGTAGTTGTAGACAGTGATGTGTTCCCTCATTCTCTTCTTATTCAGTCTAAACAACCTCAGTTCCTTCAGCTGCTCCTCATAAGGTAAAGTAACCTTGTCTTACAGCATACCTAACCTACAATGATATAATACAAAACTATTATACATAACTATAACATAATATAGCACAACACAACATATACAATTACAGAGTCATAGAATAGTTTGGGTTGGAAGGAGCTTTAAAGATCATCCAGTTCCACCCCCCCTGCCATGGGCAGGGACACCTCCCAACAGATGAGGCTGCTCAAGACCCCATCCAGCCTGCAACTGAACACTTCCAGGGAGGGGCATCCACAGCTTCCCTGGGCAACCTGTGCCAGTGCCCCACCAGCCTTATTGTGAAGAATTTCTTCCTAATATCTAATCTAAATCTGCCCACTTACAGTTTAAAGCTGTTCCTCCTTGTCTTATCACTACTTGCCCTTGTAAAAAGTGTCTCCCCAGTTTTCCTGTAGTCCCTTCAGGTACTGGAAGGCTGCTATAAGGTCTCCCTGGAGCCTTCTCTTTTCCAGGCTGAACAAGCCCAACTCTCTCAGTCTCTCCTCATAGGAGAGGTGCTCCAGGCTTCTGATCATCTTTATAGCCCTCCTCTGGACCTGTTCCAACAGTTTCACATCCTTCTTATGTTGAGGATTCCAGAACCGGACACAATACACCACAATATATATAGCACAATATAACATATATCACTGCCATTGTTGCAATCGTATGTAATGCCCAGGGTAAGGGCACAGGCTCGTGACTGCACAGCATTGCCTGCAGCATAGGGCACCTGCAGTGGGGGGCGAGGGCCAGGGGCTGTGCTGGGCACAGGGCACACAGTGATCTTGGCGAGGCCACTGAGGTGTTTGGAGTACTGGCCTCGGGGCGGGGAGATCCTGCTCTTTCCTGCCACCCCAGCACACGCGGTGCATTCCAGCCATAGATGAAGGTAGGCAGCAAGTATGTGCTAGTCCTGGCAGTAAGAGATTTTCCTGCGAGCATGAAGGCTCCGTGCTTCTTGTCAGCCTAACCAGTCGCGTTCTCTTCCTCTTCTTTCAAGCAAAAGTTTCAAACCATAGAATCATAGAATGGTTTGGGTTGGAAAAGACCTTGAAGTCCACCCAATTGCAACCCCTTGGCCATGGGCAGGGACATCTCCCACCAGACCAGGCAATGGAAAATGCTGGAAAGTGGAAACTGCTGGGACAGGCTGTGGGTGTTAGAACACATAAGATATACCATATGCTTGGAAGACACAATAAACATTCGAATACCCCGCTGCAGACCCCGCTCAGCCCGCAGTGGGCCCACCGGGGCCGGGAATCGAACCGGTAACACCCGGAGTACCTCGTCGCCCCCCAACACCGGGGAGCACGAACGCTCAGGGCCTGCGGCCCGCGCGTGCGCAGTCCGCCCGGCGCACGCGCGCCGTGGCCGCGTGGGCGGGGCGGGGCGGGGCGGGGCGGAGCGGGCGGGGCCTCTTGGCGCGTCCGGAGCTGCTGCGCTCAGCTGCGGGGCCCGCCTGCACCATGGACGAGCAGAGAGTGAGTGCCGGGCCCGGGCGGCGGCGGAGGGGGAGAGGGGAAAGGAGGCGGCGGCGGCGGCGGAGGAGGGGAGGGGGGAAGGGGGAAGGGAACGGAACAGCCTGCCGAGCCCAGCCCTGCCCTGCCGAGCCCTGCCCTGCCCTGCCCTGCCGAGCCCAGCCCTGCCCTGCCGAGCCCAGCCCTGCCCTGCCCTGCCCTGCCGAGCCCAGCCCTGCCCAGCCCTGCCCTGCCGAGCCCAGCCCTGCCCTGCCGAGCCCAGCCCTGCCCTGCCGAGCCCAGCCCTGCCCTGCCGAGCCCTGCCCTGCCCTGCCGAGCCCAGCCCTGCCCTGCCCTGCCCTGCCGAGCCCAGCCCTGCCCTGCCGAGCCCAGCCCTGCCCTGCCGAGCCCTGCCCTGCCCTGCCGAGCCCAGCCCTGCCCTGCCCTGCCCTGCCGAGCCCAGCCCTGCCCTGCCGAGCCCAGCCCTGCCCTGCCCTGCCGAGCCCAGCCCTGCCCTGCCCTGCCGAGCCCAGCCCTGCCCTGCCCTGCCGAGCCCAGCCCTGCCCTGCCCTGCCGAGCCCAGCCCTGCCCTGCCCTGCCGAGCCCAGCCCTGCCCTGCCCTGCCGAGCCCAGCCCTGCCCTGCCCTGCCGAGCCCAGCCCTGCCCTGCCCTGCCGAGCCCAGCCCTGCCCTGCCCTGCCCTGCCGAGCCCAGCCCTGCCCTGCGCGTCTGAACGCAGCGCGGCCGAGGTGCCGGGCTTGGCCCGGTTTCGTGGCTGTGTCTCAGTAAAACATCATCGTTATTGAATTCTGTTCCTTTCTGACACTGTGGTGAAACTTTTTTTTTTGTTTTTTTCCTGTTTTAAAATCGGGTTGGCAAGATCTGAAAATCACAGGATTCCCACCAGGGCAGGTTCAGATTAAAAACGAGGAAAAATTTGTTCACTGAAAGAGTTCTCAGCTGCCCGGGGACGTGGTTGAGTCACTATCCCTGCAGGTGTTTAAAAGATGGGTAGACGAAGCAGTTGGGGGTATAGTTTAGTAGTGGACAGGTACCGTTGGACTTGATCTCAAAGGTTTTTTCCAGCCAAGCAGTTCTATGAATCTGAGATAGGCTCGCATGTGTTCCTGTCATAACTAGTTAGGGTGTGTACACAGGCCCTCTGTTTCCCATTGATATAATCTTGAGTTGAAGAGAACTAATTAATAAAAGTGTTTCAAAGGGTTTGTTTGTTTTTTTCTATAGCCGCTGCCCTGTAATTCATTGCTTCCTTTACTTGCCATCTGCCCCCTCAGGGTAGTCACTGAGGAGCAGAGATGTGCTTGGCCAGGGGCTGGAATTTCTAAAATTGATACTCCCTGCAAAAAATTTCTGACTCAGCCTTTTGGCTTTCAGTCTGGCAGTCCAAAGGGGCTTCTGTTACTGTCTCTGCGAAGACTGTGCTTTCCTTAGTTTGGAAACTGATTTCTGGATAACTGGCAGGGCCAATGGCTTAAAATTTATGGATGACAGACACTTGCTGTTTTAGTGAAGTGTTTGTACACTCCCGCTTCATATGCATCTATTGCTTTGGAAGGTGAGAGGTGAAATGCCATGGAAGGGTGCGTCTGGTAGATGTTCTGTGAATTAGGGTCTGTCTGGCTTTGCCTGCTTTGTGTGAGAGTAATCTGTTGGAGGAGTAAATGAGGGCTGCAGCTGTTGTGGGGGCTCTAGGTGGACATTCCTGAGTGGCATCATTGATCGTATTTGAATTTCAGTGCTGCTCTGAAAGTTGTAGTGAAGTTGTAGTTTATCTTGTATTTTACCATGTTTTGCCTGTTATTTTGCTACTGTCATCCATATTAAGTAATCCTTCAAACTCTGGCAACCTCAATGTGTGGACAAGTGCAGAAGATTAAATGGATGCAGACTAAGTAAGTATGTCCTCTTGTTTGAAATTCAATCTCACGTGAAGGTTAGTATGACACAGGATTTTGTCCTAGGCCCAAGGCTGTTTCAGAAACTCTGTTCTACATCCAGCCATGTCATAAGACTTTAGTGTGATTTTGAGCAAGTTGATAACTTGCTTCTTAAACGGAACTAATGAAATCGTTTAATTAATCCATGTTTACTCCTTAACTTTTACGTTTTTCATGCTTTGCATATGCACACTGTTAAATAGCAATGCCCGCATTTTTTTCTGCAAAGGTTGTGTTAGGTTGAGAGAATACGAATAGAATGTATAAGTGAAGGGCAGTGTGAAGCTTGCTGATGGCAGCAAAAAATGACTTCTGTAATAAACATGCCATAATGTTTTGAAAACAAATTTGAAACTGACCTTACTTAACACGTGCTACCCAGAGAGAAAAATAATAAAAAAAAATATTTGTAATGGGATTCTGTGAAATACTGCATCCATCAGTGGGCAATAGGTTTAAATTTCCTTCTGTGTAGAAATGGCAAGAAGCTTGACTGAGCTTGGTGCTGTTGTAATTCTTTTATGAAGTAATTTAGAAAGTAAGCCTCAACTGCTGCTTATGTTGGTAATTTTTCTAGCATTCTTTTTGTAACTTGTAACTGTAGTGACTTTTCTGAAATTCCCGTTAAAGAAATGGCAACAGTGCAGTGTTTTGAATTTGAGATGTGTCTTTGTATGTTTTGAAGAAAATTTATTTATTACTTACTAACGATTAGAAAGTTACAGTGGAAAAATACTATATGCTAGTAATTCCTAAAAGCTGACTTTCTTTTTTGCTGGCCTCTATTATCTGTGCTTTTAAAAGGTGTTTAATCTTGTTTGAGTTTGACTAAACCTGGTGGAATTTCTGTTTGGAGAAATTTGTAGGTTACTTAAAAAGAGCCCTACTGATATCTGTTTGGTCAGTTGACTTTAGATATAGAAAAAGCCTTGTTTGATGGTTAGCTTCCAGCTGCTGCCATATATTTGGCTGTATAAAGGCTTTGTAAGCATACTTCACGTGTAGATATTTTCCTTTAATTGTACATAGCTATAAAAATGAAAAGCATTGTTCAGTGCTACGTACAAGACAACTAATTTTGTTCCATGTAGTGCAGTAGAGTAAGCCCTAAAATCCTAGTTGAAAGAGGATTGGGGAGTTGTCTTGTTCATCCAAATTGGCAGTGATGTTTATAGGATCTAAGGCTTAACTGTGGGCTGTCTGACATGTGAAAACAATTGCCTCTGGTAAGCAATGAATACACAAGCAGCTGGCTGGAGAATGATGTTTCAACTGCCAGTCTGTTGTGTACAAAGTTGTCTTTAAACATGTTAAGTTTTAACCTGGCAATGAAAAGATTCTGTAATGAAGTGATCAAGGCTTGCTATACACTTTGTTTCTGATAGGAGCCAATCTGGCCTTGTTTGTCGTCCATAGAGTCCTAATTTCAGGCATTGCTAACCAGTGCATTACAACACCATCACATTACCTGTGGTAAAAACATTACAATTTCACTTTCATCTGCTAGTGGTTTAGCTTTGTGACTATGATGCTGTGCAAACAGGCAATGGGACAACGTACCAAGAAATACATCATTGCAGGTTCTTTGAAAACTGCCAAGGCAGGGGTCAGAAAAAGCAGGTACGAGCATGGCTTAGGACTGGTGGAGAGATTCCTTAGATGGGAGTAAATGTGGATGTTGTGTAAATGGGTTATTAATAAATTACTTATGGGAGGGGCCTCTGCAAAATCTTTTTGGTGATCTGGCTGTTTCTGAGGTGGGCTTATTTGCTCCCTATGCCTCGGTTTCCTGTATGTTGTCAAGGAGCAATGGTGAGCTGAGCAATCTGAAACTTTGAGTCCAACTAATAATTGACAGCTTTCACTTTTTGTTAAAGAGCCAAATCTGGCATTTCAAAGCTAAATTTGTTTCAAGAGTTTATTACCAACCAGCCTGAATTTAATAACAGAAAATTCTTAGTTACCTTCTCACCTGGTCCTTTATTTTTACTTATATGTGCTGATATGCTCTGAGCATTAATTATACAATTTGACTTAGTTTTAAATACCAATCTTAGAAGTGTTTTTGCCAAATTCCTCAAATATGGGACTTACTACTTATCAAAACTAGACAAAAGTGCATTTTTATGTGCTTAACAGTTTTGCCTGCTTAGTATGTGTTTTGTATGCAGAATCTGCTGATTTTTAATGGCTGGAGACTGTACGCTGCAGAAATAACCTTAGTTCTCTTTTCCAGTTGTCAGTAAGCTTTTCTTTTTCAGGTCACTTTTAGTTGCAATATAAAAAATATTTGCAAAAATATTTTAACACTTGTAGAATAAGTTTAGAAATCCCTGTTACGGATTTATTCTGTACTGTCAGGGTAGTTGTTTAACACTAGCTTCTTTTGACAATATAAAATGCTAATTTTTCTTTGGGTTAACTTTTTGCTTTATTTGTTTCTCTGTTTGGTTGCACAAGCACTAGCTTTCTTATTTGGAGAAGTTACACATGGCTTGCTGTGGTGCCAGTAGGTAGCCTGTTTTAGATGACTTGGGAGTTGCAGTAGCATGAGTAGCAAAGCATGTGAAACATTGATGTGTCATAAGACTGATTATTAATTTCTCTTAAACTAACAACTGGAGATCTTTAGCTTGGTGGAATGCTTTTTAGACCTTTGATATACTTTCTCTTTCCTAACAAAATGTATTTCCCGATCCTATCAGAATAAGAGTTTAATTTACTACAGCTGGAATGTATATGATAAATTTCCATGTATGAAATGGTGATGATTGAAAAAAAATAAATACAGGATTCTTTTACAACTTGTCTCACTTGTTTTTATAATTCTAGGAGACTTTGCAAAGGATTGTATCTACTCTAGCAAACAAAAACGATGAAATTCACAACTTCATGGACATGCTGAACCATATGATAAGAAATGTTCAGGTATCTATGTTAAGGCATACAGTAGCTGGGAGGGAAGCAGCTTTCCGGTTTTATCAGTCTCAGGACTGTTTGGGTGGTGTTTAAGGGATGGACTATAATAATCAAGTTTCAAATACATCTTCATGTTGGAACCAGGTAGAAAAACATTTTAAGTCTGTATCTAGTTGAAAGGTGTGGTGGTTTTACTTTTCACGCGAAAGGCTATTGTGAGGTTTGGTTTGTGGGGAAGTGAGAGTCTGGATTTTGATGGAAGATCTCAAAGTCTGTTACTTGAGAGTAGTGTATCTTTTGTAGACTTCTAGTATGCTTGGCAGGCTGAAAAATGAGACCATCTTGATACCTGAGAGAAATTTTTTTTGCTCGTTCTCTTTCTTGTAGTTGCCAGTTGTTCAGCTTAAGTTAAAAGCTAGACTTCATTTTTAGAGCATTGACACTGGGATGAGGTTTAGGTTCCTTTAGCCTATCACTAAGTGCTAAGTTCATGTTAAAGCTGAGCTAAGTCAATGGCAGTAACGGAAATAATCCGGCAGATCTTTAAGCTGGTTTTTTGAGCATGTTTTTGTATCACATAAACCCATTTTCTGTGGAACTGTGTAACTACTTTCTTACAAACATCTAGCAATCCATATATGATTTTGAGAAGGAAATCAAGGCCTTATGGCATGGAATAAAGTTGCCGAATATGTTGGTTCTATGCAGGTCTGAGTGTCATGAATTTTCATGGGTTTCAGTCTTCAGTGTCTTCATATAAGTCTGCTTAGGTGGTGTCCGTCATTCTTAATGTTTTTTCCCTTTTGATAAGGTCAGGAGCAGTGACAACATATCTAGTGTGTCATCGTAGATCATGTTTGGACGAACTATGTGACTTGCAGTCTAAAAGACTATATGCTTTATTTCCAATACAAACTGTGGCAGTATCAATTCTCTTCTCAGGCATACTCTTCTAATGCAATCAGTGAGTTGGATGAAGAGTTTGATGGTCTGTATTCTATATTGGATGAGATGAAGGGGACTATGACCAGCTCTATTCAGCAAGAAGAGGCTCGTAAAATCCAAGCCCTGCAGGTAACTATACAACTATATCTGGAAATTTTTGCAGCTAAGTAGAACCAGTTTTAAACTACTATTTTAAATCTAAACAGAAAGTGATATTTTGGTAGTGTTGCAAGAAAGGAAGTGTTATGAAAATTTGATGGGAGTACTTGTCTCTTCTTTTGGAGTATTTCACGATCTCTTAGCATGTTTATACTTTCAGTATTGTTATGTAGGAATGAAGTGGTTATTATCTGTAGAACTTCAAGATGGAGGGTGACTGCATAAGAGCAGGACTTAGACTATGTTTATTACCTTTGAACTACTGGACAGCTTCTGGGCTGAAATTGGTTTCTTTCTCCAGTTTGGAATATGAGCATGTGAACCTGTAGCTGAGAATTATATGAATTATCCTAAGCAGAAAGGGTGGTCTGCTCTTGACAGAACTGGCCATCCTCCATGTGTTAACAGCAAGCAAATTGTATATGCATACCAGAAGACATACGGGAATTGCTTGGGAGCAGGCTACACTGGTGCCTGCTGCTTGAACTTGACCGGCTTGTAGTCGTATAATTTCATGTGGGATAATCTTTCCCATGGGTTTCAGAGAAATAGAAACATCTTTCTGAAAGATATATGAAATCTTTCTTCAGTAGCTTGTAGCAAGTTTGCTCTAGCTTTCAGAAAGACTAGTTGCATGGCCCAAAGGACAGTTAAATCTTTTAAGCAGAAGCTGCTTCTCTGGCTTTTTTCTTTAAATGATTGTGGTTGCAGCATTGTTGTATCTAGTTCTTTTTGCTTATGCAAAGCAATAGGGAAGATGTTTGTTCTGGGAGCGGTTTCCTGAAACAAATTCCACAGATTTCCTTCCAAGTTCTGTTTTATAGTCACGCTTAAAGACTAGGAGTAAAACATTTCAGGACTTCTGTGTGCACGTCTTAGGTTAAGCACTTAAATGCGCTACCTCCAGTTTAATCTTTCTCCCCATACATCTGTTTTAAGTCCTGCTGAAGTGTCTCAGCAGACAGAGGTCTATTAACTTCAGGGACACGGAGCACTTAAATGTTTAAAGAAAAGTGCTTCTCAATTAATAGCTCGCAGGAGAAATTAAACCGGCATTTATCAATTACTCTGCCTTCTAGTGAAGAAAAAGTAAAATTCATCTTACAAGCAGTGATTCTGAAACTAAAAACGGTTTTATAGTTACTGAAAACTGTTTTCTAGTTACTCATCTGGCAGTTTGATTTGATCATTGAAATTGTCTGTTATTTCTATTACTTTTCTGGTAGTTATCTAATTTGATAAAGATCAGGTGTGGTTGAACCAAATTCTTCTGAAAGCTTGTGAGTGTGCTACATCTGTATTGGTGCCTGATAACCTGTGTTGAACAGCTGAGCTGCTGCTTACTCAGAAAAGGATGTAGACAAGTGCCATGTTCACATCACTGACATGGTTGTTAAGTGCCCTACTTGTCTTTCAGTTGAGGCTGTGCTCCAACTATAGGCTTAAAGAACATTCCCTTTACTTGATGACAGACCAGGCTTCCTAGGTAGCTGAGGCACTACCAAACCACACAGATGAAGTGTGTGGTGAATGTATTAATCTAAGATGTTAACTTTGGCTGGAGCTGCAAATTAACTTTTTATGAGGAAACCAAGAAACTTCAGGGAGGTGTTAACATCCATCCTGTTTAAAGGAACTGATCTGACTAATTTTTTGACCGTTTAAAGTGCTTGTGCTGTAGTTAGTCTTCTTTAGTTGACTAGATGCCCTTGTTTAAAATAAGCTGTATCTTAAAATACTGGAGCTACACTATGGTGGAAAAGAGTAAGGATTTAATTTTTAGACTAATCCCTCCCAAATAATTTCTTTGGAAGTTAAGGCTGAAAATTAGAATTTCTATTTAAACTCTTGCTTTGAAAATACATTGCTTCATTTTGAGAGACTATTTTAATGACACTGAGGTATTTATTTTTAACTCCTAAATGCAGATGCATCTCAGTTAGATGTTAAAGCAAGCATCCGGTTACTGTATAATTTCTGCAAGGCTGTTTGAAAATGCCTCTGGCATTTCCTTCTCTCTTTAGAGGTGTTTGTTTGGGACATTTCGGCAGTATCATGGCATATCGGAGTTTGTCAGTGTTGGATATCCTCCAAAGAGGAGAGCAGCTGTATTAGATGAATGACAGCTTGGGTTAATAACGTGCTTCAGAAGTTATCTGGAAACTACGTACAAACTTCCAGCTGTTGGACTGTTTCCGTGCTGCTATTTTATCCTTAAACAGTAGTAAATCTGTGGGGCAGCTGGCAGCTGGTGCAGGTCAATTCATCACACTTGCCAAAACTGGTTATACTTCTGAAGTGCTTGAGACTGGTCTGTTACCAAAGTTGTTGCAGCTGTTGGTTGCTTCTGAGGCAGTGACTACTTCAGAGTAAGCTGTCTTTCCTAAAGTGTTTTAAAGGAAAATAATTAGTATTGACTTGTTCTGAGATATTACAGTGATTATCATGTGAATAGAAAAACAGCTGTAGGTTGAATGGCAATGCAAAAGCTGCTTGGCAGATTCCTTGGCAGGTTTAGAATCTGCGTCTTGTTTAACCTGCAGTATGTTTAGGATCCTGCAGTGTATTCAAAATGAATCCATTTAGGGATATACCCCTAGTATGTAATACTGTCACTTCTCTGTGGACTATTTAAGCACTGGAAAGGTAATTTACTAAGATAGAGTTTTAGATAATCCTGAAAGAAATTTCTCTTCTACCCTTCTTCCTCTGTTGCTTTTCCTTTACTATCCCCATTAGTAACACAACAATCTTAATTTTCAGAATTGTCTTGTGACAATTCTAGAGCTGCTTGGGGATAAAATCATTGCCTTTTTCAAGACTACAGCTATATTAAGCAATAGCAGCTTGTTGGTGAAGTACAGTTCAGTAAATGGGCATTGTAGTGTACACAGATGTAAGCATTTCTTTGCTTCTGAAATCCAGATGCTGGGAAAAACAGGCCTTAAAATGAAGTTTGGCTTTTAAATTGAACTTCACTAGCTATCCAGCTTTTTCCCTTTTGTATTTATAGGGTGTTCTGTGTCTCACTCTGCGTTTGTCAAGCTCAGTGAAGTTCTAGTTGAAGTGATGTGTCTTGATCCGATGAGATAATAAGTTGTTACAAATGCATATCAGATCCATGCAGTTCCAGTACTGGTAGTTTGTAAACCATTTTTTTAATGTGAGTACGTTAAATTGTTCTTGCTTTCTGTTGTTGCTTCAGGATCAACTTAACCAGTGTAGTAATGCCCTGGAGAGTTCTGAGGACCTGCTGGAACTTGCTGCGCAGTCGCTGGACATAAAGGACCCTGCAGAATTCTTAAAGGTAGAAAACATTGAGCTGAAGTACAGTAGGCAGACCTAAAAATAAGGCAATGTGTATCAAACTGGAAGAATATCCTTTTAAGTTAGTAAACCAGTTCTACATATACACTTTATCAGTACATTAGGCTTGTTGTAATAATCCTTGTGTTAGTAGTGAGGTCAGCAACACCAAATCCAAGAACTCTTGCCTTTCTGCATTTTAACAGGAACAAGAACACAAATTATTGTAAAAGAGAGGGTAGGAAGGCTGTCTTACTTTGTTCGTTATATCTTTTGGTATGTGTTTTTGTGCTGTCATGCTTCCTGAGTGTCAGCTTTGATTTATTTGCATTGAAGAGTGTGGCAGTTCCTAAACTGAGTATTTTTCTTAGCACTTCAGTTTGAATTGTCCTTTCTAGTTTGTCATGGTGGTGTGTAAAGATGTAGTTAGCTTTTGAGCACTATACAGAATGCAACTCTGATTTACTTTTAAATTGTTTATTTTCAGATACATCTAATGCTTTTTTCAATGAAATATCCTAAGAAAGGTTATTTTGAGTGTTTGCTGGGGCAAGTTCTCTTTAAATTTCAAGTCTGAGGCTTCAGATACTGAAATCCAATTTAGTGAATGCTAATATATAGGATTTGGAACTTGTGTTATGCTAGTTTACACTTGTAAATGTCCCTTTGGATATGGCATTTTAAGGGTAGTATTTCCTTGCTCTTAGCTAACTAACATCTATTACTGTGCTAACAACAATACGAAGTGTTCCTGAAAGATCAGCTTCAGCCACAACTCTTATTAATACAGATTTTCTTTGGATCCTCTAGTAGATGAGTTCTGGAAAAACTAGCATAAAGTTAAGCTAAGCTATTTTTGAATTTTTTTTTCTCTCTGATTTTTGGTGGCTTTATTCGTTGAATAGACTTACTTGGGAGTCAAATGAATGTGAATGCAAGCACAGAAGAGCGGTGAGTGGTTAGGTAGATTGTAATTCGACACTGCTGGGCAGCTTATCTGTGATGGACTGTTGCTGTTCTGTGTCAGTTGCCCTAAGACAAACTACATTCAAAGGAGTTGTCTGTCTTGCGGAAGGGTGTTCCTTGAGTCCTGGGAACCAAATATTACGCAAGATGCTGAGGTTATGAAAGAGGCTTTCATTTTTAATTAGCTCTGTTTTGTCTACAGCTGTCATGTAGGAAAATCATTAAGTAGTTTCCGTAATAACTTTTGTTTGAGGTGAAACAAAGCTACCTCTTAAGCTAAATTGTTCCTGAATACTTGTTGGTTTTTTTCCACTTCCCACTTTGGGAATATGAAATTGATTTATAGTGGGGACAACTGTGATACATTGGTGGATTTTTTGTTTTGTGTGTGAGTTTTTTCCATTTAGTGTGCTTCGTATTTAATGAAAAATTTGGAAGTCTTCCACTTTTGTTCAGCTTTAAACTGGGGAGCTACCTGATATTTCTTGTCTCCTCTTTGGAAGTAAAAGTAATTCAGCTGAATGGCAACTGTGTTGAGTAGCAATGTCGACTCCAAACATGGATTCAGCAAGCGTAACAAAGTCATTACTACTTCAGCAATAAGATTTTGTCTTAGGTTTGTGGAAAGACAAGAATCTTTTGGTTTCCAAAAACCAGTTAATGTTTATTTTTGAAATATGCCATCACCGCTTCTGGATCTACTTCAGTGTTGTCACTTAAATGCTGGAAAGACTTGTGTTCTGTGGTTTTGAATATTGGCATATGGAGAGGAAGCATTGTCAGAATAGTACAAAAACTTTCAGAGGGAGAGTGAAAGCCAAGTCCTGTTTTTTCTTTTTTTTTGTCATAGTATGCATCCTGTGATGTATGGCCAAACAAATACAGTTACATGCCCCTAATAAATACTGTATACTTTTATAGGAAATATCATGTATTTAAATTTTGCGGACTTGGTTATGTAGCTTTTCTGCAATGTGATGGGCAATGACTTAACTGATCAAGTGAAATCTGAAAAAGTCACACCTGGGAACTTGAGTAATTTTGAATTGGTTTGGTGTGGTTCCTGTGGTTATTTTTTCCCAGGTGTTATATTGCTGCAGTTCTAACTAACATTATTAATATGCTTTATGGGAAAATATATGCTGATGCAAGTGTTAAGCTCATTTTGGTCTTCAAGCCTGAGCAATACAGCTGAGATTGTCCTCAACCTTCTTGCATGTTACTGCTATTGATAATTGCATGGGTATTCTAACTAGTTTCTCTCTCTTCTCCCTGACATGCATCAAGGCGGCCAGACAGATCAAAGATAGGTACAGTACAAAGTCTGTCGCTTTTGTCTGTGAATTAATCTTATCCTTGAAAATGTGTTTCTTTTGAAAGGGTCATAGTCAGCTAAAGTGAAATTCATTGACTCTTTCCTAAGCGTTTGTTGTGACATCACAACTTTTGAAAGAGATTTTAAAAACTTCATGCTGCTTCTGTAGAGTTTTCCCTTGATGGCTGTTGGCCTTTCATACCTTAATAAAGATGTTATTAACACAAGGAAGTAGAGCTCTGCAGCAAGTACAATATTAATGTTTATTCTTATTTATATATCTGTATGTCATTAATGCACTATATCATTAATTATTATTAATAAACTTCTGTTATTAATACCTGATGGTTGAAATTCAATAATGTGTCAAGCTGACTCTGTCCCTTTAAATTATGAGAAAATCTTATTGTCATGTCTTTGCCATAAGTACTTACAGACTTTTGCTAACTATTTTTCCTTTTGAATATAAAAAGCCTTAGTAAAATCACTGTGACGAATAGCAGTGAATTTGCTTTTCCTGTCTTCAAACTGTTGTTTAGAAAGCAAAACTTAACTGTTTCAAAATAAATGCAAAGCCATTTTTCTTCACTTGGAAGAGTAATTACATTCTGAGAGTCCAACTTTCTGGTTCAGGAAACTTACTATGATGTGCATAAGATTTTGAAAGATAGCTGACAGGGTGTTTCTAGCGTATGTTTCTCTTATGGGCCAAATAGGTTAGATTTCAATTGACAGATTTTCAAGGAAGGGTCTGATTGTCTGAATTCTCTGAAGTTTTGTGTAAAATGAGTAATTGCTAGTGAAATTAATCTTTGCTTTTCCAAGGGTAAAGAAATAGTGTCCTTAACAAATTGGTGGGATAGTGACAGTGATAGGAATCTTAATAGTTTTTATCTATCGTAAGCATCCTCTTCCAGTTTCTTGAAATGCTGTGGGATCTAATCCTTTTGAACCCATTGTGGCTGGTTCTCTAAGATCAGGGACTAAACAGCAGTTAAAAAACTGTCTGAAGCTGACTGCTTGGTGTACTCTTACTTCTAATCAGAGGTTTATTCTTCTTTAAGGACAAATTTACTCTCTACCCGTCTGGCCAAGCAGTGGAATTGGCTAGGCAGGTCATACTGATTTCAGTATGTCATCTCTGTCTTGGAAAATTAATTGACTTGTCTCTTATGATATTCATTTCAGTGTCATAATTGTATTATATCCCAAAATTGTAATGCTTGTCACTCTGTGTGCTTATATCTTTAATACTCAACTTCATATTTCCTCCCCTTTTGCACTACCTAATTATTTTTCACCATTCTTTAATGTACCTGTAGTTAGCACACAATCTCTCTTACATACTAGTGAATTACTTAGTGCTACCAGTTCCTGTGAGCTATTAGGAGTTCTGATGATGCCACAGATCTGTAGGTATAAACTGGGTACAGGTGTTAGCAGTTAACTTCCTGTGGTAGTGTGTATATTAACTTTCGAGTTAGGAATCTCTTTTTTTAAAGCAGGAACTAAAACCTGAGTGCTGTCTGAGTAGATGTTACTCAAATCCTACTGCTTGGCCTGATACCTTCAGAGTTAGAGAACTATAC
The DNA here is from genome assembly GCA_033556795.1 of Tapera naevia. NCBI lineage: Eukaryota > Metazoa > Chordata > Aves > Cuculiformes > Neomorphidae > Tapera > Tapera naevia. The sequence continues at coordinate 11,768,568 of JAUMJJ010000016.1, forward strand.
AAGCGACCTTCTTAAACTAAAGGTTTAAGTTTCAGATTTCTAAGTGTATAACATGATACTGATTCTGTGGTACTTTAGGTTTTTCATACTTCCTGCGTTTGTGTAAAGTGATACGAGTTTTATTTTTGTTTCTTATCCAAGTTTTCTCTCTTGTCACTTTGCCTGGTAATGTGGAGCAACTAGGATCTCACACCATATTGTATTTGAGACAGTCACATTAGCAAAACTTTCTATTTTGGAGTCTTTGCTGAATGGTAAACAGTTATCTATTAGGAAAATTTTTTTGTCTTTGATCAGTATTTTGGCTAACAGTTTGAAATTAACAATACAGATTATCTGATTGCTATTTTTTAAAAACAGGACTAAAAAAATGCAAAACACATTTTTCTAATGCTGCTTTCTTGACTTTAGAGTCACAATGGCTTCAGCGTTCCGCATCTCTCTGAAACCAAAAGTCAGTGATAGTATGACTCACTTGATGGTGGACTTCGCTCTGGAAAGGCGCATGCTGCAGGCTGTTAAGTTTTTGCCAGGTAAAAATTGTATGCAGTGAGTTTAATTTCTTAGTACACAAATAACTTAGTGTATTTAAAAAAAACCCCACACAAACAAAACCACACTTCTCGCACCCTCATAAGCAAATTTTTCACAGTACCTAAACTCGTTCTTATTCATTGGATGTTCAGCTAAATACTTTGAGGGTAATAGAGTTTCCTAGTTTTATTGTATTAATTTCTGTATAATTTAGCATTTCAGAAAATAACATTGTTCTCAAGTTAGAATGAGTCTTCTGGACTGTTTTTTTTCTTAAGCTGGCAGTTTCTCTGTACTTAAGTTATATTAAATTTCTTGAGACTGTACCAGCTACCTTAGTGATACTCTGAAATCGTAGTCATCTGCTGTAGTGCAGAAACTGTAAGCTAGTATTTTACTTAGAGTGTGATATAGTCCAAAATGCATGAGAAGGGTAATCTCCTAGGGCAGTAATATTACCATAATACAGAATGTGTTTTGATGCATCTATTTATTACTGTTTGAAAGAAAACTTAAGTGCAGTATTCCAGTATATATTTTTCATACCTTTTTATTCCTATTGCTTTCCTATTTAAACCACTTTGCCCTTGACTGATACCAAGAATATATGGACAAGAATACTTCTGGCAGGGTTGTAAATTGTTTGATCTCTAGGTCACTAATCCAAATCTGTTAAGAATTTGACAGCATCAGTTTACATTTCTGCCCATTTATCTTGTATGCTTCAGATACAGTATGTGATAGCAGGTGTACTAAATTACCAACATTATTCCTAGTGGTTATCTAGCTCTGTCTAGGCTGAAACTCACATTTTTAGTCTTAGATTCTGAGTGGCAATCATTGTTCTGTATTTCATAGATAAGGGAACAAACTAGATAAGCTGATCACAATGCACCTGTTTAATAGGAGTGGGAATATTGAGATCTAACAGCAAGCATGAACAAAGTCTTTTATCTAGACGAAGATGCTTAGTATGGCCCTTCTTATGCATGCACTTACCTTATCAAATACGTAGGAATTTAAATTATTTGGGCCTTTAATTTGTTAACAAGAAAATTAACTCTCTGGGTATCAACTTTGCTTTCTTCTGCTGTAGTGCCAAACTATCAATTACTCTGATACCAAATCCTGATAGCTCAAACTGTTGCAGGCAAAATTCCACTGACTGCAGAATCACAGAATGGTTTGGATTGGAAATGATCTTAAAGATCATCTGGTTCCAATGCCCCTGTGATGGGCAGGGACACCTCCCACTGGATCAGGTGGCTCAAACCCCCATCCAACCGGGCCTTGAACACTTCCAGGGATGGGGCATCCACAGCTTCCCTGAGCAACCTGTGCCAGTGGTTCACTGCCCACACAGTTAAAAAATTCTTCCTAATAGCTTAAACTGTCACCTGTTATCCTATTACTGATAGGATTACTTATTGCTGATAAAGAGCCCCTCCCCATCTTTCCTGTAGACCCCCTTTTAAGTACTCGAAGGCTGCTTATAAAGTCTCCCCAGAGCCTACTCTTCTCCAGGCTGAACAACCCCAACTCTCTCAGCCTGTCCTCATAGGGGAGGTGCTCCAGTCCTTTAATCATCTTCTTAGCCCTCCTCTGGACTTGCTCCAACAGATCCCTGTCCTTCCTGTGCTGAGGACTCCAGAACCGAACACAGTACTTCATATGATGTCTCACAAGAGCTGAGTAGAGGGGGAGAATCACCTCCCTCAACCTGCTGGTCACAATTTTTATGTATCAATAGAAGTTTCATACAATGGAAAAATACTAATGCCCTAGTGTGGGAAGTTAAACAGATAATGCAGGTAATGCAGTCATTTGAACACTGCTTGCCAGAATTTTGCTGAAGACCTGGTCACTCCAAGCACATGGAAGACTCTTCATCTGATAGCTTATGCTATGACAAAAATAATTGGTTAGGTAGCTAAACTTACATACTTGTTCTTATCTCCTGTCTAAGGCGGCATTTAAAGCCTTATGTTCTGAAATACTTGTTCTCATCTTAATTTTTATTTTGCCTGAGAGAGGATCTTACTGATATTCTCCAGTTATTCTTGGATGACTTTGAAATGTGATGTCAAATGTGTGTGATCAAAATTTGTCATGATTTAAACCCAACAGGCAGCTGAGCACTGCACAGTTGTTTGCTCACTCCCTTCTGCTGTGATGAGATGGGAAAGAAAATCAGAAAGGTAGAAGTGTGAAAATGTGTGCATTGAGATAACTAAATAGGTGAAGAAAAAGCAGGGCACGTAAGTGAATTCATTTACTCCTTCCCATCAACTGTCTCCAGGAAAGCAGGGTTCCATCACACATAGTGGTTTCTTGGGAAGACAAGATACTGTTACTCCAAACGTCCCTCCCTTCTTTCTTCTTTCCCTAGTTTTATATGCTTAGCATGGTGTTGCATGGTGTGGAACACCCTTTGGTCAGTTGGGGTGAGCTGTTCTGGCTGGGTCCCCTCCAACTGTCTCATGCACTCTCAGCCTGCTTGATGGTGGGGTGGTGTGAGAAGTAGAAGAGGCCTTGGCGCTGCTTAGCAATAACTAATACCTTTGTCTTATCAAAACCTTTCCTCACAAATCCAAGGTGTGGATTTGTATAATACAAGCCTCTATGAAGCAAGGTAACTGTTCGATCCAAAACAATTATTGACTTGAATACTTTTCCTTTCAGTTTCTTCTACACAGCTCATTCGTTCTCAAGCAGTTTAAATCTATACTACCAGTTTCAGTAATTCCTGCTTGGCTTAAACTACAAGAATGTGAGGCATGAAAAGGATGTGTTTCAGTAAAATATCAGAACAGATTATGATGGGAAAGTGAGGGAAGGTGGAGGTAGTGGGCATAAAGCAAGCTAGGCCTTCTGCTTCTAGCAGGCCCACTATAGCTAGAAGGAGTTTATATCTAGATAGTACAATTACACATCTCTTAATGACTTAAAAATAATTAATGATGCTAATTTTCATCATTGTCTGTGGAGGGGAATTACGGATAACAATCTGTTCAAGTAATAGTTGTTTCAACTCCTTAAATCCACCTGTATATAATTGAGAATTGGTCACTGGGGCATAACAACACAGTTAAAGGTTTGAGTATTATGAAAAAGGATGATTTTCGATAAAATCTGGAGATGTCAGTCGCACAGATGCATCAGTATTGTACTTTTTTGATACTCCTTCTAGATACATTGACTTGCAGGCCACTTCTATATCTGTTTCAAGATACTGTGAGTACTGAAACAAAGGAAAAGTTTTTGCAAATCCTTCCCCCAAAAACGGTAAAGGAAATTATGCCTTTTTCACTTCCTCCAGCAAATATCTTCCTTGAATGTATTTTGGACACTATGAAGAGTATGTAAATGCCTTCTTTTGAAAAATGTTTTCTGCTGATTTGTCCTCCTTTATGCCATGAAAATAGACTTCTATTGTCTATGAACAAAATTTCAGACTTTTCTTTAGTGAATATTAGGAATTCTTTCCCCTTCTTTAAAGACAGAGTGAAAAAGGAAGAAAACTAGATAACTATTGAGTGGCTATTGAAGACTATTACATTGTTAGTGTTCCAAGTGTAGGTTCATAGTTGTAAGTCCACTTTACTCTAGCATGGTCGTCTTACTGCTTCAAGATGATGATCAGCCCAACTTATTGAAAAAAGAAACATCTGGGAAATGTAATGCAAATGTTCACAGTAAAGCTAATGCATATTTCTCGTTTTGTAAAAGGCATATAAAGTGTAAGGTGATACGCTTAGTCTTCTGTTGTGCTTTGCTAGTGGAATAGATCCTCTAAAGGAATGAATGCTACAGGGCCAAGGGCAAGGTCTATAAATCCAAGGAAAACAAGCCTATTCTCAGTCTGTTCTCTTTAAACTAATCTGTATACTTGTCTTTGTGTAGTCCCTAAAGCTCCAGAGATAGATCTAGCAGCATGTCTGGTTGCTGATAACTGCATAACAGTATCATGGAGAATGCCTGAAGAAGACAGCAGAATCGATCATTTTGTACTGGAGTATAAGAAAACCAACTTTGATGGGTTTCCTCGAGTAAAAGATGAACAGCATTGGGAAGTGATAGACCATATTAAAGCTACTGAATATACGTTATCAGGTAGGGGTTTTTTTATACTTCAAAACCAAGACTATTTATAAAACTATTCTTGAAAGTTTTGCAAAATACCTGGTTTTCTGTATGTAATGAAGCTTCCATTGTTTCATGTTACTCTTGGGTGGTTTGTACAATAATGGCTTTGCCTTTAATTTTGAGTTTGAAATTTTTGTAAAACATCATGTGTTAAATGAAGTTCACACTGATATTTAAACTTGTTTTTTCCAGACTGCAATCAGTGGAAAACAGCTACATGAAATAGATCTTAGTCTTGTAAAAATTGTCAGTAATTAGTCTCAATTCAAGTTTCTAAACATTCACTTTTTAGGTCTGAAATTTGATACAAAATTTGTGAATGTTCGAGTACAGGCTTGCAACAAAGCTGTGGCAGGGGAATACTCTGATCCTGTGACTCTGGAAACCAAAGGTAAAATTTGAAAGACTCTTAACCTTAGATATAGTGAAAATGCTGTGCTTACTGTTCTGTCTTCATATATGTTCAGTTTGCTTCTGCATGAGTGCTGCTGAAAGGTGTTATAAGTGAAAAAATACCCAAGAATTTCTCTAAAGGATTAAGGTGCTTATTGGCACAAAGCTGGCATTCAGACACTAAAAATGACGTAGCGATGTACCTTTCTCCAACAGAGCTATTATCGGTTGTTTCCAACTGTGGATTCATAGCATTGTGTGCCACTACATCATGCCAGCACCTAGGAGAAGATGAACAATGTGGCTGAGCGTCAGTAGGATTCTTAGGGCATCTAAACAGTTGGTGTGTACTTGGTGGATATTGGTACTTAGCATGTGACAGGTAATAGCTTCCTGTGAACAGAAGGTGCTGAAAAGGACTTCCTTGACTTTGTAGTTGTAGATTCTAATGAGCGTCAGTATTAAAAAAAAAATAGTTCCAGATTGCTACAGTAATTAAGTCATTGTGTAACAAAGCAGTTAGTCTGAGGACGGTGGCTTCTGAACTTTGTATTGTAAATAAACTAAAAGAAAAATTTCTTGGAAGTGACATTCTGTGACGGAACACAAATCAGGTTTTATAGTGGAACTAATAATCCTGAGGCTTTAATTATAGCCAAATCTGTAGTGTAAAGGGCAAAAATACTGTTGTGACTGGATGATTAAAATATAAATTGTTACTTGTGACTGTTACTTCAAAAACAAAGCTATATGTAGTTTGAATGAGCTGGTGCACATTCTGGTAATTTTTTTAAAATACTTTTAATATTCCTAAGCAGTAGTCATTATCAGGTACATAGTAACAACTTAATAGCCACTTACATTCCCTACTCCAGTACCAGAAAAATAATTCTGATTTTGATTTTTTGGGCAGTTACTATGCTTTTTGTTAAAAATAATATTTTTATAATTAATGATCTTTATGTTCTTTAAGTTCCCTTCCAACCCCAATCATTCTATTATTATTTCTGTATGAACACGTAGTTCACTTTCTTTAATAATCAGCCCATGGAAACTCAGTATCCTCATCCATGTACTTGCCTTACTATTTTTCAGACTTTAAGTTCTAAAAGTCCCAAGTATACTTTCTTTCAGAATCATACTATACGTGGTGGTATTATGACACTTATAGAATAGTCTGTAAGTAAACATCTTCAGGGAACTAGACATCTTGTATTAGTTTTGTTTTTTTGGATGAAGGACTTGGCTGCAGCAAATACCACGTGTCTTCTAGTTGCATGCATCCTCTGCTATTCTTGGGTCTGTAAGCAACCTCACATTTCAACTCTGCCTGTGTGCTATGCTGTCAATTTGGTATTCTCCAAGTTTGTAGTCCTTCTTAATCATAAACGCCTTGTTGAAGAATCAGCATCGCTGAGTGTGGAAAATAAGCATACTTCTTTAAATCATTCATCATTGTGAGAATCTAGGGAGCAGGCAGTAGCTAGCAGAAAGCACTAGCTGAATTAAGTTAGTGATACTGCAGTATTGTAAAGATGAAGCTTACTCCGTAATCTGTATGCTGAAGGTAGACAGTTGGAATTTGTTTAAAGGGCTCCTTACCTTGATTACAAGTATCAGACTAAAATGGTGGTGTTTCTGTTGAGTGGTGCTGTGCTACAAATCTATTACTGCTTCTGTAATTTTCTGTGAATAGCCACTGGTGGGAGAGAGCACTGTACCATTTCACTATTTTGCATTTTGTCTTGACCAGCATTTGTGTTCAGTTTGGACAGTACTTCATCTCATCTGAACTTGAAAGTTGAAGATACTTATGTTGAGTGGGATCCTACAGGAGGTAGAGGCCAAGAAAAAATAAAAGGGAAGGAAAATAAAAGCAGGTAAGAACTGTTTTGTAAATGTTTATATTGTCTGGGGTGTCTCATCTGGCAATTAAGGGGAGAGAGCAGGAGGGAATTTAAGCACTGAAAGACAGTGGGGCACAAAAGGAATTTTCACTCAGAAATCTCTCTGGAATAAGTTTAAATTTTCTCTTGCCCTTCCCCTGTCATGCAGCCCACAGGCTGTTTATGGAAGCTATTAGAAATGTGTCTCAATAACTAAATAGAATTGAAGTGATTTTAAAATACATTTGTTAGGATATCATTCTAGGTACTAAAATAACTTGCAGATATGGTAGGTTGTCCTTGGCTAGCCACGAAGTGCCTGCTGAGCTGCTCTATTTCTTCCCCTCCTCAACAGTGAGAGAGGAAAATATGATGAAAGGATTGTGGGTTCATATAGGGACAGGGACATCATTCCACAATTAATGTCACGGGCAAAACAGACTACTTGGGGAAACTGAGATTAATTTATTGCCAATCAAAAATCGGAGTAGGTTAGTGAGAAATGAGAACAAATTTGAAAATACCTTCTCCCTACCCATCCGTACTTCCCAGCTTCTACTTCACTCCCAATTTCTCTACCTCCTCCCCCTGAGCAGCACTGCAGGTCATGGAATGGGTGTTGCAGTGAGTTCATCATGCATTGTCTCTGCTCCTTCCTCCTCAAGCTCTTCCCCTGCTCCAATACAGGTTTCTACCCACAGGAGACAATCCTTCACAAACTGCTCCTGCTTGAGTCCCTTCCCCGGGGTGCAGTCCTCAGGAACAGACAGCTCTAGCATGGGTCTCAGATGGGACCCACTGGCAAAAAAAAAAGTCCAGTGTGGACTCTCCATGAGCTGTGGCTTTGTTCAGGGCATGTCTGCCTGCCTCAGTGTGGGGCCCTGAATGGGCTGCAGGCTGGCTTTATTCTCACTCTTCTCTCCCAGCTGCTCTTGCACAGTCTTTTTTACTCTTTATCAAATATATTCTCATAGAGACACTACCACAGACACTGATGGGCTGAGCTTTGGCCAGTGGCAGGTCCACTTTGGAGCTGGCTGGATCTGGCTCCATTTGAGATAAGGGCAGCTTCTGAATTCTGCTCACAAAAGCCACCCCTATAGATCCTCCTTTCTACCAAAATCTTGCCATGTTATGCTCGTTTTGGCTGGGCTAGAGTTAATTTTCTTTGTGGTAGCTGGTAAGGAACTATGTTTTGGATTTGTGTTGGAAACAGTGTTGATAACAGACATGTTTTTGTTACTGCTGAGCAGTGCTTACACAAAGTCAGGGCCTTCTCTGCTTGTTAGCCCACCCCACCAGTGAGCAGGCTTGGGGTACACAAAAAGTTGGGAGGGGACCCAACTGGGACAGCTGACCCCAGCTGACCAAAGGGAATTACGGCATTTGCCTTCCTAAGTGCCTGTACATGTGATGGAGCCCTGCTTTGCTGGAGACCTGCCTGCCAGTGGGAAAATAGTGAATGAATTCATTGTTTCGCTTTGCTTGGATGTGCAGCATTTTACTTTACCTACTGTACTGTCTTTATCTCAGCCCATGAGCTTTCTTACTTTTACTGTTCTGATTATCTACCCATCTCATCAGGGAGAGTGAGTCAGCAGTTGTCTGGTGCCCAGCTGCCACCTGGAGTTAAACCATGACACATATAAACCCAGTATAGTAGATAAAGAAAATGTCAGCAAACAGCTGATGTAATTCTGTGTTTAGCAATATTGCAGGTCATTACTGGTGAACAGACAGTTTTTCTACTACAAAAAATAAGAGTTGGCTGGTTTGTCCTGTTGAAAAAGCTAAGGTTAAATAACATTGGGACTGTAGGTAGGGTTTTTTTGTTATAACCCTTATTAGTGAGGAAAAGGTACCAATAGCGCAAACAAGATAGTGAAAGGTATGAATAATGGAACTTGTAAGTCTTGTAAATTTGGCAGCCCTAAACCTATTTACCAACTGCTTTCATCTGGGAAGAATACTTAAGTAACTTCAACAGAATTCTTGGGAGATTGTTGAGTGTTAGGCACTCAGATATATGCTTCAGAGTCATTAAATACAGTTCAAAGAACATCACTAGATCAGTCTACTTTGGCTAATGCTTCAATATATGCAGAGATAAAGGACCTATTAACTCAGTAGACCTCTATTCCAGGCCACCTTAATGGGAGGGAAAGGAGGAATATCCTGATATCCGACTGGAATTTCCTGTATTGCAATGAGTACCTGGTGCCTCTCAGCTATCAGTGTGCACCCCTCTGAGATAAGCCTGGCTTAATCTTCTCTGTATCTTCGTGTTATGTAGTTAAAGACAGCAATTAGCTCTTGTCTTCCTGAGGCTAAGCAAACCCGATTTTCATCCTGTGTTCCAGTCCCATAATTGTGTTGTTGGCTCGTCACTGGACTTGCTCGTGTATGTCGGGGTATAATCCTGTGAAGCCCAGACCTTGGACACAGGACTTCAAGCTCAGACTGACAAGCGCCAAATCAAGAGGACCAATTGCTTCCCTTGGCCTCCTGTTGCTTTCTTGCAGCTACAGCCCAGGATATGGCTGACCAGCTCTGCCACAAGCGCACAGCGCAGTGTGTTATCCACAAAGGCTCTCAGCTGCTTTTCTGCAGAATCACTCTTCACTGTTGTCCCCCAGCCAGTCCTATTGTGTGGGCTTCTCTCATCTGGAGAACACTGTCCATAACTGTGATCCTGTTGTTCAGATGGTTCTGTGCACAGTTTATGGTCCACTACCCAGTGTATATCTCGCCTCTTAGATCTGGGGATGCTGTGTCGGAATGGGTCAAAAGCCTCGCTAAGGTCGAGGTGTGAAGTGTCCACTGCGCTTGCCTTGTCCACAGAGCTGGCTGCTACTTCCTTGAAGACACTTAGTTGACTTTCAACATGCATTTTTCAATATAAAGAGCACTGCTTGAGGAAATTTATGGACTAATACCTTCCCTCTAGGCATGTACTGCCAGAAGCATAGTAGAATAAGTTTTAGCAGCACCTAAAAAAATGGAGATAATTTACTGTAGGAAATGTACTGTAGAATGGTTGTTTAATGACTATTTATTTCTGTCCACAGTGGCCAGAATCCTGTGCTGAAGGGCAATAGAAGGTGATAACATACCTTTTATTCCTAGGATTTACCACCTAGTTTTGCCAGGAGTCTGTGCTACTTTCCTTTGCTTGACGTAGTGAGAAATAAATCTAATAGCCTTTATCAGTAGCAGTACACGCATGCTTTTAAAAATTATTTGGAAGTTTGGTTTGGATTCACAGAAACTTGTATATATTTTCCAGTGAATGAAAGTGTGTGTCCTAGTGGCTGGGAAAGCGTTATTTATTTCAGTGTTTATGCAAAGATCCCTGTTATTTACAGGGATTATTGATGCTTACTCAGCTTTCTGGCACATGATGGCATACTACAGTTTTTACAAAAGCAGTATATAAAATAATTTTTAGTTCTTATTTTTTGAATCTAAAAACGTTTTTGCCTCTGAACTTGTGGTATAGCTGTTACTAGTCATCAGAGGAAAACTAGTAAATGTTTGTACTCTTTGAAAGAAGATAACCTGATGGCATGTGTTTAAAAAACCAACCAACCAAAAAAAAAAAAACAAAACCCAAAAACCCTAAACAACTTTCTGGTAATTCTTGCAGAACCAGTTGTTCAAATGAGAGCACCTCTTTTCTGATATGTAAAGGCAGTTAAAATATTCTATTCCTTGTGTAGTTGTGGTTTTTAGTGTAACTTTTTTCATTGTTTTTCTAATAAAACTCCTGTTTGAGAAATTACTTAAGGTTTTCACTCTTGCTCTCTTTCACTGGTTTAGAAGTTGTGAGACCAAAACAAATACCCTGGTTCCTAATTTCTTGTAGGTTTTACTTCTCTGTATTTGTCCATTGGTGGATATATCTTTTGGCTTGACATCAGTGCTGAAAAGTTTGTGTAGTCGAAACAGGCTCTTGAAGCTGTCTTGAACCTCTGCTGACACTCCCTGGCCTTTCTTCTCCAAAGAGTGTGTGTGTGTATATATATATATATCTATAACTTGGAATGTATTTTATTTGCTGAAATGCATAAGGAAACTGAGACTAATTGCAATCCTGTAGGCAACAATCCTAACCATAAGATGAGAATATCTGGTCACTGAATAGTGAAAGAAATGCATCAGTTACTATACCTGCTAGCAAGGACTGGGCTATTTTGGAAAATGGGTACCAAACTGACTTTCTACTCTAAACTTTCGTGCCTTTACCTGTTGGAAGGGAAACTTAAGCACTGGACGGGAATGGAAGAACTGTTTTTTTTCAGACTTCTGTGCCAAGTATCTAATGTCATTGTCTGAACTGTTAAAGGCTGTTAGATTTTGAGCAAACACAGCACTTGCAGTGGCCATTTACAGAAGACTTGAACGAACCGAATGATATTGAGGACCTTTTGATGTCTTCCTAACTTGAGAAAATACTAGAAAAGCACCTGCATTTTTCTTCTGGTGGTTCTCTAAACGGCCACATTGCTTTCTGCATAACTCATTTATACTGAATCTAATAGAAAAATTTCAGCAGCTTTTATCGGAAGCATGAGTGAATGATCTCTGATGCACTTGAAACAGGAGGCAGTCTGCAAAGAATGATGGTTGCCCTTGAAATGATGCTTTAATTCTTTGCTTTGCTTTTTTTTTATCCCCACGCTATCACTTGTTCTCTTTTTCTTTGGTAAGTAAACTACAGCTTCCTCCCTGTTAACAAAATACAAAAGCATTTGATGTGGTGCACCTCCACAGTATATGTTTACACCCTTCATGATTTCTTGTAGAATTCTCTAACTGGAATAAAACAGATTTAGTTATAAAGATGAAACAAAGATTCTAGCATAGTCATGTATGGCAGCTTAATAGCACTTTGCTTTTGATTCCCACGTGACTTTATTTTAATGAAGGTATGAGGCAATAAGGACATTTTCTAACCATTTATGAAATGGTACTTGAGAACAATTCCAGAAAAGCTGAAATCAGTGTTTAATGAATCAGGAAGGAAACAAGACAAACGCCACTGTATTAGTGGTGATTTAAGTAACAGTTAGATTTCCCAAACTGTAGCTGAAAGAAGGGTTGAAGAAAATTCTTCTGTTCGTGGTAACTGTAAGGCTGTAGTGTGTGATCTACTACAGTGGAGGAGCATTTGAAAACACCTTCTTTTGTTTATTTGAGAATTTTTATGTTTTACTTTTGATTTTTTTGTCAATGAAATTAAACTAAATCTCATAGGTATTTCTGAGAAGTTAAAATTCTTTGGTACTGAATGCCTTTAAAATAACCAGACGTTGTTGTTGTTGTTGTTGTTATTATTATTATTATTATTACTATTACCTGGCTACTGAGTTTAATATTCACTGTAATTTGTAAATAGCCTTTCTGTTTAATGGTTAAATTACTAGGAATTATTTTTGAGAACATTATCTGAGGTAATATGAAACACTTGAAAACCTCAGTAGGTTAAAGTCATACTTTTATGCAACTGATTGCTCATGCAAAATAATCTCCAGAGCAAAGTGTGTCTTCACTTATTTTGCTTCTGCTTCCTGAGAATGCTTTTCAAAAGTATCATTAGAAAATCTAAGCCTTCCTTAATAAGGATTAGACTCCTAAATTTTGTAATGACTCCTGAGGAGCAGATGTGTGCTTCTCAGGTTAATGTGTTGTGACACAATTTTATTTTTTGTACTTTTTGATGTAGTTAATATAATCAAATAAATCCCTACCCTTCAATATACTTTTTTGGTGTTTAGTTGATTTTTTTTTTAGGACAATTGTGATGCATTAAACCGTACAAGTTGAATTTCATCTTTTTTAATATAAATTGTGTTTAGATTTGACACAGGTTTTGCCATCCTCGGTGTGTGCATTTTGAAATAAAATTATCACAATTTTATTCCTTTCATTCTTCATTGGGTTGCATTTTTTCCTGTGGTTTCAGTCATTGCTTATGCAAGCCGTACATGTGCTGAAAAAAAATTTAACACAGCTGATATTATTTGCCTATTCACTGATATTTATGTTCCATTGAAAATTAGGCATTTTGGTATTTAATATCAGCTGTGCATTTATAATTATCTGATTGCTGTAGCTGATCTAAAAGACTAATTAGAAATCCTAAATGGAAAACCAGAAAGGTTTTTGTGTAGTGCAGGCAAATGCCTGTTTTATACAGGCGTTTATTCAAACCACATGGCACACATCTGCTTTTTTTCCTCCTGTTTACTCTCAGCTGCTTCTGAACTTGTTTGTGACAATGTCTTGTGTTTTGTTCTGGCTGAGATGTCTTCTCTCTGGATTCTTGTGCATGGATACTGTTAGAGGTGTTATGTGGCTGAACTACTGTGTCCTTTCAGTAGCCTCTGTATGTTTATTGTACCCTAATTGACTCGAGAAAACTTGTTTAAGTGTGCATTTGTGGAATTCCGTCCAAATCTTGAACCATTCATTTTTTCTTAGAAGTGGTACACAGTCTCCAAAGAGGGCATCTGTTAACACTAGAAGCCCAGCAAGGAGCAACAGAGATCACTTTACTGGCGAATCATACACAGTGCTGGGTAAGGTCAACTTTTTACTTCTGTTAGAGGTGTAATGCTGTGGAACGGCAGATTGGGTAAGAATTTAAGGGAGAATGTGTGGTTGTTCAAGGCTGTGTACTTGATGCTGTCCTGCACAGAGGAGGTTTGTCCTGTGTAACACCAGAATTTCTTGCTGCATAGTCTTCAAGTCTTTTGAAGCTCTTTATTACAAAATTCCTAATAACTGACGTTCATTGCAATTAGATGTGCATCAATGCTAGATGTGTGTTGTATTAGTGAACGTAAGTAATATTTTATTTTATTGCAAGTTAATTTTTTTCTTCCTTTATAGTTCAGATATCTGTATTTTTAAGCCTTCACTTTAAATATAACATCACTGTTCTAAGCAAGTGTTCTAAGGTATATTTAAATATAGCAATTTTTTTTTTTGATAGGAGACACGGCTATTGAAAGTGGCCAGCATTACTGGGAGGTGAGAGCCCAAAAGGACTGCAAATCCTACTGCGTGGGAGTAACGTATAGAAACCTGGGGAAATTTGAGCAGCTGGGAAAGACTAGTTCAAGCTGGTGCATCTATGTCAACAACTGGCTGCAAACCACATTTTCAGCAAAACATAATAATAAAGCCAAGACTCTAGATATACCTGTTCCAGACAGAATAGGAGTGTACTGCGACTTTGATGGAGGTAAATTACAATTTTGAGATTTAGCTAAAAACATAGCTAGCTATGTGGCCAAGTTGAAGCACTACTATGCTAAAGTAGTACGTTACTTCAGTTTCATGTAGTCTTTTATGAAAAGAAGGCTTGGAGCTGTTTATGTAACAGTGCTTGTAATGTCAAATGACCTGGGCTCATCTGTGTGACTGAGCTACCATCTGAGCACTTTTCAGTTACGTGGACTCTTTAGTGTGTTCTGGAAACCTTTCCCTAGAAAAGAATTGATTTTACAAAAAGTTACACAGAAATAACATTTAAACATGTATTTCAACTTTATTTTCTGCCTTTTCTAGGTCAGCTTTCATTTTATAATGCAAACTCAAAGGAGCTGTTACACACCTTCAGAACAAAGTTTACCCAGCCATTATTACCAGGCTTCATGGTAAGTACCTAAAAAATTTTGTTCATTTTTTAGCACTGAATTCAATTTACTGAAGACCTTTTTTTTTTTTTTTTTTTAAACAAAGAAACTCAGAGCACTGTTTTTGGCTGTCTTAATAGTTTTTAAAACTATTTAACTGTTTTCTTTTTGATTTTGTGTGGTGCTTATAATAGCATTGTAATAGAGACCTCGGCCCCCGGATGTCTCTGCTGTGTACCTAAAAATAACAAAATGTTTGTAGGGTAAATTAATAGCACATTCTGGTGGCTGATGAGCCTGCTACAGTAATTGACCTGAACTGATGCAGGTAAGAGGCCAAGATGCTGTGAGCTGTCAGAGCAGGTTTCATGAGATGACACCACCAGATGCTCCCCTCTGAGATACTAAATTCTAGCTTTCAGATCTTTAAAAGCTTAGTGGGATTTTCATGTCAGTCATATCATTTGTCTGCATAACCTACTTTCTTCTGGCTCTAAGCTATAATCAGTGAAAACTTGTTGCAGTTCTAAAGACTCAAACCTTGCAAAAATACACAGGAAAAACAGCATATTCCTTTTCCTTTAAAGATTTAAGCAATTTGTTTAACTAAATTTGGAGGCCTCAGCTGCATCATACTTCAGGAGCAGGGTATAGGTCTGGGAGAACGTGGGAATCTGGTAGAAGCTAGCATGCTAGTTCACAGTAACAACTGAGCCTGCCTAGGCACTGATCAATAGCTCTTGAATGTATGCATTGCTAAGTCAGTTAGTTACAAAGGTACCCAAGGAAACGTTTGCTTCAGTCTAGTCTGCATTTTATACAGTCCCTAGTACTTGATGATCGCAGTCTTACAAACGCTACTCATGTTGGCTTCAACAGTTAAAATAATAATGACCAGCTACTTAGTAGAGGTCTTGAATTTATTAATAAACATGGAGATACATTCTTGCATGTAGCTCAGTTGTAGAAGGTCTTTAGCACCTGTGAAACTTCGCAAAACTTGATTCTTTTTGTACTGCATTTACAGTGACATAATTCTACCATTTCATGCTAAAACTAAGCACTGCTTTCAGACATGGGAGCATAGTGAGTGTATTGCTTTTCATTGTCGTTCTAAGTACTTGCTGCTAGCACATTGGTCTTCAAAGAAGTTTTCCTGTTAGGAGTAAGGCTTTTGATATTAGATCTTAGACTTGCTTATAAACCTAGAGTCATAAAGCATAGCATGCGTGAAGCATCTTAGACTTTGTGGTCTTAAAAATTAGTGTCTGTGGGATTATAATATTTTACAGAGTGCTGTGACTAGAGAGCAAGAGAGAAGACATGCAGCTGCAGGAGGAATTCTGTTTTGATTCTGTTGTGGGACAGGGGAAGAGAGATAAAGATGTCTTAACATTCAGAATATTGTTGTTTTTTCTTCTCCCTTAGATCTGGTGTGGTGGACTGACAGTGAGCACTGGATTGCAAGTGCCAAGTGCTATGAAAACACTACAGAAAAGTGAAAATGGATTGACTGGTTCAAGAACCAGCCTAAACAATATTGCGTAGTATTGTCTGTTATAGACTTCTGCTGTTCAGTGGTGTGTTTTCTGTGTAGCTGCTACTGACAGAAGCTAGTAAGCAGTGAATTCAACTGAGTTTGCTACCTACTGCTGATTTAAGGCCTGGATACTGATAGTGTAAAGGTTTGGGGCTGAAGTGTTAGAAATCTATTGTATTGAATCCAGACAGAAATGTCAGACAGAAAACTGAACTGTTGCCTATTTGAAAAATAAGTAGGGAAATCGGAAGCTGTAACTATGTACTTTTCTAATACTGTATTTAAGCATTTTGTTATGGACTTGAATATTAATTTTGTTATGAATGCTATTTTCCTAGGAAGAATATAACAAATACAATTCTCTTAGCTCTCCTTACATGACTTACTTGATTATATATTTTATTACTACTGAGCTTCCCATTAGAATCTGTGATGTCAAACATGCATTTCAGAAGAATATTGGTTTGCTAGCTTAGCCTGGAAAAATACCACAGCAGTATGATTTCAAAATAGTGTTATAAGAAGCTGTAGGCATGATATGAAGAAATGGTAAAGCACTCTGATACAGAATCCTCCCATTTCCCATAAGTAACTCATTTAGATATCATATTTAGAATTCAGCTTCTGTTCATCACAGATTACAGAAAATGTAAAAATTTAAAGGTATCTAAAAACTTTTCTTGAGTCCTCGGTGAAGATGTATTATGATAGCCAGCCATTGAGCTGGGGAGTATTTCAGCTAAGAGGCTCAGAAGCAAAAATCCAAGAGTTTTTCAAAAAAAACCCCACAGCATGGTACTGTTCTCTTAGAAGCTCTTAATGTTAGGTCATCTCCTGTCTTTCCAATTTTGCTGCATTTTTCTAATTGGATTCTGATAATCAGCAATTCACATTGTTCATTGGATGCAAATGAGAAACTGAATTGTTGTCGGCAGATAGCAAAACTGCAATTCAGCTGAGGCTGGGAACGAGGGTATGGGAGTTTGTTTGAATACATCTCCCGAGATAAGATGGTGGCGAAGAGGGAGAAGGCTTTTATCTTTCAGCTTTTTCTCAAGGCTGGGTAAGACTTCTCAAACCACTGTGTCAATATCAAAGTTGGCTTTGAGCAGAAGCAGCAGTACCCTCTCAGCCCAGGCACACATTTTTGCTACCTGTTCTGACTAGCCTATTGAGGAATCCCGGAACTTTCTGGATAAACAGAAGAGTCCAAAGTTTGCATGATTTCTTTATCCAGCAGAAATGTAGTGCATATATATTTACAGCATCCCACTTTTAACTTGCTAGCTTGTACCACATACTATGTGTGTGTGGCTGTGAGACCATATTCCAAAGATCTCTTTGTAGACTCCAGCTTAATGCCTTCCCTTTATTTAAGGGCAAGGAAAAAGTTGTAAGTGGGTGAATGGTTTGTCAGCAAACATGCGATCTAATTTTGGATCTATGTTTTCATTCACAAATCCTGTGAAATGCTGAGCCTGTGTGTCCCATCATCTCAACTTTTAGTCGGAAGCTAACTAACAATAGTTGAATGGTTCATATTAGTGGGAGAGCTTAAAATAAAATGTTATATTCTTCATGGAGAACCTCAGCTTTTCAGTGAGAATTACTTGTGTTTTATAGACTGTTTAAATCTGCTTTCTTCCTCAAGTCCTAGGAGCCTAGAAATAATTTTCAGTTTGTGCTTGAATCAACTGTTTTCTAACTGAATATTTTTCCTTATATCACCTGAAAACGGTTACAGATTTGTGCTGATAGGGTCCATAATGAAGCAGCTGCTTTCCTAGAGGGATGAAGTACTTTTTCTTCTGTATATCTTTTAGTCTGTAAAAAACACAACCGTCTAAAGTCATGTTAAATCTTGTTAGTATCCATGGGTCCTTTGTGTCCACTAGGATTTCTCAAGAGGAAGAGAAATTCCGTTAAAGAACTCTTAAGAAGCTGGTTATGATGTTCAGAGGAAAACTTTTTTTTTCCTAATTTTGATACCTACTCTAGAAAGTTTTGTTTCTCTTGAGAAATCATGAAGTTGACAGGACAGTTGAGCATTCTAAAGTTCATTTTATATCTGGAACTTGAACATCTCTAAATACCTGCATTGTGAACAAAGTCAGCTGTGATCTCTTTCGCAGAGGAAGGTGCAAAACTATTCCAAATGTAACTTGTACCTTCTTCAACCAGTTTACTGTTTTCTTGAAACAAAGATACTAGATGGTGAGATGGTTCCTAAATGAACGGCATCTGAATCTGTTTCACACATTATCTACATATGTTGTTGTTATGCAGATAGTCTGTGTGGAAATCTGAAATACTTCTTCCTCATTTATTTCCATTTTATTGCAGCAATCACCTGACTGGAAGTTATAGCAGCTCAGCTGCTGTGAATTCAGTTATGCGTGAGGCAGTGAGACTTGCATGCTGGGACTTTGGTGGTGTTTAGAGAGAGGAGGGTTAAGGCTGGTGCTTCTTGTTTGTGACTTGGTCTGTTGAATGACTGTGGTCAATAGACATCTGAATAGGCTAGTGCCTGTTCATACTGCTCAGTTGTCAGCTTGATCTTTGTTGTTCAAGTGCAGATCTGATTTCAGTTTCCCTTATTGGAAAGAAAGGGAACATTTACATTAACTTAATATGTAGTGAGAAAGAACCATGAATTATTTCTAGCCCTATGTAAGAGCATTTAAGTGATGGAGGTTTTCTTAGCAAGACGTAGTGTAGCTTGCAAGGTAAACTTGATATGCACAGTGTAAAAATGTAGTTTTTCCTTAACTTTTAGAAGAAAGCAGAAGTATTTCATACTGTGACTTGTGACTTGAAAGTTTTAGTTTAACTGATGTCCTAGATGAACTTAATATATGACTTTCTACCCTCAAAGGATGAATTTGTTATGTAATAGTTTGCACTGATCTCAACTTCTGCTGCTAACAGCTAGTCCAGTTGTTTCTAGTAAATGGGGATATGAAGAATTGCCTTAAGCACTTTAGATTTTTATAGACTCTTTTTTTTTCTGAGCTAGTGTCTGTCGGTACCAGTATATTGGTGGTATTTTGTTGCTGTTGGTGCAGTTTGTACCTGCAGCTAGAGGGGGGTGCATGCAGCCTGTGAAGGTCCTTTCTCCTAGGGGAATCCACATCAGAGATGGGAGGGGTTATTCCTCGACAATGGATTTGACCTTTTGAAGGTCTGTAGCTTTGTCCAGTATTTAAAATGCTGAGTATAATATATCTGGTGACTTAATACTCCCTGAACCTTCCTGCTCTGGAGTCGATGCTGTTTGGTGGCTAGACAGCCATTTTCTTCTTTATGACCAAAATGAGACTTTGAAAATACTAATTACTGGTAGTCTTTCAGTGTTTAACACTGAAATACTTAATACACCAGAAGACTGTAGCACTCGTTGTTCCTGTGGAAAGCTGTATGACCTGCAGCAAGGGATGTGACTTCAGAAAGGATGATTTAAAAGCAGCCAGGTAATAGGTGCTTCTCCAAATACCAAATATAGGTGACAGGTTTATTTCCTTACTTTCTCTGCTTAGAGGATGGTTACAGTCTAATGTACAGATCCCCTCTTCCCACTCCCCCTGTTGCTGCTGTTCCCTGCTGAGCCAGACTGCGGAAGCATACTGGCTCCTTAGGAAGAGTTCCCGGTGTAGCAGCGTTTCGCTCCAGACAAAGCCGCGGGATCTGCTCCCGCTCGCCCCCAGCCTGGATGCCGCTTCCCTCGGCCCCTGGCCGAGAACCTCAGGAATCTCGCGCCGAGGGGCTCCGGTGTCTCTGACTTGTGTGCGATGCGACCTTTTTGTATTTAATACACTCATTGGAAACACAATGTCTCCGAGTTCTTGCTTGCTTTGCGGGGCAGGGGGCGCGCCGGTGTACGGCGCTTTACGGCGCTTCGCGACACTTTACGACGGCCGCGGGGGGTGGCTGTGCCGGCGGCGGCCGGGGGGCGCGGCGGCCTAGGTGTCGCCGTACGGAGGGGCGCGGCCGCCAGGGCTGATGCAGAAGGTCAATAAGAACGTGGTGCTGGCGCTTCTCTCCCTGACGAGTCTGGTGTTCCTCCTCTTCCAGCTGTACTACTACAGATCCTACCTGTCGCAGAAGGTGAGAGGGGGCGGCCTGGCGCGGCTGCTGCGGGAGGGGCGAGAGCAACGGGCGGTCGCATGCGGGGAGAGGACGTGGCCTGGGTGATCCGGGTGGGTTCTTTCTAACTCGGGGTGTTCCGCGAAGCCTCTGGGCAACGCACTCAGCCACATAGTGTAAATTCTGGGGCTGTCCTATGCAAAAATGGGAATTGGACTCGGTGATCCTTGTGTGTCCCTTCCAAATCAAGTCGTTCTGCGATTCTACGATTCTGTGATTCTGTGACTGTTGTGGTTGTTTTGGGCACGGAGGGGAGTTGGGTTCGAGGATCCTAGTTAGTCCTTTCTAGCTCGGGTGACTCTGAGAATGCCAGTTCTCCTCAGACTCCTGCAGAGTCAGTGCCACCGCCGAACTCCCCTCATAGCATTCCCACAGTACCTCGGTATCCCCAGCAAGTTTCTGGTGGCAGTGGTGTAGGCAAATCTCAGCTGTCAGCGCGAGGGATGCCCCTTCCCTGTCAGTGTTAAAGGCCAGGTTGGTTGGGGCCTGGCGCAGCCTGGTTTAGTGGAAGGTGTCCCTGCTCATGGCAGGGGAGTTGGGACTGGATGATCTTTGAGATCCCTTCCATGATATTCAATTCCATGATATTATTCCATGATATTCAATTCATTCTGCCAGCCAGAGGCATCCCCTTGATTCTAATTCTTAATTCTCAGCTGCAGGTTTGAGCCACCAATGCTTACCTTTACTGGCCTCCCCACTGTTGTTTTTAGGCAACTAAACAACAGACCAAGCTCAGACCAAGTGCACCCTTAAGGCTTTTCTGAAGAAGCAAGGAAGGCAGCATTTACTGTCTGCAGGTTTTACAACAGCGGTGTTTTTAAAAGAAAACCCAGTTTTTTCTTCAGTTGTCTTAGTGCTTTGTGATTCAGCGTTTATAGTTTTCTAGGTGTTACAGATTAAATCCTGTTTTTTATATCACCCATGGAATGTTTAGCTGAGTGTGATTTTTCTGTAAGGGAGAAAAAAGGCTAAATATTACTATAAATTAAATACATTGTTTTTTTGATGGCTTCATAGCTTACAGTTGCCATACAGATTCACCAAACAAACTTTTTGCAATTGTACGCTTTTGCTTTTTTTTATAGAAGAATTGCATAAGCATCATGTTACCTGAGTTTCTGTCTTTCGGCAAGGACATTCGTAATAAATGTAGGCAGTCTTATTGCTGGGCGAAACTACAATCTTTGACTTCTTGCAGTTTTTGATTGCAAACAACTAGGCTGTGAACGTAAAATTCTTTATACTTCTGAAGAGCTAAGAGCTGAACCCCTAACTACCTTGGCTTTGGAGTATGAACGTACTCTTTCAAGTTTAATTCTCTGGTTTTATATCTGGAAAGACTGAGGCTTAGGCTAGCTGTATTTGCCTAACACTGTTTGTGTTTGTCACCTTCCTATTTTACATTTACTGGCAAATTCACTTAGAAATCTGAAACCCAGTCATGCAGTCCTTGCATGTCTGTAAGTCCCCAAGGCTTGCACTGCCTTTCTAAATACAGTGAGCTGGAGCACTTGTTAGTGACTTCAGTACTGTAGCTGAGTGACCAGAGGCTTAACCACAGCCATCATTACAAGCGCTAACTGGATAAATGCCCCTGAATGTCCTGTTAAGAAATTCCAAGCAGGAATTCAAGTGAAAATTTTTCTTTTCTTTCTCCTTTCCCCTCCCCTTCTTTGATTTTTCATAGAATGGAGCAGTTTTTTCAAAAGTCAGAGGAAGCCGGTCAGGCCAAGACAGCACTAGATGGGTATGTACAATGTCATTGTTCAAACATTTCTTCTGCAAGCCTGAGAGAACTCGCGTGGAATTGTAAATTGTAAATCCCCCTCTTCACTGGGGATTTTCTGCTTTTAAGGAATAAGAGATACTTTATTCGCTGAGTAAAGTTATGAAGTGTTTCAAAACTTCAGTTTAAAAGGGAGTTGAGAAATGGTTGCAGCTTAGCAGCCTTTGCCTGTGGAGTCCTTAGTAGCGTTGTTAATATTTTAAGAAGCAAAACTTGTTCTTTATGATGTAGGAGTTCTGGTTTGGCCTTTTGTGTTCTTTCGGAATAAGTATTGAAAAGATTGGCTTATTTGATAAGCTGCTTGTCTGGTAGTAGTATTGTAAAAGAATTGGCTGCAGGTCTCGGGTCACAGAGTACCTGTTTGCTCACTCATTTTTTTAACCTGCTGCTCAATGATTTTTGTTACTTGCTTATGCTGTGTAAAGAAAGCTCTTCACAAGCAGGAAGATGTTACCTTCCAGCATTCACCAGTTGCTGTATTCCATTGTTCAGATGCATTGTTAGCAGTGCCATTAAATACTTGAAATAGAATATTTTTTTCTTACTTAAGGTTTGCAGGATTGAGCGCAACCATAACACTGTGTTGGCCTCAGGGAATCAGAAGCTCAGTTATATTATTTGTAGTTAGGATTTGTTTGGAAACAGTTTTATAGAAGTCTTATGTTAACAGATCTCCCAGTAGAAGAATAGCACAGGTGGTTAAAGAGAATGATTCACTGGGAGCTGGCTGCCTTTCACTTTGGATGCAGTATGATAATATTCCCAATAAGCAAAGTAAGGCCATTTAAATCATTTAAATGCCTTTTTTCTGCTGAGCAAGGAAAGAGGTGCTCTGCTTAAGAGTTGTTCTTGGGAATAATCCAAAACAACTGCTCTGTGGACTTCTTGCATGCTGTAAGAATGTCTCACTATTCTTTCAGGTGATGTGGGCTTCCAATCAGCGAGTCTGTGGACAGAGTTGTTCTTAAACTTTCACTCAATCTTAAGGGATCATTATTAGGGAATGAGAATGTCCCAGCCAGGGACTTGTTCCACTCCAGTCTTTTTTTCAGAGTCTCTGTATGATGAGGCCAAAATACTCTTTATTAGCTGCTTGACATTGTTACTGTCGCTTTCTACCACATTATTTAAGTTTCAACTGACAGCATCTGTTTACCTGGAGAAGCAGTGTAGCTAAGATTGCTGTAAATCTTCTGTATACCATGGACATTTAAATGTCCTTGATTAAAATTCTCCATTGAGTCACCTTAATAAATTCTTTCAATAGGCACAGGACCTTCTTGCAACAGCTTATGCAGTTTTGCTGTGATTGAATGCCCTGGGTACACTACCATCCATAGACTGGATAGTACTCGCTTCCTACTTTCTCACAGGATGACTCTTTGCATACAGGAGGCATCATGGCTAGAGTTTTGTGATACTATGTGGGAATAGGTCAGAAGCCTTGTTAAAGTCAAAGTGTGAACAATGTCCATTGCTCTTGCCTTGTCCACAGACTTCTCCAAAGGTGGTTGGTGTGGTTAGGTGCAGTTTGCCTTTGGCTGGCTTTCCCAATTGCATCCTTGTCCTTCGCATGCTTGGTTATGACTTTTCCAGGGTCTTTTGCTCTAGAAATTTCCTTGGGGCTGAGATTATGGTGACCAGAATTCCCCAGATCCTCCTTTTTTCAGGACAGCATGAGATTCGCCTTTTCTCAGACTTGAAGAACAACTTTTCAAGATATTGCAGAGCAGCCTCAGAGTCACAACAGCCAGCTCCCTCCGCACCCATGCATGCATCACATCTCATTCTATAGTCTCTATTTTTTTCAAGTGTTTTCCAACTCAGTCTAAAGCTGGAAAGAATAGGGAGTTTAGCATAAGAGTCCATTCTCAAGTCTAGTGCCCTAGAGTTAAAGTGCTTTAACTTGTGGAAAGTTCTAGTCAAAGCTGGAAATTTTTTTTTACTCCAGTCTTAGGGACCAGGAAAGATTGAGAACGCCTTGTTCTTCTGAAAGAGAAAATTTACTTTTCTACAAGTTTTCATGGTACACTCAGAAAATGTGTTAGGAGATAAGATTTCCTTATGTCAGTGGGTTGTTTCTTTTCCTTCTGTCAAAGAGTTTGAATATACTAACTTTTGTATGCTTACAGATGGTGTTTCTAACTTCCAGCTTTATCCTCTGTCAAACAGCATGTGGTTAGGAAGTTCCTAGGCTTAATATCCAGTCACAATATACCAGTGTATTTGATCGATCCTTTGATTCTGGGACTAGTCAATAAAGACATTGAACAGATTAAAAGTTCTCCTGATGGCCCTAGTCTGGAATGCAAGTACTTCTGTGCTCCAAGAGACTTTACTACATTTGCACTACTGGACAAAACGTGGAAACATGAAGTAAGTACCTTTTCTTCAGTCCATATTTGTGTATTGTAACGCATTCAGCTGTTCTGTGATTTTGTGACATAATGTTTTCATGTCTGTATTAAGGCCTCTGAATTAAATATGTGGGAGATATTGGTAGAGGATACTTCTTTTTTAAAGTAGAAGATATCCAGACAGTAACTTGGATATATTAAGAGTAATTTACAGATAAAAGGAAGTTTTTAGAAGCAGTTTGCAGTATTTATAAACATTTATAGTAAGAATACACCAAAAAAAAAGGAAAAGATCTGTTAGAAAGGAAGGAGGAAAACCAGAACGAGGAAACGAAGGTATTCATATGACAAAGCTGGGAAAATTATCATAGTCTACTGGTTTACATTTCTGTTAGTATATCCTTGTAGTTAACACCTTATTTTGTCACTTAGTGTACTGGTATCTCTGCTTTTCTTTTGGTGTTTTGAAATTGTTAAATGGTTGTGTTAAAATAGAGGTGTAGTGTATGATGAAGGACAAAATAAAGTCCAAGATTATTTTTTCAATTAAGTGTCATCTGGAAATATTTATTAGATTGATTTATAAAGACTAAAGATACTAGTGACAAACAGCTTTTGTTTTGGGTGGGGTTTTTTTTGAGAAAAAGCAGGACAGATTAAAATGGTCTGTGACTATTTAACTTGAAGGAGTCCCAGCTCAAGTGAGGAGTGGTGGGACTCTGGATCTCATCAGGCAGTGGTTTTACCCATAGATGTAAAAGAATTAAGGAAACTGAGAATAAGGTTGTGTGGCAGCAAGCAATATAAATCCATTCCCTTGTAGCTGCTTGATAATGTATGTAGCATCCAGAGGAGAAGCTGATATTCCTGTATAAAACACTTTAAGTGTAGGAGTTGAAAGGGTCCTCAGATGCTGATTGGTTCTTTTCTTATCTGCCAGGATTTTCCCTTTTTCTATGGATAGATGTTACTTAGTGCAGTGTTTGGTGTTGGTGAGATTTAGATAAATATTTATGTACACCAGAGAAGATTTTGCAGTAGTGGTGTCATTATTCAAGGGTTCATGAATGACAAGTTCAGCACAAAAATAACTTTACAGAACAGTTTGAAGAGAAGGATGCTACAGCAAGGAGCAAACCTAGTCCAAGCATGGCTTACAAGATTTAGTTGTTGTTTTATTGAGTAGTTTGATGGGCAAAATTTAAGACAACAAAACGATAGTTGGACTTGCTTATGGTTGCTGACCTTGAAACTTAAAAATTTTTAAGCAGTTTATGTTTAAGTCTGATTAGAAAGTGAAAATGGGGAGTAACATCAGTTAATAATAAAGCATTTAGCACTCAGTTGTGGTTTCTCTAATCTTTAGCTTCTTTCTCTCTGTCTTTGTCTTTCTGTCTCTCACTCTTAATTTTAGGTCAGCCTTTTTAGAACTGCTGAGAAAATGGGGTTCCAGTGGCTGAAGATTATAAACAAGGACCCCCGCTTGGATGGGATGGATGACCTGTCTGGGATTGAAATTCCTTTGCACTACATATTTAAACTGGCATCTCATGCCATTCACCTGGTGGTCTTTTATGAGAGGAGCGGTAATTATCTCTGGCACGGGCCCCTGAGACTCAAGCAACATGTGGACAGAAAGTTTGTGCCTTTCCGAAAACTCCATTTTGGTCGTTACCCTGGAGCATATGAAAAGTGAGTTCAGAACAGAGGAAGAAAAAAGCTGTAGGGGCACTCCAAAAATAACTTCTTTCTCCTATATATAAAATTACTTAAAGTCAGGTTGTAAAACTTAGCTTGTGTATTGCTTAGTCCTTGAAGTGCAGGTGAATTATAAGATACAATGGTTCCATTTCTGTTTCCCTGAAAAATAAGAGCTTCCCACCTATTATAAATCAAGAACTGCATTTTAGGGGAAGTTGCTCTGTAGCCTGGTTGAAGCAGGCAGAAAGATGAGGAGAAGTCAAAGAAGTCATGACTGAAATTGAATGTACCAGAGGATGTTCTAGTAGAGTCAGTGGTTTATCATTTATGTATTTAAAAGTGCTATTAATACAGGGATAAAGGAAATTGGCAAGAGATATGGTACTAATTGATAGACATTTGGTGTTCTTTCTATAACCATATGTACCGAAAAGCTGAATAAAGATATGATACATGAAAAGGGAAAGCAACAAAAATCCATTCAGTAGTAGTCTAAATGATCAGTGTTAAAACCCTTGAGAAAAGAGAGTTGACATCTGTCCCATTAAGACCTGTGCTAATGATTGTGTCTATTCCAAGCTCTTAACATGCTGAGGAGACTCCTTTTTTTGCGTAAATGTTTGAATTGGTGGTGCTATTTGTCCATAGTCTTACGCCAAAACTTTGCATTACATTGGTAAAGTAGTTGGATAGAGGAATCGCTGCCAGTAGTATACATTAGGATTTTAACCTGAGCTAAAGAGTGTCTTCTACACGCCAGTATCACCTTTTGCAAACAGCATTGTACTCTAATGCAAACCTAAATGGGGTAATGTATCATCTTTCTTTCCCTGCAGGCCAGAACTTCTGCTTATTTCCATTGATGACTTGAAAGTTCAAATTCCAAAAAATCCGTCCAATTTTCTAGAGGAGATGTCACACTCTAGATTTCTTGAATGTAGGTACAGAGAAGCTCGAGCTTTCTTTCAGGTTAGTGGTAATCAGGTAGCGTCTCTGAGATGTAATTGATCCAAACCTACACACAGTTCATTGTTTTTTATCTAGATGGGACTGTTTGCTTAAATAAAGCTAAATGCAGCCTCTGAGCTCAGTACAGAGTAAGAGGTAATAAAAGGAAAACTTTGACTGAAAGTGATAATAAAGCTAAAACTTTGACTGTATCATAGTCTGTCTTGTTTACTCGGGAGTGGATTTTTTTCCATTTTCCAAAACTTTGGAAAGAAGAGGTGACCAACATGTCCATAGTTCTCCCACATTGTTACTGTTACATCAATTGCATGTAAATAACACTAAGATCTTGTGTACCTTTGTGGCTGAGAATTTTCCTAAGTTCTTTAGGTTCTGGGTAGTATTTCATTTTATATTCTTTTGAATTGTATTCCACACACCTACTTTGGTTTGTTTGAAATGTTATATTAATTTTGTAATTACTTATTTCATTGCTTTTTGACTGTGTAAGGTAATACTGTCAACACTATTTAGAGTGTTATTTTTAGAATATTGCTACCTAATTTAGCAGATAGGAGAAAACTTTCTGCTGCAGTATAAGGGGAAAAAAGACGACACTAGAGGTACTGTTCTTTGAGGTCTTGGGAAGAGGATTTCTCAGTGAAGGGAAGACCATTCTTGTCAGTTTAGTAGTCCATAGCACCCCATACGTGTAGCAGGAGGGTTGCTAGACCCAAGGCTATTGAGGTGTTACTTCACCCTTAAAGGACAGAAATTGTAAGCATGGTACTTTTCAGTTCTAAAACCTCCAGGCACTTACTGCCACACACAGAGAAAATATGCCTCGGAAGGTACATTGAACTTTGTTGCAGCATTAATATTGAAATAAGCAGCTGGCATCTGTTTTGAAAATTAAGTATTCATTTCAACTCTTTGTTGTCCAAGAGCTCTTAATGAAATCAGTTGCAGTCATGAGGCTGAGTGGTGTGTTGTTCCTGTGTTTGATTTGGGAGTGCTGTCCCAGACTGCGGTGTTGGTTTTGGCGTTGCGTTAACCGAAGATCTTGCCACAGTTGTAGCTGTAAGATGGGTTTAATTTCTGTTTACGTTGGTCTCCTATACAGCAGAAGTTGTAAACATCCAGTTGTGACAGAGAGTGGCGCCAAATGAACTCAGGCGTTGAAATTAACTCCCATTCTATCCCTGTTGTCTTCTGGGACTGTGGATATTGGCTTCAGCATGTAAAGAACTAGGATTTATCTCTGTTGTTGCCAAGTGACGAGAATCAGTGTCTAATACATATGTTCTTATTCTATTTTACTGTGACTTTGCATTCTTCTAGTTTGGAAAAAGTGAATGTTGATATTTAAGAGTTTAAATGTAAACTTGGTAGTTCTAGAGCATGTTCTCAAACTGAGCTGCATATGTGAAAACAGATACTGCCCAGATATTAATTAAGTAAACTTCTAAAGGTCACTTTTTCATAGGACACTGAAAAATGAAGTTACGAGTTTGCTTTCTGACAACAGCTCGCTTATTCTTCCTTTGCTTTCCAGCTGTATCCTGATGATACCTCTCTTGATGCAGTGGAGTTCAGAAAAAAAGCAAAATCCTTGCTCCATCTGGCTGCCTTGACACTGAATAACTTAGGAGTAAAGTTCTGGCTGAGCAGTGGAACATGCCTTGGTAAAAAATTTCTGTTACATTTTATTTTAGCATTCATCAGAAACTTTAAACATTTCATCCTCTGTTACTTGTGATGTTAGCTGAGGTTAGCAGCTAAATGTACTTGGTTGGGAGGTTATCTGTGGCATTAGCTGTGTTTAGATTTTTTTTTTTGCTCCTGATAAAATGCTTTTTCTTTAGAAATTGGAGCCTTGGAGATGTTGAGCAAATTTCCACGGAAGCATTTCATGATACTAGCAATTCTGAGTTGTGTTGATTACTGCTTAGAAAGTAATCAGTAAATTGTGTGAGTTGGAATTTACTGAGGTGCTAGTTGAAAAACAGTGATGGGCACATACTGTGCTGTCCATGTAGACTTTCATCTGATTTTTTTCCTATACAATTTAGTGCTTATTACTGACTTTTAAAATACAATTTACATTCCTCTACTTATTTGAAAATGCATCCTTTTAATAAAATATCAGCCTGTTACAGTAGGTTCTGCAAGTTTTCGGTTCTGCTGAAGATGGAAGTAGTATCTTGTCACTGGTGAAGATCCTTTTATTATTAAAATAGGTTTTGAAAATTCATGTGTGTGCACATTTGACTTGTTTTTCTTTGGTCCTAGGGAATATAGTTTTCTGAAGGAACAGTTAAAAAAACTACATTAATGAAACTGACAAAAGGATGTCCCCATTCTTGTCTTACTGTCTTGCAGTAGTGCTTTGAAGATTATTAATGTCTCAGACACTATTTAAATAATAGTTTGAAAGCAAAAGCACAGCTGTAGCCCTGTAACTGTTCATTGGTGATTAGATTTGGGCCCAGATAAAGAATATTTTCCTTTAAAGATATTTAGATTAGAAAATGGAAAGTATTTATCATTGAGATAGTATTTTCTCTCTTATTTTTGGCTTTCTGGAAGAAAAAGCTTATGTATGTGCAGTAATATTTGTTTTCTTTAATGTGGTTAATTCATACCAGAGGAAGTCAAGTCTTGTTTATGGACTCACTTAAAGATCTGTCCCTTTTGATCTTATGGCAGTTCATTTTTATGTGGATTTTGTTCTGCTGATGTATTTCCCATGTTCCCGAATTAGGCTAACTTGTTTGTTTTGTTTTGTTTTATTTTTTTTCCCTCAGGCTGGTATAGACAGTGCAATGTCATTCCTCACAGCAAAGATGTGGATTTGGGAGTCTTCATAAGGGACTACAAAGCAGGTATCATTCCAGCCTTTCAGAAAGCAGGCTTACCGCTGAAGCACAAATTTGGCAAGGTACATAATGGATGTTTTACTTTATGTGTCCTTCTATAAGTTCATAAGTTTGGGTATAGCTGCAGATTGCTTATGTAGAAGTGGATATCTGAATTCTCCCTGTCAGACCTTTATTCCTTAGGGTTTTACGTAAATTATGTAATCTTGCTGATGTTTGGACAGTGTGTGAGCAAACACCTTTCTTAATGGCTTCAGCCCTGTTTGGGGAGTCTGAATTCGATTTCAGAAGAAGTTTTAAGTAAGTTGTAAAGGGGTTCAATCTGTGTCAGTGCTGCTAGGGGAACTTTAGAGTCAAGGTAGAATTTAGTACTTGAGATTGGATGGGCTTCATCATAGAGGAGGATTGGTGCTAGCTCTGAGATTATCTGTGGCTCTGTTGGTAAAACTAGCAAAAAGGGAGAGCATGGCTTGAGGTGGGCACTGGACTTGTTCATTATTAGCTTATGTGGATCTTTAACTTTTTCAGAGTGTAGCCTTCAAAATGGTACAGAGAATAAGCAAAATTGGAGGAATATGAGGGTTCAGCTACTGCTCAAGTGATAGGTATTACTGCTGCCTAGTGAGTGTTTTATCATAGAGGACCTATGTTAAACAGACACCTGCTAATTGTGTATTTATTCATTGAGACTATTTATCTTGTGATAGAGGACAAGGAGATGGTGCTGCACTCTTGAGGTTAAAGGGAGGAAAGAGAATGAGGTCTCACTGAGGTGCAGAAAATTTCAGTGTTTTTAAGGCATTCAAAAAAAAGAAATTGCAGAATTAGTGTATTTTTCTAAGTTAGGATAGGAACTACTCTGCATACCTGACCAAAGTAAGTTTATTTTCTGAAACCTGAGACAACTAGCCTTGTATTTAATAAATATATACAGTGTGGTTTCTTTTGTCTTTCAGGTAGAAGATAGCTTGGAACTCTCTTTCCAGGGAGAAGATGATGTGAAGCTTGATATTTTTTTCTTCTATGAAGAGGATGACCACATATGGAATGGAGGAACTCAGGCCAAATCAGGCAAAAAATTTAAGTATGAACTGGATTTGTACTTCAAATAGGAAAGAACCTGAGCGAGTTAATGTCTAAGTGTTAACATTGTGCGTGTTTTGTGTATTGTTGCCTGCAAAGGCTGTGGTCTTTGTGGGAAGGGTGGTTATCAGAGGAGAATTTGTGAAGATTTTGCTCTTTGAGACCAGAGAAATAAAACAGTATTATGCCTCACTAGAGAGGTGCTGGGCTTGTCAAATTATGTCGTGAAATGAAAAGCAATGCTGTCATGTCATGTATCAAGCAGATCTTACGTGGACTGTGACAAGCTTTGAGTTAAACAGATAAGAAAGAAATCTCTAGGTGTTGCCCAAACTGTAATAATTTTGCAGTAAAAAATGAATCCGTAGGCATCTGTGTTGTTGACAGAGTGTTATAGCAGAAAGCCTCAATGGTCCTTGCCAAGCATGGGTATAAAAACCGCATAGTTTTGGACTTTGTGGTAACGATTGGGAATATGTTTTGGACTATAATGTTACAACAGCAATGGAGATGACTACTGCAGACCTCATTGTTGTTTGTGTTCTGAAAATGGAATTTTAAATAGGATCCCATATACCTTGCTTTATACCTTTCAGTATTAAAGCAGCAAGTAAGTACAACAGCTTCCTAAGCCACTCAGCAAATAGGTTTTGATAATTGTATTTGTTTCTTTCCATCACCCACCTTAACTCAGAAAGAGACAGCTGCAGATTAGTTGAAAACCTTGTTGACTTCTATAAAATTTCATGATCTCTTTTATTTTGCCTGAACTATATTTGCTTATATTTAGCTAATGGAAACTTAGTGAACACCATCATCCATATGGTGATAATGTCTGATTTATCTTTGTTCTGAAATGATAAATAAAAATTGGGGAAAATATTTTGATGACCAGAGTCAAAAGACACACTTAAAATAGACTAAAGGAAGAGTTCTTAGAATATTCCCACAGAAAATGAAGTATGTTGCACAATGTTTTTCTTAGAATAGAGCAACAATTTTATAGTTTTCCAAAACAGGCTTAATGTCTGTTTTTCTATACAAGATTTTGTGTGCTGCATTGTGAGGAGGAAGCTGATCAATATATTCATTTTCTTTTCTTTTTGCTTCTGTTTTGTCTAAATTGCAGTAGCTATTTTCATGCCAGTGGAGCTGACGTGCTTATTCCAAATTCCATTGTAGGAATTCCTGGGTATTTCAGTACTATTTTCCCCATTTTATGTGACTGGACCAGTGCATGAGAATAGAAAACAAACGTAACCCTGTGCTCTGCTCTGGCTCCTGTATCCTAGGATATTGCAGCTCTTTTGGAACTCTAGCTTTCATAGACCACTTGCCTTTTCTTATAGCCTGGTATTTGCTTTTGGTGGTTATTTTTTCCAAAGTTTACAAACATGGCTTTTTAATTCAATAATAACTATTTGCCTTAGACATAGTAGTGTAAGAAAGCCTCTAATTCTGAACTAGAGTTTCTTAGGCATAATTTACTGTTCTTCATCCATAGACTATTTATTTACCATTAGGCCCCAAGCCCTAACAGAAGATGGCTGTTAAGAACGCTTAGCCAAATAATTCTAGATACGTATTATTCCAAGTACTTCCTCAGTAAGAGAAGAAAGATCACAGCTCTTTAGCTGTGAGATGTGATGATTTAACATGATTGATCTGAATGGCTGCAACACCAAAATGACCTTCAGTTTTGTTTAGTCTTTAGCCCTTTCAAAATTTTGAGGGAAGGTAAAAGCGAGGACATCAGTCAGAAATGAAGTTATTGTATATTCATCCACTTTTAACAATTTTAAGGTATCAGAAGAGACACTGGTTGCTACTAAATCATTATGAATAAGGATGGGACTTGTATTCCAAGATATTTATGTTTTTAAAAACGAAGTGTAAAAAACATTTTCTGCAGAAAGCTAAATATTTGCACAGGCATACTTCCTATACATCTTGCTAAATAAACTATGCAAAAATGAAAGTTTATCTCATTTAGTCTCTAAATATTTTTCATTAGTAATTTTTAGTCTGTTTTCTTGGAGAACTGATTCTTAAACATTACAAGTATAGCTGTAGCTTTGCATTTTCATACACACAGATACTTCCTCATCATTACAGACACGAGCAAACATGGATTCTTCTTATTTTCTCTTGAAGTTACAGCATCTGAGACCTATTGGTTTACAAAATTAATGCTGGACAGTTGCATTCTTTAGCAGAGAGTATTTACAAAAACTGAATCTTGGAATCAAATCTGTTCTGTATGCTTTTAACCCTTAAAATGAGTTAATTCTGTAGGTTCTTGACATAGAAGACTTTGTGTACGTATAGAATCTTTTCAGTACTTTTATAGTAAAATTGATGAGACTGAAATGGGAAGAATAATGGTAAGCAGAATATGTAGCCTTATCTCTGCCACTTCGAATGATTTTGTTTTCCCCTTTGTAGGTGGCATTTTGGTTTTTGCTTTAGTTTAGAGCTAAAAAAGTAGTTTCTGGAAATGTATCATGAAGGGCTTGATCATTTTTTTTTTTCTCTCCCTCCAATTAAGACATAAAAGCAAGATTGTTTTGTTTCCTGAAAACTTAGAAGTAAAACTACCTTTATGCTTAAAGGAACACGTGCAGTTTCCAATCCGTGCAAATGCACAAATCTTTTAACCTTCTCTTTTGAAAAGTCTAAGTGCTTATAGTTTCTTTTTACTCTGTGAAAAGAAATTTTAAGTTCACTTTTTTTCTGTGGAAGAATTGGCAGCTTTGGAATTGGGAGTGATCCTCTGCAGGAATAGTGCATAGTCTTTGGTATTTACTTGTTTCACACATTGACTCTGACACAGGGCTCCTGTAGGATGTGTTCTGATCAAACTGTGAAACTTAGCTGTGAACTTTTGCTGCTGTGAGCGTACTTACAGGTAGGGCTTATGTTGGTCCTTCTGTAGAAAAAAAGCAGTATAGAACAAGGTCAATTTGGTAGAATAAATTATTTTTAAAATTTGAATGGGCTTAGATGGTTTCAGGAAGTACAGGGTGGCAGTTTTAGCTTAATTATTTGCACCTCCTCCAAGTCTATCACCATGTTTAAACATGGACACTGAGAGGGAATTGCATGCTTTGTTTGTAGAGATAGAATAAAGGTAAAAGCGTGTTTTTTAAAAAGGCTTGGCTCATAATAAAGTATTTAATGCTGCTTTTATCAGTTTCCCCTACCAAATAACACATATCACACTCTTGGTATCCTTCTAAGTGAAGTAACTGTTAAATCCAGTTTGTAAGGGGAAAAGTAGAGACAGGGACTGAGTGATTTCCTATGGATGGCAGAATGATATGGGAATAATAAGCAAAAGAGTCAGCAATGCTCCTTCCTAAGAACACGTGGCTAATGTTAACCTGTTCCTGTTGATAACACCCCTGCCCACTATATAAATAATATTTCATAGACAGAAAGCTGTAAGAAAAAGCTATTACAAATGCAACATGGCCATCTGCTGCAGTTGCTCGCTTTCTCCATGAACTTTAGAGATGTGTTTCAGTCTTCTACCAGTGACCACATTGTTTTGTTCTGACACAGGTATCTCTTTCCCAAGTTTAGTCTATGTTGGACTGAATTTGTAGAACTCAAGGTACACGTGCCCTGTGAGACCCTTCAGTATGTTGAAGCCAACTATGGCCCAGACTGGAAGGTTCCCGTGAAGACGTGGGACTGGAAGAGTTCACCATCCAACGTGCAGTACAACGGTGTCTGGCCTGTTGATGAATGGGACGATGTCATTCAAATCTACTGATGGCTTTATTGCTGACAGAACATGCCTACTATCCTTGAAACTGTCAGTTTGTAATTTCCTAAGCCATCAAGATCAGTTCCCTTTGTAATTTTTCATCTGTTTCCTAAGGAGACATTTACTGGTTTTGCTTACAGGTATTTTTTCACTTTCATAATGCATTTTCCAGGTAGCTAAAGGAAAATATTATAGGCGGGATGTGGCAACTGCAGAGAAGGGAAGCTGAAAGAAAAGCTGCACAAAGAGTAGAGAATAAATGTTGTAGTAAACTTATGGGCAGTTGACTGTTAAAATGTAAACAGTGGCCAGGTAGCTTAGATTTTCCTTGGATCATCAAAACCTTGGGACTGTTGACCTCTCAAGCTGAAGAGAGGGGTGTAGGTTGGAAAAATCAGGGAGAAGTTCCTCTTTTTTTCAGAGGTGATCCTGTGAATGTTCAGCTTTTAAACACCAGAGTTAGTGGTGTTAATGTGCTTGATTTGAGACTGATACGTCTCTATGATATTTAAAAGGTTGCTCTTAGAAGTGGAATCTTTGTATTTCACAGGACCTGAGCCACCTGCTTTACATGCAGGGTGTATTGGGTAATGGCAAAATACTAGGTGAGTGGAAGGAGATGTTCTAATGACAGTTGGGTGTTTTGTGAACTAACAGCTGCATGCAGGTACGACAGAGAATGTTATCTGCTTTTTTCTTTTTTCTTTTTTTTTTAAAGAACTTGAAGGTGTGTGCCACAGGGGTGTCTTCCCAAAGAAAAAGTAAATATTCTGGTTTTGATGTGCTAGTTAGTGTGTTCTCCATGGAAAAGTTTTGACTAGATTTTGGAAAATTATAGCTACCCCTGCTTTCTTACAAGTAGATAGAAATGGGTTTTCTGTTTAATGTTTAATGTGGGCTCATGGAACAGAGATCTCAGAAAATCATAGCTCTTTTCTCTGAGTGTAAGCAGAGTGTGTACAAATACCAACTGTTCCATCAAATTTGCAGTAGCATAATTGCAAGTGGCAGTGTAAGTCTAACATTGGGCTTCGGATGGGAAGAAGCTTGACAGCTCTCCTGCTACTTCTGCTTTTGGTCAATGAAGCTTTCTTCTTCATATTTTGGAGAGGGATAATAGCTTTCATATGAGGGTGTGTGTCCCAAGTTTGAGCCAGTTCTGCTGTGCAGGGAAGACAAGGGCTCTAGAGCAGCTAGTGAATTATGGCCGTAATACATAGTAGAGACCCAGAAGTGCTTGTGAGCCAGTGTCAAGGTACTGAATGAAGCTCACGTTTACTTACAACAAGCGTGTATTCATTCTTTCCTTGCTAAAGCAGAAAGGTTCTCTATGGGTCACAGCTTTTCCACCTTTCACTGGGTAGAGGTAGGTTGAGTCTGGTTTGCATTCTGTTGATCTTTGGTTTTTGGCTGTACATTCAAACGGGCAGTTCTGGAAAAATGAAATAGCTGTTGCCTTGTGGCGGTTTTACTATTGTATCATTCCACGTGCACTCTGGGGCTTCCCTGCTGTTTTCAGCCTGGAGTGTGCTTTATGTGTTTTCCTGCCAATGCTCTCTGTTCCAGAATTCTCCTGGCACTGAAGCCCTGGAGTAAATTATTCAGCTTCTGGCAACAACTTGTTGTGTTGGCTCTTCAGTTCATATGGTAACTTTGTTGTCTTTGCCTAACTAAGAAGAGAGATGTAAAATCCTGCTAATGCTATTTATTCGGTAAGGTAAACATTACATCATAAGGGATAATTTCTCAGGTAGAATTTTTTATATTTTTTCCTTTAAATGAAAAAAAAGCCAATGTCCTTACAGTTTTTCTGTTCAGAACTCTGTCGTGAACTTCTTTGTTTAGTAACTTACAATAATCCTTTAAGTTTTTCCAATGTGATAAATGTTTAAGAGTGGAAAAAAGATACTATCTGAAAGTTATAATCCTGAAAAATTTTTTACTTTGTATTTGTAGGTGGAAAGACTAATGGAAGAAAAGTTCATGTCCCTGAAAGGGAAGGATGTCTTAGTATTTGGTTATACCTGTAAGTTATTCTTCAGGTTAAAATACTTTTTCTTCTGGAGATACAATTGTATATTTAACAGTGATTAAAAGGAGAGTCAAATTTGCAACTCAAGATGTTGCTTCATCCTTCATTTTGCCATCTTGGATAGCATTTAACACACTTCATTGCAGTTTCTGTGACATAGAGAAAAATTCAGAACTCTATTTTGCTTATTGACTGACTGGACACAACAAAGATACTTGCAATAAAGCAAGTGCCCACATTTAAAAAAAAAAAAGGATCCTGGAACTGCATGTCACACTTTGGCATGTCTTCTGTCATGCTTTGTACTGTGCCCTAACTGCAGATTTTCTGCTTGTAGGATTGCATCCCAAGGAGTGGTGTAAATGTCATTGAACTGGTGCTCTTTGAAGGCCCTCCCTCAGGCTGACACCTTAACCATTCTCAATGGAAATAGCAAGATTTATATGTTTGTTTCCTATTGGGTTCTTCTGAATTGCCTCATCTGAAATGGATTCTTAATTCTATCTTACCTTCCTACCTTCCTTGTGAAAGTGCTGTGGATAGGAGGGCAGTTTCTAAAGTCTTTTAATGGCATGCATTTAAGGTGTTAAGCAACAACACGCAAAGTACCTTGACTTTCATGTAGCAAACAAAGCACATTACATATGTGTAAAGAGACAGCAGAGTCTGTTCAAGGAATGACGGTGAGCCAAGAAGAGGCTAAGCAAGATGTTCAAAGCCCTGGAATAACTGCAGGGAAAGACTGAAGAAACAGGGTTGTCTGAGGAGAAGGGATCATAAACAGTGATTTTAAAAAGCTGTAAAAGATGGATACAAAAAGGAAGGGTTGTATGTGCTAGCTTTCCACATTTCCAGAAGTAAACAAGAGGAACACAGATTAAGGTCACCTGCGTAAAATACTGAAGTATTTTACATGTGGAAAAGGGTGAAGTCTGTGACTGTGGGCATCTCTGATATCACATCAGACAAATGTCAGCTAATACTGATTGTAGTTAATTGTATCTTCCAGTTGGAGGGAGTTCCTATTTTCCATGATTCTGTAACAATTTCAATAACTTTTGTGATTTTACAAAATGGAAATTGGAATCATGATTTGTATATGAGCTTAAAGGTTGTATTTCTAGAATGAGATACTAGAGCTCGTACTTAGCTCACACTGGGAGTGATGGTGCATTGCCATCCCACTGTAGTAATGATAGGAAACTGAAGCATCTTGAACACTTGAAAAGTGTGATGATTTACAATGGAAGTGCAGTGCAGCTCTTCTGAGTCAAACTGAGGCTATAGAACACTCCTGTAATTCATGTATAAAACAGATGATGCTTGGCTTGCAGGGCATTGAGCATATGAGAGAGATGTTGATGATCTTGATCTGTCCGGAAGGACTCTTCTGATAGAAGAGCCTGTGTGTGTTCCATCCCACTCTTCTTTTGAAGTCATGAATGGAGGCAGAAAACTGGTGGTACAAATGGAGACAGTCCTGAAACTATGGTTGAGTCTGCTGTCCAAATGGAAAAGTAGCTGATTTTGTTATGCCTTATCCCTTGAAACAGCTTCTAGGAAATGGTCATTCCCAATGTTAAATACACTTTGCATCCTTTGCTGGATGGAATCCTGGAATTCTCCCCCCTCGTTGTAAGTCTTAGAGGGACGGGATGTCTTACAGACCAGCCTGAGTCTCCTTGCTGGCTGTGAACTGCACAGCTTTTGCCCTGCCAGGTCAGAACAAGCCCCGCAGCACCTCCCAGGCACCGGTTTTCAAAACAAAAGACAAGCATAAACTGTGGATTTCTTCCCGGGAAAGTTCACCCACACATTTAGAAAGGCCGTGGAGATGAGAAGAGAGTGCAGCCTGGTGGCACTGCAATGTCCACGGTTTGACATGCAGTAGGAAACCCTCGATCTCTCCCTCACCCACAATGCTCTCTGTCTGCGAGCTCCAAAAGGCCTCCATGCTGCGACTCCACACAGAGCTCCCTGAAGCCCCTGTACCAGCCCCGGATCGTACCGGGGTGGGGGCGTTGCCAAAGAACAACCGCCCCACTGAAACCAGCGCATCCCTGAGGAAACGGCCGGTGCGAGGCATTGCCGCCTCTTGCCAGGGAACGCAAGCAGAGAGGTCTGAGCCTCTGCCCCTCCGTGGGCCTGGGCCTCGTGCAGCCTCCTGCGCCCCAGTCACGGCCCCCCAGTGCGTGCAGCCCAGCCCTGGAGGCGCCCAGCCCAGGAACAGGGTGCCGCGGCTGCTGCGGGTAGCGGAGCGCAGCCCTGCACCGAGGCTGCACGGCCTCTGCTGGAGGGGGCGTTAGCGCCCAGCGAGCCCCGAGGCGACGGTGGGAGACAACAGCAAGGGTGGGGACAGCACGGCGGCCGAGACTGACAGCAATACTGGGACGTGGCTGCGGCTCTGATGCCTTTTTAAATTTCGTTTTAAAGAACAATAAAAAGTACTAATCACTAGTGACAATAACAACAGTAATAATTTGTTTCCGGGGCACGGGATCTTAGGGACCAGCCCGAGTCCCAGCCGCTGGCCCGCACGTGGTTTGGCCAACCCCGGAGACAGCCCCTCAGTATCCCTGGTGACGGGGTGGCTTCTTGGAGGGCCGGGAGGAGTGCTCAGGGCCGCTGGCGCTCCTCTTCGGGGCTCGCTGCCGTCTCCCGGGCGAACGTTCGGGAGCGGAGGGCCCTGGGGCAGCCTCCTCCGGTCCCTCCTGCGGCGCTTCTCGCTCCGCGCTGGCAGCAGCGGGGGCGGGGACGGGGCTGCTGGGATCGCCGGGAAGCGCAGCTGAGGACGTGCTGGGGAGCAATTCAGCCGCGGATCTGTCGGGGCCGGTAGGGAGAGCTGGAGTAGGGGCAGGAGATGGCACTCGGGAAGCAGCAGGGCCAGGGGCAGCTGCAGGTCTGCTGTCCCGCTCGTTGTTTTGGCGGGTGTTGGCCAGGGCCAGGTGACGCTGGACTTCCTCCCTGCACCAGTCCAGGATGTTGTTTATCACCTGGCGCACAAAGCTGACTGTGTGTGTCCCCAGGCCAACCTGCAGCAGCTGGGTCAGGGCTTCCTCATCTGGCCCAAAGAGGCACAGGCAGAGCATGAGGATCCTCTGTGCCACTGCTGCTTCCCAGGGATCCTCGCAGATGCGCCCCAGCTCCCTCTGCAGCCGGGGCAGCAGAGGCTGGAGCAGAGCTGGGCGCCGGCGGAACAGCATCGCCCAGATGTCAGGAGGGAGGCCGCCCACAGTAGCCCTGGGCACCGGCCCCGCAGCCGATGGCTGGGATGCTGCAGGGCCACGGTGGGCGACTGGCTGACCACGAGCTCCCCGTGCTGGGAGGACGACAACTGCTGGTTCTGCAGGAGGTGGGATGACCTGCTCCTCAAAGTTGTCGTCCGACTGCACCGAGTGCAAGATGGAGGTCACCCTCCTCCTACAGAGGGGGCACTCGGGCTTGCTCTCAGTCCACCGCAGGATGCAGGTGTAACAAAAGCGATGCAAGCATGGCATCACGTGGGCAGCATCGTTCCAGCTGTCCAGACATATTGTACAGCGGTCAGCTGCCTCCGTGGCCATGCTTGCTGCGGTGGGCTGGGGGGAGCTGGGGATGGTCAGCAGCCGCCTCTCGCCGGCCCTGCAGGAGCAGGTGGCACGCTGGAAAAGGAAGAGAGACCTTGATCATGGGCTGGCCCAGGAAATGCCCAGGTCCCTCCAGAAGGAAGCCCTCCCAGCTCCCCACAGGGTGAAGTTTCCCCACAGAGCTCACCTCTGCTGCAGGTGTGCCTCCTGAGTGCCCTGGCTGCCTTTCCCTGCTTGGGCTGGGCAAGGTCTTCCAGTAGCTCTGGTGCTGGATGCCAGCACCAGCTTGGAACTCCAGCCTCGACAACTGCTTGGCCAGAGTGAAGGGAAAAGCCACCTGGGCAGAATTCAGAGCTGGGTCACCAAGGGACACCGGGTCACAATATGTCGCTAGGAAACAACAGAACCCATCACATGGGGCCTCAGCACACATGCCTAGGGTTACTGCAATGCCACAGCCCCTTCTGTCTCTCCGTCTCTTGTCTTGTGCTCAGCATTGTTGTTTCACACCAGTCACCAAAGCCTAAAGGGTGCCACCGGGTTGCTGTGGCCAGGGTAGGCCTCTCTAAACACATGTGGCAAGAGCAATCATTCAGTAACACCTCATGCCTGCCTGGGAGGCTGCAGGACGATGTCCCACAGGCTCCCCCCACACCCCAGCACTGCTGACCAGCCCTCTGGGCTCCCCTGCTTCCTCCCGCACAGGGGCTCTTGGTGAATTTTTTGCAGGGCCTATGCTTATGTCCATCAGGACTCCCAGGTCCTGTTCTTTGAAGCTGCTTTCCAGCCTGGCAGCGTGCTGCATGTGATGGTGCCTGAGTTCACTCCTTCCCAGGGGCAGAAGTCTGTACTTCCCACTGCTAAACTTCATAAACTCTCTGTCAGCCCGTTTCTCCAGCTTGCTGAGGTCCTTCTGGATGGTGGCACAAAGCAGCCAGTCCACCCAGTTTGGTGTCACGTGCAAACCTGAAATAACAGCAGGGACTCCCACATGGCAGGGCATATTCCATAGGTTTTCGTTCTGTTGCAAAAACAGTCCAAGGAAGTTTTATCATGACTTTGTTGTGATTTGGTATAGGCCCACAAAAGGAACTTGTAACCTGATGTGCGAAAATTCTACCCTTTGAATAGTCATGGTGCTTGTCTGTTTACTTTTCACCAGTTCTGCTCCTACCACTTCAAACACAAGATAAACCAAGTGGCCCTCCTTGACATAAAGCAACTAAATACAGTGAGTTTTACCCAGCCACCTCCTCCTCTCAGAAAAGTCAAAAGTCTTGAGTATAGCAGCTTCCACACAGAGCTGCTGTTGAACTCCGTGGCCTCTCCTCTTGAGTGTACACTAGCCTTGTTTGTCACCACTGCTGTCTGGAGCAGTATCTCAGAAGCCCATTGGGGCAGCGGGAGCATCTTCTTTACTCTTTGGGCACTTGTCATCATCTCACACTGTCAGCATTCAGGTTTGGTCACCCATTAGTAACCTACATGGAAAAGTTGAATGAACTGGGGTTGTCGTCCACGTCTTCCTTGTGTTGGGGGCTTTGGAGCTGAATGCAGTCATCCACTATCTGGTGGTGCAGAGGGGAGAATCACTTCCCTCAACCTGATGGCCACCCTTCTTTTTATGCAGTGCCAGATATGGTTGGCTTTCTGGGCTGTGAGCATGTCTTGCTGGCTCATGCCCAGCTTTTCCTCCACCAGTATGCTCAAGTCCTCCTCCGCAGAGCTGCTCTCAGTCTATTCATTGCGCAGCCTGTATACACGTTTGGGATTGCCCCGACCCAGGTGCACGTCCTTGCACTTAGCCTTGTTGAAATTCACAATGTTTGCATGGTCCCACCTCTCTAGTCTGTCAAGGTTACTTTGGATGGCATCCCTTTCCTTCAGAGTTATCAGCGTGATGTAGTCTGCAAACTTGCACCCAGTCCTGCTGTTCATGTCCCTGACAAAGACATTAAATGATGCTGGTTCCAAAACAGACCTCTGCATCACACCACTCATTACTGAGCTCCACTTGGACGCTGATCCACTGACTGCAACTCTGAGTTCCAGTGACCATCCAGACGAATCATTATCCACTGAGTGGTCCCCCCGTCAGATCCAGGCCTCTATTTTTAGAGACAAGGGTGTTGTGCGGGACAGTGTTCAATGCTTTGCACAAGTCCAACTGTGTGACATCAGTTACTCTTCTGTTACCCACTAAGGCCATAACCCCACCACAGAAGGCCACCAAATTTGCCAGGCAGAATTTGCCCTTAAGTGAAGCCATGTCTGTTTGAAGGAAGAGGAAATGCCAGAGCTTTCAAGGGAAGCTGAAGCCTTGATGTGGTAAGTAAGAAGCAACAGGTTTAAAATGCAGTGATGAAGAGCCTTGTTGCATTGGGGAATACTTGAACAGGCTGGTGGGGTACTGTTTACAGCAGGAGTCTCCAAAGTAAATGTTCGTGCCTTGGGCAAGAGCAGATCCTGCCTAGCTTTGCAGCATATGGGTAAGAAATGACAAGGGAGAGATGACGTCTCCGTGCTGCCCTCTGTGTAGCAGCCCTCTGTGCACAGCTGCTGGGGTGCCTGAACAGAAGGGATGCCCTGCAAGTCTGCAATAAAAGGGCCGTGTGTGTGTGTCGGCAGAGCTGAGCTACTGTACTCGAGTGAGGGGAATGACCTGGTCACTGCGCACTCTCACACAAGCAGAGAAGATTCTGTGCAGAAAAGAGCCCAGGCTCCTTTCTCTGTGCTGGAGAAAGGGCAAAAAAGTCACAGAACAAGAAGCTTGAAGGCTAATCAAATTTAAACTCAATCCTGAAGAGAAAGGATGATGGGAGAGAAAGGGGCTAAAATTATACCCTTTGAATTGTCATGGTGCTTGTCTCTACTTTTCACCAGTTCTTCAAACACAAGATAAACCAAGTGGTCCTCCTTGACATAAAGCAACTAAATGCAGTGAGTTTTACCCAGCCACCTCCCTCTCTCAGAAAAGTCAAAAGTCTTGAGTATAGCAGCTTCCACACAGATCTGCTGTTGAACTCTGTGGCCTCTCCTCTTGAGTGTACACTAGCCCTTGTTTGTCACCACTGCTGTCTGGAGCAGTAGCTCAGAAGCCCATTGGGGTAGCGGGAGCACCTTCTTTTGGAAGGCCTGTATGTCTGCTCTTTGGACTCTTGTCAGAATTTCACATTGTCAGCATTCAGGTTTGGTCGCCCATTAGTAACAACCTTTCCAGCTGCACTGAAGAGAGGGATTTCTGAACAAACATGGAAAGGGAGAGAAGACTAAATAGGTGACAGCCAGTAAAGATAGGAGCGAAGAGAGCACTGGAGGATGTTTATTATTTATTTTATTTTGGGAAGGCAAGATACATTTGTGGCCTGTGGGAGGGATCTCTCCATGACTGACCAGACCAGGGGTGTCTTATTCACTAGGGAAACTATTTGTCTATATACGTGGATGCCTTGCAAACTTATTTTCACACATTCCTTTCCAGGCATATTCATAGACGAAACGTACAG
Source organism: Tapera naevia (assembly GCA_033556795.1). Taxonomy (NCBI): domain Eukaryota; kingdom Metazoa; phylum Chordata; class Aves; order Cuculiformes; family Neomorphidae; genus Tapera; species Tapera naevia. The sequence continues at coordinate 11,812,486 of JAUMJJ010000016.1, forward strand.
AAATCTCAAGGTCTTGTCTACGCATGAAAAAAACCTCCTTAAAATAAGCATTGGTATTCCCAAGCCCATTATGGCTGTAGGGCTGGAGTCCTTATATAAAAGATGTAAGACAGGGTTGTCCCTACTTGTAGTACTAATTGGTATGTTACTCCATGATGTTAGCAAGAACTACTACAGAAATACTAAGTCTTACCAACTTACTTTCTGTCTCAATAAGGTCTTCCTGTTAACAAAACCTAACAAAATTGTGTGCAGCAATGGCTGCCAGAAACAACACATTACACACATTTAGTGACTGGCTGTCAAAATCACAGAAGATCTTCTGTTGTTAATAGTTTCTATTTGTGTGACTGCCTTCCTGCTCAGACTCAGGATCCAGGGTGGACTGGAGATAGACTTAAGCTGAGTTCCTGTGTGATACATGAATAATGGCCAGGATCTGTGCCAATATTGGAAAGGTGTCTGAACAAAACAGTCCTGGGTCTTGTACATCTCCTGCTAATGCTGAAAGTGCTGAGAAGAAAAGCGAAGAAAGGAGGAGCATAGGGGGCTGCTCCAAGAGTTTTCCATTATTCATCTAGGTTGGTTTACAGCAAAATTCCTTACTATTGCTAGTTTGTAGAAGGAATAGAGAAGACTTCCAGGGATTTAGAAGTCCCCAGTAATTCACACGTTAGGAGCCATTTTTTTAATATGTGAGGAAAGGGGAAAACATTAAGTAGAGGTCAACATGTATAAACTCTTCCTTCCTGATCTGATCCTTAGCTAGTACAAAGAGGGAAAGGATGTTGATGCCAGACCAGCTGCTCTGGTTTATACCAGAAGCAGCAAATCCAAACCACCCACCAGGTGGGCACTGATGCCCTCCCACATAGTGTGAATCAGGACCATGCCTCTAAGAGTGACCACAAGCAGCTGGGAGGTTTCAGGCTATTCTTCCTTGTCCTCCCTGGCCCTCCCCCACTGCTTCTCATCCTTGTTCTATGCTCCATCCCAGAGAGCTGGGACACAAGCTGAGAGCTTTATTTATATGGGAATAAAATGTCAGTGGGGGAAGGCAGAGGGCTGGGAGTGGAAACAAGTTGTGCTGGTAAGCCTTCTGACTGTATTTTATTTTACTGAGGTTCTTAACAAATAATCTTTATGCAATGCAAACCTGGCTTATCAGGCTAATGCAGATTGTCTGAAATCCTTATCTCCATGGACCAGTTAGCTGGAGTGATCCCCTTTTCACAATGAATAGAAAATGAAGAGCTGCAAACAAGCCTACCCCTCCCTCCTTCAAACCATTGCCATTTACTGGCAGTGAACCGAATGGCTCTGATTTCCAAACTCATAAATAAAGCAGGGTTTCAGAGCTGAGTTGTCCTGTGTTTTGAAAGAGTCGTTCAGCTGTGCAGGGAGCCTGACTTGGCTGGGAAGGGCATGGGAATTGCACTGGAAAAGGAAAAAATAAGTCATCCCTAGTTTGTTGTGTCTTTCTGAGAAGAACAGTCTATGTTCAAGCCAACTTTTAATGCTAGACATAGCACAATCTCCTCACATGCACAGATACATCCCTTCCTGTAATTGTTATCAGCGGACCAGGCCCCTGACATTAGAGTGTGTTTCCTTGGCAGGCTTTTTGCTCCGTAGGTTTGGCTGCTGTGTGCAGGGGAGAAGATGCTCCTGTTGGTATGTTGAAGATTTATGATGAGAAACATGCCTGCTGCTCAGGATAAGCTTTTTTTCTTCATTATATTCCTGCTTTGTATGTATTTTATGTACCTCCTGTGGGTCAAGTTTTTGTTCCTGAGGAACACATGGCAGCTAAATAGCTCTTCTGCCTTTTCCAGGGACAGAAGCATGGAGAAAAAGTAATAGCAGCTGTGAGGAAGCTTTATTGTTCTGGCTGCTGAGCCCTGGGGAATGTATAAAAAAAGTCTGTGTCTGGGAACACACGATGAAGAAAACAGATGCTGTGGTTGTCTCTGTGTGCTTATGATCTGTGGCAGTGCTTTCCCTTTCTGGGACATTGTGAGATGCCAGATGATCTGCACTAAGTCCTAGCCCTTTGATTCTGAAATTAAATAAAAAAACCAACTGTACTAAAGTGTCAAAACCTATTGAAGAAGGGGCCTGAGTACGTGCATGTTTCCTCACCTCTGTTTTGCCTCTTTCCATTTGTAATGTTTTTCTACTCAAGAGGCAAGGGTCTAGGTTCAACATTCAGTGCAAGTGCACCTCACTAAGCTACAGTTGTACAGAGAAATGAGGCTCTGTAGGAAACTAGCGTCGCACAGCATGCCACATAGAGAAATCCTAGTGGAGTTGCTGTCAGTTCCTCCTCATTCCTCTTAACATCTGGGCAGATGCTAGTATGAAGGATTAGTTTAGCAATGGAGATGAACTTCCTCAAAGCAGGAGAGCTTCTGTACCCTAGGGTGCAGTTTATCACTTTATATTGATACTAGCTAACTGCTAAGTTCAGGACTATGAGTTATACCAAAGCATGGAAATATCTTGGCAATACTTCTACCATGTAGCATGGAGACATTGCTACCATACAATACATCTAGCACTTTGCGTGTCATCCTACATCCCACAGGTGCAATGGCTGTCCAGCTTTGCACATTATACAAGTCAAATCACATCAGCCAGCAGCTGGGAGGAGTTACTTTTTTCCAGGTAGTGTGAGCTCTAGTCTCTGTGCAACACACAGTGAAAGGTGAGCTCTTTGTATTAGAGCTCCTCGCAAGAAAACCCACTCAGAGGAGATAACTGCGCAAGTATTGTCAAGCACTTGCCAAGTCTCATCTGTGGGCTGCTTCTCAGGTTTTGTTCTTGTGCTTTTTCCCCAAAAGTCAGAAATGGTTTCCCATTCTTGCTTCGGAAGATGAGGAGATAGTGAAAGAAACAAATGGGCAGGATGACTTCATAATACTCTGCAATGCTCCTATTTAACTAGACCCCTATTTAGCCTTATTCATTCACACCGTTATTGGCAGGACTAAGAAAGAAATGTTGCACTGCAAATCTGTTTAGGTGGTATCTGTGAATAACATTTGTCACACAGATCTTCAGCGATCAGAGACCTCTACACAAACACAGCAGGTGTAAGTGAGTAAGTACAGCAATACCAGCATCTCCAGACCTAGCTGTAAGGGTTGAGTGTGGTGCTGGAAACAAAGATTCACAATTAGTCTTAGGTGGTCAAGTTGCAGCATTTATACTGGAGGATTACATTTAATTGTGTCTCTTTTCTTACAGGAAGTCCAGGGTTTTTTTCCTCTTGGAAGGCTCAAAAACCCTCTGAACAATGGAAAAATGTCCAAATTCTTCCTCTTTCCCTGGCTTTGATGTGAGTATATATTGGAGAATACAGCTCATGCTACCTGCTATTTCTCCTAATCTGGAGATCTGTGTTGCAGTTCTTTCCATTCTGCAGTTAACATTTTTCTTGGCTTGGAGTCTCACCCCTTCGCCATAGGTGGATGTTTGGGGTGCAGATCCAGTTCTATTGAAATCAGCATCTTAACTCATCTTACCAGGACTTCATCTAAGCCCCAGCTGATGCCTTTATTCACTGATGAGTTTCTGTAGTATGCCGAAGGGGCATTCAGCTTCCCCTTCTCTTCCTTTTTATTTGTTTTTTTTCAGTTTGGGTTCTGTGGTGCAGCAGGAGAGTTAGCTGCCCTCCTGTAAAGGAGGATTTGTACTGTGGCTGTGGGAGTGCTCTTTTGCAGGCTTATTCCTTCTCCCCTGAATATACAGCTGGGTTGGTCTGGTGGGTCCTGCTTTCCTTCTCACAGTTGCCACCACAGCCAAGTCCCTGGATAACTGGACCATGTTGCAGCTTGTGGGCAATAAAAAGATAATATGTTGAGTGTGATGCTTCGGAAGCCCTGAGCATATTCGTCCCATGTCAGTGTATCGTTCCTGGAGAAAGGATGGGGTGTGAAGAGGTGACAGCTACAGCTCTTTGGTTATGTTAGAGCCAGCGTTGGGTCTATTTTGTTCCGAGCTGGGCAGGTACTGGTAAGTACAGTGAAAAATCTGCTTTTGTTTCTTGCACGTGCAGGACACTTCTACCCGGCTCCTTTCTGCAGTAAGTCTTGATGGACCCCGTTGAACTACCCACAGGGAAACTAGGAGGAGCCAAACAAGCCAGCCCTTTTCACAGGTGATGGCTGTTCCTGATAATGCCAACTGGCTCAGCTTTCATTTCAGCTTCCTAAAAACTAATGCAGACAGATCAATTTAGGAGCTGCACACAAGAAGCTGCAGCTCCTCAACCCTCCCTTAGATTATAATAAAAATAACCCCCTGCTTTTCTCCTTCCTTGAAGTCCCCAGGAGAGAATTAGCTGGTGGTGCAGGTGCAGCTGTCTGTCCTGCAGGGTGGTGAGAGCAATGAATAGTAAGGTTTTTAGCTCAAGCACACTAAGGCTGTTCAGCAGCCATTGGATAATCCTCTGTTAATCAGATTATGTAAATTACTACTTCAGCATCTCTATCCCATCTCTTGTCCCCGTGCTCTCCAAGCTGGAAATAAAAGACACTCTAAAAAGAAACATTTAAACTGCAAAAGGGCAGTGCTGCTGAAAGGGCTGGGCAGAGGGTTCTGAGATGAGGAGCAGTGGAGCAGAGCTTTGTTTCAGTGCAGATGAGTGCTCCAGCTTGGCAAAGCAGTGGGGGACACCACCAAATCGAAGGTCGGGAGCGGGTGCTGCCTGTGTATTAATGGTGTCTTGGTACCAGGTTGCGGAAGACTCCTGTGGTGCATTCCTGTCAGCCAGTGCCTTGCCCTGGGATGTTGCTTTCGTACACTGAAAGATCATCCCTGATCTCACACCAAAATGATTTACTGCTCTTTCTTTTTGCGTTCATGATGTGTTACAAGTTTGTTCATTCATAGCATAAAGCTCAGCATCCTAAACAAGATCTGGGGTTAGAGGCGCTGTCAGCAGTCTGGTCTTAGTCACTTGAAATCCGAATGAAAGGACATATTATCAAAAATGACCACAGAAGCTGTGTCTGCAAGCCTGGATATGCAGGCTCTCTATCATCAAAAAGCTGCATTTATGCTTTAGTGCCTGCAAGGCATTTGCGTCGTCTGGGTTTCATACAGGATTGTGTCCTCCTTGAAACACTCGTCAGGAGCCCAGGCAGCTTAGTGAAGTTTCACCAGTACTCGAAACATAGCTTATGGCATGCACTCAGTCTCTGAGGCTATCACACTTTCATCCAGCTAGAAGTGATGGTGTGTTTTTCATAAACTGGAGTAGAAAGCTTAGGAAGGCAAGAAAGATCAGTTACAACCTAAACAGAGGAGCCGAGAGTTTATTTATTCTTTGCGCAGCCACTGAAAGCCACCTGGAAAGCTGAGCTGACCTACATTTGCTGTATAATATTCCTGACTGAAAGCAGTTCCTTTTGTCTGTGACAAAGATGAGGATGCCTCTGTCGTGGCAGATGTGATAAACTGGAGATGAAGCTTTCCACTCCAGACAAGGTTGGTAACTCGCAGCTTTTGGTACTCATAGATGATCAAGGGAATTTTTTTGCCCCTGTCCTTCTCCACACTGTTGAACACACATCCTGATATTTATCATATGATTTTGATTTTGATTTTGATCATAGCAGGTAGGCTACTCACAGGCTATTAAAAATATTGCATATGCAGAGTTCACACACAACAGGTTTGACGGGTCAAGCTAATCATAGGGCATGTCTTCATTTCCTGGGTTAAGGTGACACAGTTGGGGTGAAAACACGGTAATGTGTACATGAAGGACTTTGTTGGTGTCAACGGAGCTGCTTCCCTGTGCTGTGACATGAGTGGCTGGGATGCCAGCTCTGCAGGAACAGAACTCATGGTCAGGTGGTGAATGGGCACCCTTGTCCAAATATTAGGAGTTTCTGGATGAACTTGCAAAATATTTTGAAAATGCAGATATGTAGTTTGCACAGTTTTCACTTTGAGGAATTTGCCAAAAGAATTGTCTTCCTTCCTCTGGCTGCTATTGGATTTTGTAGAGCCAGTGGAAAGTAAAGAGACATATAGCACAGTTGTATGATGGAATACGGGTTAATTGAAAGAGTAATGGAGTGATTTCTGCAAGCTGTGGACCAGTGCTCTTCTATAGAAACTCCCGAAAGTACATCAGTTCATACCAGCTGATCATTTGAAATAGAGAGATGTATTTAAAAACAATGGAAACAAAACAATTGAAAATGAAATTTTAAATTAATTATACCATCTGTCTGCCATCAAGGCAGCAATGAGGGCAGACATTCATAACCAAGAAAAAAATCAGCATGGCAAAATTTTAAAATCAATGGAAGAAAACAACCTTTCAGAGTCAGAATTGTGAGCAGCTCTGGGTTTTCTATGTGGGATGGACTGCGTGATCATAATGAACCCCCGAGAGGCTGGATTTCTTAGAGCTTCCCTTTGCACACCAATGCAGAGATAGTCTTGCAAGAGGAACAATCTCAAGAACCAAATACAGGACCTCTCTGAGGATTTCAGCCACAGCCATTCCACAGCAGCAACCTGCAATAAGAAGAGACTTTAAGTAGAGTCAGAGCAAATTCCCTTGCTCCCTGCAACAGCCCACCTCAAAGAGCCACATGGTTTCAAAGACTTGCACGTGAAGAAAGAGGACTTGCCAGACTGTGCAAAAGCCTGGTGGCTCCTGATGCATTGAATGCACATGGCTGGGTGTTGAGTGTTTTGCTTGAAAGCATACTGGAAATTAAATCTCTCAGTCCCTAGTTTTTGTCATTAGTTAGGAGACTGTTGTAAAAGACACAAAAACATCTATGGCAAAGACCCTTCAGGGTTATATTCTGGCCAGGAAGGTTTTCTTATGTTCAAGTCAATCCCTGCTTTGAGGAATGCTTAATGTGGTGGCCTTATTGCTGCTTGCAACCTGGCTGAGCTAAGCATTGTGTACCAGTAAAAATGACAGCTGCTAATTATCTCAGATGACTGCTTTGTTTTTCTCTATTTTAAGTGATTTCCAAAGAATTTTCAGTGTATGTCTGTGTCAAAACCTCTTCTCTCCTGCTCCCAGTGGAAGATTTAGAGAAACATAGATTTTCAGTCCCTTTCTTCAGTGGCTTAATCATTTTCTTCAAGGATATCAGCAAATTTCATCATTAAAAAGTAGAAGATTTTTGCCTTCTGGAATTAAGCCAAAAAGTGTGGCCAGAATTCAAAGCACCCCTGATGTATGTTGTTAACTCAAACAAGAGATTCAAAACATTACAAAAAGTTTCAGATGATGGAAATTCAATATCTCAGCACTAGCCGCTGTTCTGAATCTCAAGCAGCCTCCAGCTCGCTATATTTAAAATCTATTGATCTGATTTTTGATTTAAAAGGCAGGAGAACAGATATGTATAATTGCTTCTTATTGTTCACATCTGTAGAGTGTGTTTCACGGTGAACTCATAGTGATTACATGGCTCTGTAACCTCTTGCTGTCCTTTTTTCTGTCCATCACTTTCTGTGTGCTGTTTTCACCAGATTGAAAGAGGTCACATCATAAGGGGGGAAAAATAATTTGAACCCAGGCCCATGTTCTGAAATTTCTGCCCATATTTAGACAGCATTCTTTTTTATTTCCTCATAGGACCCTTTCAGAGCAATCTGGCAGGGTGAAGAAGACCCTTAAAACCGGCATAAATGTCAGCATCCCTGTGCCATTCCATAAGGATCACCAATGACTTGGTGCCAATACTGGCTTAGCATCTAGGACCTCTTGCCCAGGGCTTGAGAGTGGGCCACAGCACTTCCCATTATTGAAGGGGAAAGTCCTGCTGTGCTTGCAGTGGGTACAGAACCTTGATGCAGTAGCCTCTCAGAGGAAGAAATTTGGGCTGCAGAGTGCCAGGGGAAAGCAGGATAGCACGGGGCAGGTGAGGACCTGCTGGGTGCTGTGGGTTGCACAGCCTCAGCTGGGCTGCCACAGAGATGTAGAGGAGGAGTAATTCCTTGTACAACAGGAGAGAGATGAGGAGACCTTGTGATATAGCTGAAGCACTGGAGACACAGAGGTGGCTTTTCTTAAGTACTTGGGAGGGGGCTAGAATGCCCCTTTTTCTCATGTTTCCCCAGTGAGGCAGGTTTCTTTCCATGAACTCAGCTTTGAAGAGGGCACGGGTGAAACTCCATATCTAACAGCAACAGCAGCAAAACTTAGCAATCGTGTTTGGATAGGTGAGTGAGAATGAATAGCAGCCCACCCAGCTCCTCTCCATGCAAGGACAGACACTTTCCCAACTGAATATTCTGTAGTGCTTCCTCTGGCCAGGTTTGGAAAGCCCTAGGCAATGAAGTATCCAGACAGTTAGGGATGAAGAACTTCAGCTCCCTCCCCTTTCTAACTGGCAAGCCCCTTTCCCTACTTTGTGTGCTGGCTGGAGTATCTCAGAGCAGAGTGTGGATATGCAGTGAGTGCAATGAAATAACAGAGAGGAAGGGCACTCCGCAACTTTCCAATGTAAATTACATGGAAATTAGGATTCTGTGAGGCCAAAGGCCTCTCTGGAATAGGGCCTTTAGTTAAGAGAATACTTATGCTAAAAGAAGCAGTTGACACAACTATCAGGCTGTAGTACCACTGTTAAATTACCGTGTAAAAGCACTGAACCTCCGGTTGACTTCTGCGGGGAGCGGCTAACCCCCACAAGGACCTGGGGCTCATTCTCTCTGGAGAGCAACCACATCATTCCACTACTGGGTTGTGAATATTTATGGGTGCAATCCTGTCTAAAGAAACATTTCAATGCTTATGAAAACCAGATAGGTGAGCCCTACCTAGCCATCTTGCTGTTTTGAGTCAGGTTGTGTGGGTAAGAGCTGAGCATTCTTAGAGCTTCACTGAAGAAAACCATAGAACAGGGTGTCCAACTCAGGCTTTGCGTGTTGTTGGCCTGTGCCTGGGGCAATTTTATGATCCTTTTCCTATGAAGAGAGTTGTTACCTGGGGCGGGGGTGAGGCTGGATGGATACATATGTTTGCTCCAGTGATGGAGATGATGTTAGTCTGTGCCTTTTCTTTGCAGTCTGACATCAGTTTACTTGCCTGTTGTCTTTGAGCTGAGAGGAAGTTCTGGGGCCACCCCAGCAGTGTAGAAAGAAGCCTCTCTTTCACTGACCCTGTGTCCTAGGCATGGAGCTGGCTCAACTTTGCTCTTAAAGCAGGAATTAAATCTTTCCTTAGTGCACTGTGTGCAGCCCCAAAGTGAAGGGCAAGCTGGTAGGTGTCTGAATTCACACCTAAAGCCTCCTATTGTCACACAGACTCCACCACAGGGCTCGGGGCAGCACTGATCAGTGACACTGCAGCAGCTGTAGCTGTCCTCCGGGCTGCAGAAGATGCTAGCTATGATTCTAAGTGAAAGAGAGCTTTCCCCCAAAAAGGTGGATTTGCCTGTGCACAGTCACCCCCCTCATCCTTACTGTGCTTACTCCCAGAGCAGAGAAAGAATCTCCTGCTTAGGAATACAATAGATACACCAGCCTGTTCCTCAGTACTAAGTCATGTTAAATATGGCTTTTGAATGAGCATTGCATTTCTGTCTCTGGTAGCACAAGCTCAGAGCTGACTAAATCATTTCAAAACAAAGGATCCCCCTCCCCCCCCCAGAAATAAAAATAATAAAAAGAGAAAAAAGCCCAGATTCTTGCCATGAGCAGTTTCAATTCCTTCCTGCAAAGTGCTTTTTATCTAGACAAAGTTGCTCTAAAACTAGTAAGCATGGTCTCAGCTACTGCCCAGTACCAGCCTCAGGAAAGGGCAGAGGACGTGTGGTGAGAAGAAAAAAAGGCAGGATAGAGAGAATCTCCTGGGAGATGCAAAACAGGCTCCCTGGATTGTTAGGACTTGTGGTGACACGCGCCAGACAAAGGACCTGCTACTCTATAAATGAGGCAGCCAGAACGAGCACTACACTGACTCCAGTGAGAGCAAGCTCTTCGGCCAGGCACTGCAAAAGCAGTCAGGAAAGAAAAATAGAAAGCATCCAATTTTGCTGTCTGCTTGCTTGCTGACCAGGTTTCAAGAGACACAAGCACCTGTGACCAGAAAAGTAAGTAACAGTATCCTCTTCTTTTTACAACATTGCCTCCCCTCTTCGGGGCTTATCTTGTAACTTTCTTAGGAATGCCAAAGTTTCCTCTCAGAGAAGGGAATATCCTTAAAGGAAATAATTTCTGCATAATTTACCGGCCACCAGATTTATATTTCTTATCATTGCACTTCTGGATCTTGTCATCAAAAAGTCAAGAGTAAGGCACCTGCTGTGACAAACAGGATAGTTACAAAACAGCCCTTACAGGTGGCTTTGTTTAATCAAGTGAATTAACTGTGTTGCCATGTTCTTGTGCCTGGACTTTTAAAACTCTTAGTATCTGCAGAGATTCAATGAATCAGACCTCAGGAGACATTAATAATCCATTTCTACTTTTGAAAGAAATGTTGATGCTTAGATGTGAAGCAAAATAATATGGTTTTAAAGTCATTGTTTCTACTATTCCTAGATTTTCTTACATCATAACTGTATAATATACACTATGCAAATTTATTTATACCACTGCAAAGTGCTGTAGAGTTATTGCACTGATGCAAAATGATTACATGAAGTATAATAGACTCTCTGAGTTTAGAACTAAAACTTTACAAATGTCTCCAATAATGTTTGATATTCAAAACAAATTATTTACAAATGCACAGATAATTATGCATTCATTAGACTTTATGCTTATGCACTACACTGAGTGGAAACCCTATGAATGTCAACAGTTAAAGATGTAAAGAAAGAGTTTTAAATTCCAGTTCTCACATATTTAAAAATACCCCATTGTTTTATTGGTCACATGTCTTACAGTTTATGCATGTGTAAAATTCATAGGTATTTTAATTTTGATCAGTTCAGTAGTTCACTTAGGAGGAAAAGCTTAGAGATTTTATTAATTTCATTTCTGTGAGTAAATATTAAAGACTCTCAGATTTGTAAAGGAACACTTTCAAAACTGCCAATCTAGAACATGTTTCTATTTCCAGGGCTAGCCTTCTGCATAAAGCTGTATTTCCCCGTGAACATTAATAAACAATAAAACAAGCATTTTTTTGAAGTAGCTGTCTCTATCCTTCCTGATCTACATATAAGAGTATAGGATGATATTTAAATATAGAACCTTTTTCCACCATGCGTTTCTATACTGTTTCAGAAAAAAATAACTAAAATATGTGCAGCTTGGTTTTACTGCCTCTTCACATAGCCACTAAAGTAGTTGTGATAGAGCAGCTGATCGAAGTAATTAGGGGCTTACAGAGTCAGCATGCTGGGTAAGAAGCTTGGGGACTACATGCATGTGCCCACAAAATTGTGGTTGAAGTAGAAATGATCTTCATGCTGATTTTTCTATCAGGCATAGACCCACAAAGGTTAGTGACGTGACATTCAATGTAAAATAGGATTGTGGTCCTTGTCTTGTAGTTGTTTGTATCACACTTTTGGAAGTAGTGATTTGCTGTGGTAGTTATATTCTCCATGCTTATTCTCCCTGGGATGATGCCATGGTGGTCAGTAGACTAGTTATAACTGATGTTTGGTAGGACCATAGAGCACTGCATGATGCCATCAGGATGCTGTCACATTTTCAGTCTTGCTTTTGCTGAAGTCACAGAGAGATTTACTACCAGCCTCAGAGCTGACCTGGATAAAATGCAAAAGCAAATATTCCCTGGGGCTCATAGCCAACCATAATAAATGATCTACCTTCCCCCTCATGCACGTCTCTTACAGCACTGGATTTTCCTTTCTCTGCTCCAAATAACTCCTGTAGCAGCATGAACTGCTGCAGATCCATCTTTGCCAAGCCGTAAGACACTCAGCATGTGAACCCCCTCCTTCCTTAAATAACAGACTTTCTGTAAGGAGAATGTGGACTTGCCTACATATGTAGGCAAGGCAGGGAAGTTAAAGCAAATGGACATGTCTCTAACGTTACCTTACTGCCTCGTTGTGGCAGGTGCAGAGAAGGGCATGTAGGAGAGAGTGCTGTAACTGGGTGGGAGCAAGTTATCTGTGTGGCAGAGGGTGCTGCACGCTGGATGTGGAATAAATGCATCCCTATAGAACTCCTTGAAGACCACCAAATGTTTTTTCTTCTCTGTGTTAACCTGAAGCACAGGGATAGTGTCTATATGCAGTAGTTAATTTGGCAGAGATTGTTTTCGAAGGAAACACACTCGAACTGCAGTTCAGACTTTGGCACAAGAGCCTTACTCGAGTTGGGAGTAGGAGGACAGAAAAGCATTTCTCCAAGAAATACTCTTAGATCTTTTTGAACAGAAAACGACAAGTGCAGGCTTAGCTTAGCATCCTGGCTAACATCCTGGCAGTGTTCCCTTCACAGTTTTGCAAGCTGTTATGCCCATGTCAATACACTAGACTTCCATTAGCAAAAGTTTTTGCAGCCCATGAGTGGATTCTTTGTTTTGCACAGAACTGTGGCATAATTTGACTTTCCTGAAAGTAACATAAAAAGCATAGACAAGGGGGAAAAAAATGGAAAAAAAACCCCAAACCTGCTCCCATGTGAAGATTAAACCTTTCCTCAAATAAACGCCTCTGGTAAATTCTTTTAACCACGCATTTTGTGCTCACCCAAATGCCTGTTGGATGGCAGCCAGTTGCTTTACAGACCCACCTTTCCTGAGGCAGCCTTAGGGAACACAATGCCAGGGTGATCAGGTTATGAAGTCTCCAGGCTATGTTGACTTCTCAGAAAGCAGCGAGCTCTCGCCCATGCTGAAGGTCTGTACCCTCCAGGAGGACAACTAAATTACAAAGCTGGGCTACACTGGGTCAAGAGAAAAATTTGCCTTTTGAAACAGTGATCACATATAGACTAGCATCCCCAAACATGGATGCTGACTTAATCTTGAGACCTTTACACAGTTGCTTTTGAATACTCCAGCAATGCCCTTTTTCTAAAGGTTCAATGAGAGCACAGTGTAGCTGCGAGAGTTTCTGTAAATTATGCCCTTGAGTAGGATGGCTCCCAAAAGCAGAGGTTCCACTGTGTGCATTTTGTCCCAGGTGTACATAGTCTGAAAAAGGTAAATCACTCTGTCAGCAGTGAGCAGTTTTCATAGCACTTTTGCAGCTCTGCTGTACTTTGTACCATGGCATGATTGTCAGATAACACTCCCAACAGAGGCATGAGGCAGTGAAAGGAGCCCTTGTTTACTCCTGAAGTAGCTCATCTTCCCACATCTTATTTGAAATAAAATGAAGTTCAGTGCACCTACCGATGCCAAGCAAGGCTGGGCCACTATGTGCTGACACACACACACAAACACTTTCTTTTCCACAGACCTTACAGACGAGACAAACTAATTACAGGCAAGAGGGACGCAGAGCTGCAGGGAGGAAAAAAAAGGAATTTGCCTGATGCAAAGAAACAGCAGAATGAGGACAGAAGTTCAATTCCCTGATTACCAGCCCAGGTATGAGCTCACTGCACTGTGCTCTCTCTGTGTTCTTGTCCACCAGAGCACCTGTGGGATTTCAGGTGGGAGACACTTGGGTAGGAGTGCAGTGCCAAGATACAGGGAGGCAGTGATAGACAGGGCTGAGGAAAGGGATGTATTGTTTCCTCTACCCTTCTTTCTCTTTCCAACCAAAAGAAAGTCCTTGCAATCCAAGCAACCATGCAGCAAACAAAGCATGGCTCAGCTGTAAAGTGTTTGAGACTATTGCTCCTAGGCGGTGGGGAGGAAAAAGTCACAGGTCATGGGTAAGCAGTGTAATGTGTTGTGAGATCCATGATCAATATTCCTCTCTGTGAGGACCATGGAGCTAAATTCCCAAGAAACTGAAGAGGGAAACAATGAGCTTCCTCTTTCTCCTCTTGTCACGATCTTGCTTATACAAAGTGAACAAAGCACAGCTGTGAGGTATGATGGCTGGAGAGTCTTTGCTTTGCTCCCTGTGGCAGATCATGCTCAAAAGCACCTGCATGATACAGAAAACCGGCACCATCTGCTCCTCTGCTGCCATTTACTTAAGGGCAGAGGGCACTTCACGAAACCCAGTGCAATGTGTTAAGTAACCAATTTCAGCGGGCATTGGGTTTCCCCGTGGAGTAACAGTGTGGCACTTCAGCTTTACTATAAGCACTCCAATTCTTGCTGGCAGCAGGCATCTGCTGTCTGATTAAGATTTGCAACACTAGGTCTCCTGTGGCCAGTTTCAACATGGATTTAACTTCACCGAGGTCAAAGGTATAACTTGAGGGAGGAACTTTCTCATTCAAGATCTTTATTTAATAGCAGCCTGCTAATTATGACTGAGTGCTAAGCTCCTGGAGAGTCCCCTGCCAGCCCTCAGACATTAACAGCGGCTCAGGGGCCATTTGCCTGGGAATGTCTTAGCAGAGCTGGTGCATTGTGCCTGAGCTGCTATGCCGCTGCAATTGCTGGTGCCTGAATTGCCTGAACTGCTTCTGCATAGAGAGACTGTGAGAACTGCTGCTGCCAAGGGAGACATCTTCATCTTTTCTATTGTTTAGTCTTTGCTTGGTGGCAATTGCAGCTACTTTAACCACAGACAGTATCCCCCTCTTCCCCACATTTTATATTTTTGAAAGGGTAGGAAGAGGGTGGAAAGAGCTTCAGTTATCTGTTTGGTGGGTGCTGGTATTTTGGTTTTTGTTCTTTCTGCTTGTTAGAGCAGATTCACTGCTAGGCTTGGGTTATTTCTGTGCACAATTCCCTTTATACACTGCACGTGGATATTAACTTATGAAACTGCACTTGCCTTCTACTTCTGGAGGTGTTTTCTTGATCTGAGTTAAATCCTGTCCTCAGTGGCAACATTTTGCCCTTGAGAGTAATTCCTCCAGTGAAAATGGTGTAACCTTCCAGATTTACAGTCCTGAGAGTAGAATTAATCCTCTTCAATTTAAGCTGCTGTCTTCCTGGCTTTTATTCTCAGCTAATGCAGGGCTGTTAACCTGTGGTTAGGGAAAGTGACCAGAAAGCTCAGAATCCAGGCTTGCAAGTAAATGCAATTTATCCGTCCGTGATATATACAAACTTGTGATTTCTGCACAGATTTAAAATGGACCAGTGGGATATAAGCCACATGTAGATACCAGACAACACATATTTTTTACAGTGTGCCAGAGAAAGCTAAAGAATATATTGCTCATATTTGCAACATTAGCAAAGACTTGAAGCTGCAAGTAATATCATATTGAAAGCCAAGCTTGGTGGAGAGGGTTGGAGAAAAGGAAGGAAGAGGGGAATAAGACGAAAGGAAAGGAAATCAGATCCCTTGTCTGTAAACTCGCTGCATTTTAACAAGAAGGTGCTGTAGGGCTGTGTAGGTGACTACAGGAGAAAAGAAGCTGTGTTTTGAAGCATTACAATTACTGCAGGACTGGGTAAGGTTTGTTTTTCTCTTACGTTTCTAACTGAAACTGTGAGCTCAAAACCAGGAAACCCACACCAGTGAAGGGAAAACGGAGAGAGGAATTTAAAGTGGAGAGATGTACAGAGGTGGATTATAACCTAAAACTCCTCATAGAGCTACCAGTGCAAGAGGAGGCGCTGGGGGAGGGGAGGAGCTGTTGTTTGCTGATCTTGAATAGATTTTAGAAATACAAACACATGTTTTTTAAGGGTAAAGTAGGAGTTGGTCACACAAAGACATCTGTTTGCTGACAAGGCTTGTGACCACAAACGTAGCATTGTCCTTTCCAAAGGCCATAGAAGGGAGACAAAGAAAGTGTGGTGTAAAGGAGTAGGCTGGGATTATTTTTCCACTAATAATGCTACTAACAGGACAAGATGACATGTTCACAGCGTCAGGGATGGATGCTAACCTCCTTTCCTAGAGCCCTGTGCTGGGAACTGTCTGCAGCCAGAGAAAGAGAAGGAGCAGACTGTGTGATGGTATTTGTAGCTGAGAGGTAAAGATGCATTCAAAAAACCCAGACCCACAGTGCAGAGAATTACAGAGCAAAGACTGAAAGGCCTGGCAAAATGCAATCCACCCAACCCATTAAAAGATACAAGGAAGCCAAATATCTGTGTACAGAGGCAGTTATTTTTTATAATGTAAGGAAAGTTAAATTTGACTTTGAAAAAAAACCCAAATCCATCAGAAACAGGAGAGAAAGAGAGAGAGAGAGAGAAAGGGAGAGAGAGAGAAGCAGGTGGCAGTCTGAATTTCACATGGATCCAAGCAGCTGCTTGCAAGAACAAAACTGTTAAGGCAAAAGATTTGCCTTGGGGAGTGACCATGCTGCAGTGCAGAGGAGCCCTGGAAGTGAGTGTTTAAAATCCACATCACAGATGCAGCAGTGTTCTTGCCAAAAGGTACATGCTAGGTGTTTCACGTAGGTGCAAAGTACCAAGCAGATTTGTTCCCATAGCACAACCCAAAAGTAATACTTGGAGTACGAGAATAATAAAAAAGAGATACAATCCCCATTTATTCTCAACATAAGTCTAGAAAAATATGGAAAACTCAGCAATGTATTTTGTTTCCTAAACATGCCTTTCATGAAGCAAGGACATTCCGATGAAACAATTTTCTCATCTCCTAAAGGCAGAATAGACAGTTGGGCCTGACAGTAATTTTGGACTTCTACCAAAATAGAAGTGTGTTAGCTCTGTAAAGGCTGCAGTGGAGAGGAGCCTGCGAGGTACGGGTGACCTGAGCACAGCCATATATGGTACACATGGGCGCATCTCTGACCGAGGTCTCTGAACACAGCTCTGACATAATTTACAAAGCTGTAACTGTGTTCCCCTGCTGATTTGTAATCAGTGCTGGACTGGGATGTGAAGGAGCTGGGAGGGAACTTCCCTGTCTGCCATGCCTGTCTTGCCTCCCTGCCAGGCCACCCCAATTAACCTCTGAGTCACTGCGAGATTTCTACATTCACCCAGGCTATATTACCATGTACTCTGGTGAACCCTGAGTGTCTTGCCTGGTATGAGGCTGCTTCAAATTGACAAAGGATCACAACAGGCCTGTCACCTCCAAATTTCCTCTTTCTGGGGTGAAAGGTGCTATCCCAGCCACTTCCCAGTCCCCTGTGGGACTGCTGTTAAGGATGATTTTTCAATGAGTATAAAAAGCTGAGATTTTCACAGGCATAAGAGAGTAAATGGAAACATTTGTCCTTTAGTCTCTTGGCTGCAGACAGTTTTTCCTGGCTCCAACTGTCTGTGTGCCATTGGCTTAAAGAGCAGCTACAGAAATGGAGGAGTGTCTCCTGTAGAGCTTTGGAAGACTCTTTCCAGTGGTTGTGAGAGCAGGGTTAGGGCAACTCCAAGAGCTTCTGACAACCTTTCTGGTAAACAGCATGTAAAATTACTGTGCATCCCTTGCACAGAGCTCTTCTGTTGCCAGGTTTGTTCTGGGTACTGGGTCCTTTTTCTGCTCAGCTCCCTAAGGCAGCGTGGATGGGTAACACCTATGTAGACATCTTGGCTGGGATGCCTGCATGTTTTCTAGGAATAACGATTTCCCTCTGCAGCCTGCATTCATGGCACTACTGGCTTACTCTTGGCAGCTCTCAGAGGCTAAAGCAGAAGCCCGAGTAAATGAGGCTGAAGAGTCTCTGACAGCAGCAGTGAGCAGTCAGTACAGGCTGGACGGGGAATCAGACTGTTATTTCCTTGGACAAGTATCCTGAATAACCGTAATCACATGTGTCTGTAGTGTCTGTTCAATGAAGGCTCATAATGAAGATCCACCTCAGTTAGCTCCAGCCACAAGGCACAAAGCTTGGACCATCCAGGAGCAGTCCCCAGGAAGGTGTGAACTTGGGCTGGGAAGGCATGGATGTCTTCTGCCCTGGGCCTGCCTGCCCTTTCCCATAAAAAGTGCCTGGCATAACTAATGCATTGACTATCGGGAATTCTGTGGCAGAAGAAGAATCTCTCAGGAGCCTGGAGAAGCTGGGCTTGTAGCAGCATCAAATGGTTGTGCAAGAAAACAAAACTCCATTTACTCCTCCTGTGTGAAATCTATACTGTACTCCAGCGTCTGGTTGCAGGTGCAATGCTTATGATCATGGCTGTGAATGGGAACATGACTTTAGGGATTAGGGTGATTCTGTGCAGGACATGCAGGACAAAGGCATCATCCACAGAGGGTAAAAACCAGAAATGCCTAACTCACTGCTGGCCAGAGGTTACAGTGCCCTCAGAGCAGAAGTGTGTGTGAAAGGCAGGGGTACATATATAGCATTCACTCACCATCTCCTTTGCTTTGCAGCACCTTAAGAATGACAAGGAAGATCTTCACCAACACCAGGGAGCGATGGAGGCAGCAAAATGTCAACAGTGCCTTTGCCAAGCTGAGGAAACTCATTCCCACCCATCCACCAGACAAAAAACTGAGCAAGAATGAAACACTCCGGTTAGCTCTGAGATACATCAACTTCCTTGTCAAGGTCCTGGGAGAGCCAGGCCTGCAGCAGACAGCAGTGGCAGCACGGGGGAGCATCCTAGGGTTCTTCCAGCAAGCCCCATGCTTGCAAAGCATGGAGGAGCTGACACTGATTGAAAACTGTGGTGTCTCCTCTCCTGGCATGAGCAGCAATATAGTAGAGTATTGGTCAGAGACATCATCTCCCTAGCAGAGAATGAGACATGCAGTGTTGGTGTCAGTCTGCTTGTTCCCTTGTTTTTGCAGAATCCGTGGGTTGCTTCTCTATGTATTGTGATTATTTATTTCTATTTATTACTGTTCTATTTGGTACACAGTTTTGTTTAATTGGAAAGAAAGACCTTGGTCAGCCAACGACATGGAAGACCAGACATAAAACTTGCAGCCCCTAGCAACTTGGAAGGGCTTACTGTTGTCACGGAAGAGTCCAAGCCAGCATGGTCTTCCGCCCTGATCTCTTCCATAGATTAGGCCATAGAAATTAATCCAGTATTTCTTGCAGGGAAAGAGATTATTCTCCCATGCTACTTCAAGGAAACACTACTGAGCTCAAGAATAGTGACTGCACCATAGAATTTACCCAAGAAAGATATCTGGCCTTGGTAGTGAAGATCTTGAGAACTTTGTTTTATTTCCAGCTTCATTATTTAAAAAAAAAAAAAAAACAAATCCTTGCCCTTCAATCTGGCTACATCTTTCCCCAGCAGAAAGGAGGAATCTCTAGTATCAGAACCAAATGCTATTAAAGAAAATTAAATACTAGGTTAAAGTAAAAGTGTGAATTTAAAATAAAAGAAGACATAGTCATAGATGAGTTTCTATGGATTCAATAGGCAGAGTAAACCTCCTCTGTAGGAGCGACATCTTGCATGTGGAGAAAGCTGATCAGCTAGGCTCCTGCTGCCTTAAAAGACCATTGAACAGGCTGGTGGCTAAACGTCTTTGCTCTTCATCAGCTTTAGCAATGGGGGAGGTCCTGTTTTGTGAGGGAGGTCCCTGGAGAGAGGCCTCAATGAAAATCTTTATGGAAATGCCAGTGAGCAGTGCTCCTTCCCATGCCAACTTGTGAGCTGACTTTTAAAGCCTCACCAACCACCTGGTGCACTAAAGAAGCCAGGGCTGGCTCAGCTAAATGTGAATTGGGCTGTCCTGTGTATTGACAAAGGAAAAGGTCTGATTGATAGGAAAAGTAGCTCACCTCATCTAGGGCTGGTGCCGTAAGGTCCAAGAGTGCCAGCAGGCAGAATTTGAACAAAATTTAAAAAAAAAAAAAGCTGGAAGTGTTCATGGTGGTCTCATCCTGGTTTTGAACACTGCTAATCTTCAGTTCACTTATCTCTGCATTTTTGAACTGTCAGGGCTGAGGACTGCACTGGAGAGCAACTGAGTGGAAAAGCACTTAGTCTTACACAGATCATGAAATCATAACTGTTTCTCCCTGCCTCTTTCCACTTCACTGTTACTGAATGGAGTCACAGCCTCTTCTGCACAATACCTCAAAGGTAATAAGCCAAATCCTCCTCGTGGCTTTCTGTTGACTTGCTGAGAGTTGTAGCAGGATAAATTAGTCAAAATAAGTCAGAGCACTTATTGGCAAGGTGTGATGTGTTATTTGGGCTATCAGACACTTGCTTCCCTAGGGAAAGCATGTCACCAAGGCAAACCAAAACATCTTGTGAGCAGAGTTATTGTCCAGGGAAGAAAGAAAACATGGCAATTTTGTTACATAATATGTTCGTTATATTTTCTATCCTAAAAAACTTTCCTTCTTTTTATTTCTTGGGTTCATATCAGCTCTTTCTTTGTTGCTCTTTCCATTTAGGGTCTCCCTGCTCTCATGCTCAGTGTGTATTTCACTAGATTTATCTACCAAAGACATTTTTTTCCTGGTCAAATTTATTCTTTGTGTTTTGTGGATTTCTCTTCTATATAATCCTGAACAAATACAGTGTAACTGATGATGTCTTATGCTAATGACATTTGTTAACTTCTAATATATTCCAAATAAATTATTTAAGAAACTAATCTTTATATTTTTAAATTTCTCTCACTTTTCACTTTATATTTGCATACCATTTTGTAGAAGATACCAAAAACATTACAATGTGGTTTACAGTAATGGATTATTCTACTGTTTAGGTCTAAGGAAAGAGTACTGATGTTAGAAACATTATCACATAATGAAGAATGTCAGGAATTCTTTGGTTATTATAATCTCTTAAACTTTTTGGCTGAATTTCAGTCTACACGCTAGGAAGATTCTTACCAGCTCTTGGAAAAGACAGATAAATTGAATTTCATTGTGCAACACTACTATGTGTGTCTTCCAAATAGTCACAAACCAAAAGATTTTAAGCAACTCCATTTTAAAATGCAGAATCTACCCTATAGAATTAATTTGGACTCTGACTTGATCGGCACAACCTACAGATTTGGTTCAGATATAAAAACTCATCCAAAGTTGCAGGGAACTTACGATGTAAAGCTGCTCTTTCTGGCCAACAGCTAGCGTGAACAACCTAATCCACAATCAAATATAAGGCTGAGAGAGGAAGATGAAGCACTAGGATGACAGATGCAGAAGTTGCGAGGAAAAGATGGGAAATCACTGGGACAGGGGGCCAGTTCCAGTTTCATGCTTAACTGGATGTCTCACAAGCCGTGACACTGCTCTATGATACACTGAGTGGTATTTCTGCACTATATATGCCTGAGAACGGTATCGTCTTTAGAGAGAGAGACAAGTCAAGAAATCTGCAAATGCAAGGTTCAAAATATGTATTTATCCTTAACAAGGCAGTGTCACCTTAGAGAGGAATTTATCCTTACAGCAGGTAGTGCCAAATTAGTACGCTCGGGATGATGCGCCAGTGCCTCCTCTGGAGGTGAGCTCAGTACGGCTGTGTTAACATGGTGCTGTGCTGTGAGATAAAGGGACATGTGGCACAAAGATGAATCTAGTCATTTGGAGCTGGCTGAAAATGTCTCACATATGTTGTGGTATTGGCAAAACCTTAGTATAAATGACAAAAACGTCCCTAGTTTTAAAGCCCCTACTGAGTGTCCCAGTTCTAACTAGCAGTGCTAAACAGAGTTGTGAGAACAGCCCCTTTTTTCCTTTGAGAATTTAGAACCACCAGCTAAGGTGGTAACTTTTAAATATTTTCTTTGGTATCTCCTGATACATAAAAGCATGATACAAAGGTAATAGAGTCATGGCTCCTTCCAACCCACGGTACCCCTAAGCTGCACAAAGGGTGTGAGGTGTCCTCCCACGCCTTTTTAGTGCAAATGTCCTGGTAAAATATCCACCTGCTTGGCATTTCTACCAGGATCAATGGAAGAATATAGCTCCACAATTCATGTCAAATGAGGATTATTTTCTTCAGAGGCTGCATGCTTGGAGACAAATGTAACTCTTCAGCTATCACAGAACCTAAAAGAACTGATGACAGGAGACATGCTAAGTACACTGTCCTTAAAAAAAATTCCAAAGCAAGCCAAAACAAGTAACCCATGCATCACCAGGAACAAGCCTGCTGTGCAGACTACTCTTTGTCATGTCCACTTTCTCAGAATATCCTTTGTAGATATGGAGTGTAATTGAAGATGGATATTTAGGTTGGGTAAGCAAAGAAATATGTTGCAACTGTATCTTGCAATATCACTGTAGTTTTGTGCATGAATGCTAGTGAGGGCCAGCCCAGCCTGAGGTAAGAGGAAGGGCAGACAATCAGGGGTTTGGCTTGAGATTCTTTGGATTCAGATCCTGGCTGGTGTGTGCATGCTGTGTCTAGTACTGGACATGCACAGCAAAATCCCAGATCTGTTGTTTTTTCTGGACTGTTGCCCATACCAAGACTTGATGGTAAGGCACGTATTCAGCAGCCTTATTAGTTGTACTGAGTCTTAACCAGTGAGGAGGAGAGTGCAATGAGCAGGGCAGAGGGAGACCTACAGGAATCCTGAGTCAGCCAAATTAAATGGCAAACCAGAATTGTTTCAGGACACTAAGATCCATCCTAGCATCTTGCTCTGAGCAAGAAGTGGAAGCTGCAGGACTGATGTGTTTCAGAAGCACAGGATTCACAAATGATTTACTAATTTAACTTCCAGTATCTAATTGCCTGCCACAAATGTCTTTGCTGCTAGGATTGATATGCAGTGACCATGGCTAAAGTAGTGTAAGCAATGCAGATCTGACTTTTCTTTGAAGGCTGCATGATGAAAGGAGGTGGAAAGAATGGGCGACTTAACTACTGACCTGTGGGGCAGGGGTCACTTGGAAGCCAGTCTGAAATCTAAAGGTCATCAAGAAAGTGACAGAATCTAAATCCATCAGCTTTCAGGGGTGTGATTGTTATTTTTAATACAGCAGCTGCTGAGAGAATCAGAGGAGAGCAAGTGAGTGGAGGAAGCAGCTCAAGCAAGTATTCAGGTTACAGAAGGTAGAGACTGCCCTGTATCTGGTTGACATGCATATCTAGTTGAATTTATTAATTTTTGTTCTGTCTGTAAGCCACAGGTAGCATTTTTCATTGCACTCACAGTTGATCCAACTCTTCTCTATACGAAAAAAAGTTAGTCTTATCCTGTTGTATTCTCCCACCACCCCCTTCCCATGTGTGAAAACAAATGTTCATCCCAACCCTCCACAGTTTGTTTCACTGCCACACACTACAAACCCTACAGTGCACAACTGAGAACCCTGCAAATAAGCCCCTTATGGGAGCATCTTTTGTAAAAAGGACCCCCAAGCACAGAGAGCCAAAAAGAAACGTGAAGGGCAACAAACATTTCTGTGGGTGCATCTCCGCTGGTGAGCATCAATGCTATAAAACAGCACAGAACTGGCTCAGGGTGAAAGGCAGAGAGAAGTCTGTGAGTCTCCTGTGAATCTCAGCACAGACTGCATTGAGCCTCAGACAAAGTCTCCATCTTCCATGCTGCCAAGCCATGCAGAGGTGTATTCACAAGTACGGAGCAGGAGAGTGTTGGCATGCACACAACTTTCTGTTCCATCACAGCTGACCAGGGGCACAGTGAACAATACTGAGTATCTCAGACCTGGGGAAGATTCCTCACTTTCTTCAAAGTTCCCTACTCCCCACCTTGAAAAGCAGACTCTTATTAGGTAGCCTAAAACCTTAATGGAAAGGTAAAGGATAATGGCCCATGGTGAGCAAGCCTCCAGTCCTGGGCATAGGCGACATTTAGCACTGGTTTTCTCTTGTTGACTGTATTTAGCAAACCCTGGTAGTCAACAGCGCTCAGTCCTGGAGACAAGAAAGGCTAAGAGGAGTAATATTAAATCCCCTTCAAATCACAGCAGAATTACTGTGCTTTGATACATAGAAGTACAACCAATCAAACTATAGCCTACAGAATCCTCCCACTCAAGACTACACAGTATCAAATTCAAGCTTTAACAAGCTTTGCACTTACTGGCAAGATCTGAAGACTCTCAAGAGGTAACTACAATGCCTGAAAGCACCTTGAGTGGAGGCTATTAGACCTAGCTAACCACAGAAGCTCAGGCCAGCTGACTGTGATCTGATGTGTTTTACTGCCTGGAGGTTAAAAGGTGTTTCAGAAGGAAGAATCTGGCCCTGCTGAGAGCCTCTGCAGTGCTCTCTCTATGGGACTACACAGCGCAAGGCTGATTGCCAATTAAGAGTTCCCAACAGAGCAAGTGAGCCCAGCAGGCTAGACTTGCCAAAAGCACTCAGGGCTGGCACAGCCCGCTTGTGTGGGAAACATTCCCACTATTTGTAGGGAAAATAAAATACCGTCAGTGCTGACTGGAGATACCCACTCCGGCTCTTCTTTCTGAGCTTCACTGCAAAGGTTTTCCTAAATCTCCGGGCAAAGAAGAGTAGCAGCTCTGTGTTTGGCACAGGGCAGCTCAGTCTCAAAGGCAACTTTTCTGCATAGAGATGGGAAATGCAAATGGGTGTTCCTAAGCTCTCAGATCTAGAAGCGAGGAGAGAAATTTATGGCAGTAGCTTCAGCAGCATAATCTTACCTGCCAGTTTTGAAGTAAATAACTGAGCAGACTAGAAAACATATATATACATATGCCTGTCTGTCTGTCTTTCTATCTTACCCTTATCATCTCCTTGAAGTCCATGTTGAAATTCACTTAAGATCACATGCAAAGCGAAAAATCACAAATCTTGCCCTTAAAATTGAAATTATTTTTCTTTCAGACTTAGGAAAAAGAATGAAAACAAAATAAATTGCCAAGGAAAGTGGGAGAAAGCGCGTAGGATGATTCTCCCATGTCTTACCTGGATGGACACTACTCTTCTTGTAGGGGTAGATTTCTGTATTACTTCTCTGTATATCATCTACAGAAAACAGAACACCACCACCTTGTTTCTGTTATGTCGAACGAATAAGTTAAACTTACATCTAACAAGTAAGTCTAGGTAATTTTAAAAGCCCTGATATAGTAGCTGCTGTTCATTCCAAACATTTCCTAAATGCAGAGGCTGTTTAATCAATACAGATAAACATTGATTATGTCTTTATTATCTAAATACATTTTATATTTCTGTTAAAAATAAAGTTGTAAGTTAATTGCTTATTTCTAAGATCAAAGGAAGGAAAATGATGATAAAGTATAGTAAAAAAAAAAAGTTTCTTTGTTTTTGTCACAGCTTCATCAGCTAAAACCTTGTTCTGTGCCATGTGCTGTTAAGGTAAATTAAACCAAAACAGTGTGTCTTCCTGAAACCTGGAGGGTTGAGTTAGCCAGGGCTGGTCATAAATACTACCTCAAAACTTGACTTATCCTGACATTTATGTTTACTTTTATCCTGACTCTGTGAAGTACTGAAAAAGTCTAGGGCTAAGGTTGTCAGTAAAACTCTTTATCTTGAGGGCTCAACTTCAAACATTTTAGGGTTGACATAAGACCTTTTTTGGTGTGCTGTTCTAGTAATGTCTGTCCACAAATGCTTTTAAGATATCTCAGAAAGACAAG
Source organism: Tapera naevia (assembly GCA_033556795.1). NCBI lineage: Eukaryota > Metazoa > Chordata > Aves > Cuculiformes > Neomorphidae > Tapera > Tapera naevia. Next base: position 11,837,947 of record JAUMJJ010000016.1, read on the forward strand.
GGTGACTGGTCAGGAAATACAGCTGTAAGAGCTGGCAGTGTGAAAGCTGCCTTGGAAGGTACCTGAAGATTTTTTTTTTTTAAAACAGGCATCTTCAAGTCATTTAATCTCATGTTCCTGAATACGTAAGCATATAAAAACCATAGATACTATGGATTTGAGCCTTGAGTCCTCTGGAGTGTTCTCCCAGCAAGGACAGAAAGCAGAAAATAGGTGCAGGCACTAAAGCAATCAAGCAGATTGTTTACTACACTTGGTGATGCAAGCCCACCACAGAAAATGCCCATTGAAAAAGAAGAAAAAAGAATCATCCTTTTCACTTCTTTTCCTACCACCTTTCTTATCAGTGTCCTGCAGAGACTCTAAAACTCTTATCTTGATAGGCCAGATTACCAAACTGATCTCCTCTCCATGATGAATAGGAATCAAACAACGTTTTCCACTGTCAGCAAACCATACATTCCCAGTCCAGATAATTCAATTAACAGAATCTCTCCTCTCCTCTTCATCCCAGCCCTCCTGTCATTCTTTCTCTGCCTTCTTACCCTCCCCCAAATTAATTCCTACGCTTTAATACCATCTAAGAGTCCTTAGTGAGAAGAGGATCTGTTTGCTATGCAGGTGCAAGTTTTCAGCACCACAGCACAACAGCAATAGCATCCCCTTCTACCCTCCTCAGGGCTTCTCTTTGTGAACCACTTTTTCTTTTTCTTCCATGCTGAACAACCCCATACAGCTAATCTGATTATGCTAATTTGTACTTCATGAACCCATAGACTGTAAGGGGACCTGCAGAGGGTGAGCTGGGTTTGGGATGAGGTTGGGGAGGACAGGAATGAGGGTATGATGGGGGTGGAGCAGAAACAATGGGTTCAAGTCAGTTAACAAAAAAAAGCTGTCTGTATTGCCAAACAAAGGACACTCTGGGTAACCCCAGCCACTCTTGGCAATTTAGAGTGTCCCAAACTGGCCTGTGCTACTAAGCAGAAAAGGGAGCCCAGAGAATATACAATGAAGGTGTACAATGAGAAGTTTGTCTCCTGTTGAATGTTGCTTTTTCTTCTCCTTAACTAATCCTTCCCAGAATTTAGTAGTTGAAGTATGGTCCACAAATTGTTCATTGGATGGTAGCTTTGGCACTAGATGGCTTCTGAGCACATACAACCTCATCTGTCCAACTAGACCGATGCTGCACTTGAAATTTATTGAATAAAAGGCAGTGACATGCAGACAGGCACTTACAACTCTAAATATGGACCCCATCCATCAGCAGGAGCTGGAAGCATCCCCAGCCTGGGTTACCAACATTACTTTTGCTACAGCTGGAAGTGGTCATGAAAAAAAGTTGTAAGAGACTAATTCTTTTTGTTTGCCTTAAAAAACTTGTTTTCCTACCTAAAACCACAGAAACACTGCACAGGTCCACCAAAAAATATAAATAATACTCTTCAAGAGGGGCCACTTGCAGTACACCCTCTATTTTGGGAGAAAGAAGAGGAGGACTAGAACCCAGGTGGTGTCATTGCACTTTTTCTCTTCCTTCCTTTTCCCTAAACGCAGATTTAGTGTGCCAATGCAAATTTTATTCCTAAGAATGCCTGCACAAATTAATTCATTTTAGATCAATCATTTGGCCAGGTGGGCCCTGGATATCTATGAAAGATGGTCAATTCCCTTCATCATCCTTGTGGCCCTCTACCAAACTTGCTCCAGTAAGTCCATGTCTCTCTTGTACTGGGAAGACCAGAACTGGACACAGCACTCCTGATGTGGCCTCACCAGTGCTGAAGAGAGTGGTGGACTACCTCCCTTGACCTCCTTACAGACCCTCCTTATTCCTCAGGATAATTGTATCAGTACATGATCAAGAGTACATGTTGGTCTGAGCTGGTTCCAAGAATGGTGTGAGCGAGCACCACTCTACCACTCTCTACTAAGTATATTTGTCACAGACCAGAAGTGTATTTTGTCTTTCAAGCTGGAAATTATTGGAAGGAGGCACCTTTTTTCCACACATAATAAAAGCACTGTCTCTATTTTTATGGGTGCAGAGAAGACAAGATAGGGGAGAGCATTACAAAACTTCCAGAAAGAGATCAGCCTGAACCTACTCTGTATAACTCTGGTGAACAGTGGTTACTAGCCAAGACATATGGGGAATATTAACCATTTCATTAATGATGTTTTTTTTGTTCTGTGCTCCTTTCAGGCAGAAATGCAGAAGATTAGTTTCTGAGAGACAATTTCTGCCTCTGGTGAAGAAGATAAAGCCTTTGCTATTGAGAGGGAAAAGGGAAGATGGAAGCAATACATTTGTGCTGCGCTCCACTTTAAACAGAATGGCTCCCCTTTCTCATGCAGAGCAGACTATTTGTTCAGTCCTGCAGCCTTAAGTAGAATATTTCAGGACACCATTTTATGAAAGCCAATGGAGGAGGAAAAATGACTGTCTTAAAGCTGTCTTAAAGCTGTCACTCTTAGGTTCAGCTGCATTTGCATGATGTTTGGGAGAGGGGATTACATGTAGTTTATTTGATAGCGTAGAAAACATACAGTATCTTGTCAGTACTGCTCTTCTATATCTGATATCTCATTTGTTGAATATGTAGTGCATTAACATACACATCAGCATTTAATAAAACTAGCTCTAAATAACAGTATGAGTGGAGTGACTAAGTAAAGGTGCAGAAAAAAATGGCAGAAATGTAAGATAAACCAGTTAAATTAAAATATAAAGAGTGTGCTTTTTGAAATTCTCACATGTTGATTGGAGTGTCTATGTTCATAACAGGCATGGAAATGTCCCTTGCTTTTCTTCTTTTCCCTGGGAAGCAGTAATCCTATGCTCCCTGAAGGCCAGATTCTTGAAGGTATTGGAACACCTAAAATCCACTTACATCTAATGAACTTTAAAGACCTGGGCCTTTGCCTTACTGATGCATCTAACAGAGTCTGTTAGACAGCAGGGCTTACTGCACAGGAGTAATGTGAGGCATGGTGATTTGAATTGTGTGTGGTCTTACTGTAAGTGACATCAGACTGGCAAGGATTTGACAAAGGAGATAAACAAGACCAAGCAGCATAATCTAGAGGAGAAGGTTTTGCTCTGTCACCTTGTCTTTCTCCTGACTCGAGAATACCCCTACCCCAAACACTGCTTTTCCTTACTCCACGTTCATAGAGATAGTGAGTTATACCAGCCAAGGTATAAATTGGTTTGCTTGCTTGCTTTGTATACATACAGAGTTTAATGCAAAGGGCTTTAGCCTCATTCAAAACTCCTAAGTAGTATTGGAACCTATAATACCTGTTTCAGTCCTGTGAACTAAGCATCTAGTGATACACCTAATGATGCAGTAGGGAGGTAAAGAAGGTAAGTAAGACTTCAAGACCAATCTAGAAATCAGCTCTGTTCAAAAAGTATACTGCTAAGGATGTGAAGAAGAGGCTTGACACAACACTGAAACCTAAGCAGAGATGAAAAGAACAGAATACTCAGGAGTCTAGCAACCATTTCTGAAAGCGCTACATCCCTGCAGGCAGGATCATAGCTTTCATATGGGATACCCTTGGCACTTGAATTAAGCTCTACATGAAATCATGACTACGTAACTCAAGAGCCTGAAGCATATGCTTTGCCTAATTGTGTGGCCATAACCTAACGGTATATGCTGGAGGCCTCCTGGACAGACACAACAGTATTGGCTACAAACTGTTCAAATCCGCAGTCCCAGGCTTTACCTAGGAATCAACAAGATGCTACTGCGTTAAAGGTTGTAAGAGAAGAGAAATTTTAAATGGATTCATAAATACATGCAAGTATTTAGTGTGAGGGAGAAGGGATCTGAGGCAGACATAGTCTAAGCAATGCTACTGCTCAGCTTAAGAAACACCTCTGCTTCATTGCTTTGCAGTCTAGATTGGCAGCAACAAGCATATAAGGAAGATAAACCAAAGAAATTTTTTGTTAGGACATAAATGGCCATGTGAATGTCCTATGATTTATTTTCTCAGCTAATTTTTTCAAAGCATTTTAGTTCACAGAAAAAAATTACAGGAAAAAAGGAGAGGCTGAACCACTTGTGGAAAAGGAGAGCAACAGTAGTGAAAAACAAAATTGGAAGGTATGTAGAGGTAAAGGTGAAGCCTGGGTATATGAGTATACACATTGAAAGCATGCACAACAGTGAGGTGGCAAAGATGGGATGAACAGGTAAATTCTCAGAGAGACATGGGAGACTGAGAGGTGTACTAAGCCATGACTAGATTCTGAGGATGGCATGGAGAAACCAAGATAATCAGAGAAACTGGGAATGTGACAATAACTATGAGGAGTGACACTGAAAGAAACAAGGTTGGTTAATATATGGTGCTAGGTAGAGAAGAAAGAGAAGAAAATGTACTATAAAATTAAAGTTAGCAACCTAAGAGAGATAAGACACTGTCAGAAAATAGGGAAATAAAAATAAAGCAGAAAACTACAGAGCAGAGTGGGAACTGGATTGGAAAAAGATAGAAGTGGCAGATGATTATAAATCTCAAGTATGGCAGGATGAGAGCAGACAAAGAGAATGACCATTTTCATATGTGGCAAAGATTACTATTTTCACCTGACTTGGTTGTGATGCAGAGACTTGAGCTTGAAAGATCTTCTAAGAAAGTAAATAAATTTAATCCAATAATCCATAAGGAAGGAATATTTATAATTTCCTAATTTTGATAGGAAAATAAATAAGGATTTATCATTCCTAATTTTGGGAAGTAGAATGCAGATGTCTGAGTTTCAAGAAGTATACTGATAACTAAAGAAGTCCTCCTTTTTTTTTTTTTAAGGCATCATTTTTGAATTTCAGGTCAATGTCTGTAGGATCCCAGACATTATGAAATAAAACTCTAAATAAACATACCCTGCATTTAGCAGCAACTTCATCAGCCATGCTTCCATGCTAGGTATATAGACCTTCTTTCCAAACACTAAATTAACATAATTGCCATTTGAAAGGGACACAACAAGTGAATCAGTTATGACAGCTCTAGTTCCTGTCATCCACAACTTCTGTAAGATCCAGGTACAAATGTGTTACTGATGCCACGGTCCACAGAGATTAAAGATGTGAACATGCACTGACTTTGAAACCAACTCTCTTCCTTAATTCTCTCTGTTACTGTCAGGTGTTATGTGGTAGTTTCAGCCTTGCCTAGAATGGACCAAGAACAACCCTCTACCCAAGATCAGTTATGACTTGCGGGAAGGTAGCAGTCAGGTACAGCTGTCAGGCATATAACATCCTAGAATTTCACAGCTGTTTCAGAAGTAAAATGCGGCAACTTTATGAACAGCTGGAATATTTTCTGAAGCAAATTAAGGAAATAATTGTATTAATATATGATTTTTCTCTTGGAAAGGACAACTAATACTGCTCAAAATTACTCATATGCATGTGGAAACTGGGTAGCTAATCAGCAGGTGTCTACAAGGTTTTTATTTAAGGTCATGCTATCATTTCTTGGGCAAGAGAGTCAGTTCAGGCTTGTGCCTTGTTCTCATGTTGAGCTTTACACTTATGCAACAGAGCAGAATACTAATCAGTCCATCTTTACATTTCTTATATGCATGGTGTGCTCAGCTCTTTTTACTAGCCTAACCCCAAGAAATGAAGGGGTATCTGTTCTTCCAGTTTGAAATCAACAAAAGACAAAAAAATTGTGTCTCACACACACTAATATTGTCCTCTCACACTGCTACAGTTCTCTCAGCATCAGCATAGTGGGTCCTGGGATGAACAGGATTACTTCAGAGGTGCTTATCCTCTGTTATCTTTCAATTATTTCTGAACTGGAACAGCTGGAAAATCAATTACCAATTTTAAGTTTTCTTATTGGTTACTCTACTTTTATTATACTGTGTTCCATGATCTGATTTCTCTTTGGTGGGTTCCTGTGTCTTATGCTCTGCTAAGGTGTTTCTCTAAATGCACAGAAACCTCGTTAATCTCTCCTCAGTTATGTGCAAACTTAGAAAATCTGTTATTCTTATTTCTTACTAGTTTTGGAGGTGGAAAAACCACCTGAACTTCTTTTCAGTTTAGATGTGTCAGTTAACAAACATACTCACCTAACTGCTTCATTGCCTTGTAGAGATCCACCTTCACACTAGCTATCTCTGCTTTGAAAAGCAATACTTCAGGTGCAGTGAAGACTCCCTGAAAAAGGATGCAACATGTATTTGAGGACTTGGTTAGAAATTCATGTAGCTGTTGCCAATCTGCTACAATAGCACTGGTAGCAGTATCATTGCTGGCATTTAAGATAACTTGGGTATATCCACAGGAGCTTTAGGCACAGCAGTAGCTGCATTGCAGACGTTGCCATCAGGACAAATTACATTTTTCTTTCATGTTACTATAGATCTGTTGTGGTGATCACCATTTTTATTTCTCTCACTCTCCTATGATCACAGACAACATAGTTTGCATAGTTTTCACTTTCTAGTGATGAAAATGATGCCACTCAGTGGGACTAAAACAGTACTGCAAGGAATAGAAACGGTCTAGCATTCCTACAGCCTATGGGTACAGGATCCCTATTGTGGTATGAAACTGTCAGTAACTCCTCTGTTGCTGCAGCTGTATAGACAGATATCACTGTCCAGTGGGAAAGAAAATGATGCTGAATAGATTTCTGCCATAGAAGTCAGCTTACTAATTTATTAAGTCTTACAATCTATCAACTATGGCAAAGCAATATTCCGCTTTAGAAAACAAACTGTGGTTTCCATGTCTGCACATAAGTACAACAGGAAACAAGAACTAGAAATCTTTGTAAGGCTAAGAAGAGATTGCAGGGTAGAAATGTCCAGAAAATAGAAACCAGGTACAAGCATATAGCACAAGCCTGAGGGAGAAAATGAGTCACTGGACAAACAGAAAGAACGGAGTATTGAGAAAAATGAAAACTTATTCCATGCATACAGTGCTGATAAGATGAAAATCAATGAAAAGAATGCCCTGCTATTGTTGGTGAGGTAAAATTATTCTGAGAAAAGTGCAGGTGTTTGTTATCTTTCCCTGCATAAGTCTTTTCCTAAAAATGGTCCTACAGTTATTCCAGTTATTTCCTGAAACTGGTTCTTTGTAGGCAAAGAACAAGCTTAAGAGTGCTTGCACAGCTGTATGTTTTCAGACTGCTTAGCTTGATTAACTTTACCACACAGTCTGAAAATCTTAAAGCCATTAACAAGTTCTTTTCACCAACTTGTGGAAATTGAATGGAAAAGGAAAAATGGTGTATTTCTTCAGTAGGGAAACAAGCCAAAGACTCACAAACCAATAAACTTAACTTCCAGACCCAAAATAAAAAAAAACTAAACAACAAACCAAAACAAACAAATCAAATAATATGCTGAAAAAAAATGAGGAAACCAACCACCTGTAACATAGGCCCATCAAAACGAGTATCATGACAATGTAATTTCCTGCCACAAGGCATCCAATCTGGTGGACAAAGAAAACACAGGTGTTGCATATCTTGCAACTTATGAGTAAACTAGTTTTGTTGAAAGCACTATAGGATTGATGCTAAACTGTCTAGACATCTACTTTTACAAAACAATACCATTAACAATAGTCTTCGCTACCAAAGTGGATATAAAGAGGGTTTCTGTTGAGGTCTGATCAGGATTAATACCCTCAGAAATTATTAGGCAGGTGAAAAAGACAACATGTTGAGGACCCATGTTGGTAATCCTAAATGCTCTTGATGAACTGAAAAAATATTCTATGGGAAGATGAAGAAGAGATAAAGGTTAGGTATCACACCTGGTAAGAAATTTGTGAGTTAAGCACAGCCAGCTGCAGCAATGTATAACAGGAAAGAAGCACAAGTGTAGGAAAGGCTCTGGAGCACAAAGCACAACCAGTCTCAAGTTGATCATGAATCAGGACTATCAGGGTTTTGTGAAAAGAGGCAAACACAGAACCGAGCAGACATATTAGGGGTTCAGATAGGCAAAATAAAAAATCAGCTGCCTGCCACGTTCCAGGCTGCCAGGATGAGGTGCAGGGCAACACAGAATCACTTGGTTGGAAGACCTTTGAAATCATTGAATCCAACTGTACCTGTCCACTACCAAACTGCATCCCTGAACAATTTATACACCTGTCTTTTAAACACCTCCAGGGACGGTGACTCAACCACCTCCTTGGGGAGCTGTGCCAGTGCCTGTGACTTGTTCTCCAGCCCCTTCACCAACTTTCCCGCCACTCCACCACCCCAAAGCCCTTCTCCCCCAAACCACCCCCCCCCGGGAAAGCAACGCCCCGCCCCGCCCCCCGCCGGGAGCCGCCCCGCCCCGCGCGACTGACGGCGGCCGGCAAGGGCCAAACTTGCGCGGGCGCGGTTGCTGTTTCCCGCGTGCCGCTGTCGCTGGGGGCCATGGAGCTGGGGTCGGTGTCGCTGGTTTTCTCGCGCCTGCCCATGTTCCCGTTTTTCGACCTGGCGCACTACGTGGCCTCCGTCCTGGCGCTGAAGGAGCAGCGGGGTGAGCAGGAGCGGCTGGCGGGGCGGTACGGAGCCCTCACGGGATCCCGCATCGTCCCCACGTGTTCCCGTGTCGTCCTCGTAGGCTGATGGGATGGGATGGGTTGGGTTGGAAGGGACCTTAAAGATCATCCAGTTCTAATCCTTGTGTCCCCCCCGATGTGTCGACCTCCCGTATTCCTGTGTCATGCCCCCCGCCCCGTGTCGCTCCCCCCGGTGAGTGTCGCCCGCCGCCCCCCCTTGTTCCCCCGGTGAGTGTCGCCCCCACCCCCCATCCTTGTTCCCCCAGTGTCACCCTCCCCCTCGCCCCGGGTCTCGGCTTTTAGGATATAGTGCAGATTTGGGAGCTTCTGCTTGCTTCATTTTTTTTTTTAAAGCTCTCTGCTCTTTGTTTAATGAGAGCTTGTTCTTTGGTCACTTCCTAAATGTGTCAAGGTGAATTTTTGCTTCCTGCTGGGTAAGTGCCCATAGACTGTGAAGACTGATATAAAATGCTTATGTATGCTAACATCTTCACTGCTAAATTTGTTTCTGGATGCTGAGTTATAGCATTGTATAGTATAACTCTTCCACTCAAAAAGGGATTTTCTGTCTAAAGGTATTTGACGTTATGCACAGCCTTTAAACTTTCTTGGGGAACATGTAAGACTAGGATGAGAAGAGCTTTAGTGAGGCAGAACTTCCAGGCAGTAGAATTGCTATCAGGTGTCTGGTCCGTTCCATGCCAATAGTTTTCTTTTCTTCTCTGCTCAATAGCTAGAAAGTTCAGAACTCTTGAGTGTCCTGTAATGCTTTGAATTAGTAACTGTAATTCAGGTGACTGCATGCTAGCCTGTTGCTCACTTGTGAGCGGTTTGAACTGAATATAATCATAACTGAAATAACAGTAATTATGAGATACTCATGATAGGTATATTATCATTGATTAATAGTGTCTATGCAGTGCTATGTATTCTTATTGGAAACAGTAGCTGCATTTCACAAGGAAATAACTCGGTAACCTTAAGTGCCTGGTAATATAAGAAGTATGTGATTGAGTCAGAGCCACGTTTGTTTTATCCCAGATTACTGCCTCATTAAAATACCAACCATCCCTACTGCTTAAAATCAGATTCAGTGTGGGTATTTGTGTCATGGATGGGTGCACCACAACTGGGACTCTTCCAGTCCTTATAGCTAGATTTTGTTTCTCACTTGTGAGTGCTGTCCACATGTTTTAATCCAAGAGTTATTAGTGTGTTTGGGATTGCTTAGGAGTTGCTAATTGGTAACTCCAGTCAGCTGTAGAACTGATGGATTTCTGTTTTGATGATGGAGAGGTAGCAAAAGGTGTTGAGGATGTGTCACAGGAAATGTGCTGGTTTTCTTCTTGTAAGTTCTCTATGGCATGATTCTGGTGATTTGAAGAGAACTTTTTTTTTCCAGTTTTGCTAAAATAAACCTGACTATAAATCTTTTAGCTTAATTGGTGTTATTGTAGTTGAATATAGTTGAACAGCGTTGCTGGAAAAACTCGCACAAATTCTTCTGGTTTGCTCTTTAGATGTGGATGTGGTATGTATTACCTATTTGGAATATGTCAAAAGGGTTAAAGCAAGTCTTATCCTACTGACAGAGATAGTTTTCTAGCAAGGTGTTTTTTTGTTACTGTTGTCTAGAAACAACATTTAAAACTATATTCAACAGTAGTCCTGGCAGTTTGAAACCTTATCTTTACTTTCTAAAGTAAAAGGACCAGTGGCCTTTTGGCAGATCATATTTTGCGTGATTGTATCATGCCTCATTAGTTTTACAAGATGCATCAGAGGACAAATATAAATGACCACTTGTTTAAAAACATGTGACCCACTTGAAACTGAGTTTGTTTTCTGAGCGGTTATATCCCAGCCATAATTTAGGTAGCAACAGTAAGATGAGCTTTAAATGTGTATCAGCATTTTTTGCCTTGTTGCCTTCTATGTTGAGTATATTCCTTGTTAGAAAGCCGGAATGAATTGTTAAATACTGGTGTTTGAGCAAAGAAAATTCTTATGTTGGCCAACAGAAAAATCTTGAAGTCCAGTAGAGTTTCCAGTCTCTTGTTGTTTTAAATGTAATAGCTTAATGAAAAAATTTGCATGCGTTGTTGTGGATCTTACTCACAGAGGGCAATCTGGTAATAAAAATAGTAATTCTTACATGTGTCCTCGAAACTGGAAAGCACTTCCTGCCAGTCAGGAGGGGGAGGAAGAGAGGAGGAGAGAAGCGTTTGCTGAAAGGCAGTGGAATGGATTTGAAAAGAGAACAAATAGGTAGGTAATTTTAAAACAGCTTCAACATTTCATTGAATTTTTTTTAAGTTTGTTTTTTTAATCTGGACTTTATAGGAAGTGAAGAATCATGAAAGTATTTTCACAAAGTATGTGGGAGAGAAGACAAGTTGAACAAGAAACACTGTCAAATATGTAATAGAAATCTGTTTAAGACTTTTCAAACTTGATACGTGACCATCTTCCGTTTTTCCCTTAAACCTAGTGATTAGTAGCTGTGTTTCATTAATTGTAGTTAATGTCCATGTATGTGAAAAATAAAATAAAATGTGTTAAAGTCAAAGACATAGCACCTGGAATTGTTTCCTTTTGTTATGTTAGCAATCTGACTGAACATGTGGTGAAGTGAAAAAGCAGCTGAGTTTCAGTTTGCTAGCTCTCAGTCATGTTCTATTTTGTGGGGAGGGATGAGGTAGTTTGATATTCTGAAGGCTGCCAGTAAGATATTGATTACTTCCCTGCTACTGCAAGGTGAGAATCTTCATGCTAATGTAAGAGAAGTTGGTGCACACCCATGTGACACTGGATGTCTGAAGTGTAAGATTTTTTTTTTTTAACATGGTCTGGAGGTGATCTGTGTCATGAACTGGTTTACTGGTCTCACTCCAAGACCAGATTATTGTGCAGATCACATTCTGTGTTACATCCATCCAGATAGAGAGATAAAATTTGTGCTCAATGCAACAGCTGAACTGTTGGCATACTCCCCAGTTCCAACATGTGTTCTGTTGTGATTTATGATTACGCTGGCTGCCTCCAATAGCTGGGCTTTCGCATTGTCCTATAAAGTTTGGGATGTTTCTTCTCTATGTGATCACTGCCATAGCAGTATTTGGAGTTACTCAACAGAGTACTGCTGAGCATGGGAGCAGGATGTTCGCTTGTTGTTGCAGAGAAAGGAATTCAGGCCTTTCATGCTAAAGTAGGTATATAGTAGTAATGCAGCTGTGCTGTCAAACAAGAGAATAATTACATGTGAGAAGGAAGTACTTTAGTTCTTTTGGACCAGTGAGTGACTACCTGATATAATTTTGCATTTTTTTGAATGCAATATCTGTAAGCATTTTTAGATATTTTTTTTTAACTTGGGGAAACCTCAATGTGGCAAGCATGAAATATTAATGTTCTGCAACTGTCTTACCCTTTTCAAACACGCTGGTGAAAATTGGTCCACATTGATTTATACAGCATCTGGATGTAATGACCCACGTCATAGTTTTACTTCTGCTGTTAAGTAACATTAGCAGGCTTGAGAATTTTCTCCTGTTAATTCAGATTGAACATAATTGATAGGTACTGTGGAGAAGTGGTAATATGCAACAACATAGCTGAGCAAAACCAACTTGAAGCACCGGGTACTGCAGTATGGAAAAGAAATTATGCAATAGTTGAAAAACCCGTTATTTTATATTCAGATATTCTGTAATGTCTGGGAGTGCTCATTTTTATAAATTGTCCATAACACAGGAATTTAAATAATGCTGCAAATGTGATTAGCTATGCCACCACTAAAATTGGAACAATCTCATTAATACTCTTCTATGAAGTGAATTGTGTTGTGTGCTGCATTCTCTTTGACACATTTGAGCTCCCGGGGTAAGAAGTTTCTTTTCCCATGGAAATACCTGAAAAAAACAAAAGCTTCTCTTCTAAATTGGGAACATATACCAAAGTTCATTTTGGGGCAGTCCGTGGGTTTCATCTCTGCTTTCATGAACTTCAGCCTTTAGACTAAGGAAAATGAAACCAATTCAGGCAAACAGAGCTCTCTATCTATGTAAAGGGGAAGCTTTGGCAACACTGTGCTTTTGAAGTTGAAGGAAATAGTCCAAACAATTACTTCAGGAAATTTCTGGCATTGGTAAAGTCATTTTCACCTAAAACAGGATAAGGCTTCTCATTACCTCCAGCATAATCTTTTAATGTTGAATAGTGTTTTGGCATAGTTCAACTGCAATTTAAAAGGGAGAATTAATTTTAAAGATAACAAACCAAGTTGTCATCTTCTTAATAACAAGGGAAGCTTACATTTATTATTACGGTTGCAGGCAACCTTTTGTTCCTCTCTTCAGGATGCAGATGAAACTATTTAATAATTGGTTTGAATACTGCTTTCATTTTGGTCAGCAAACACAGTTACCAGGGGTTACAAGGAAAAAGAAGAAAAGAGACAATTCAGGAACACTCAAAAAACAGAAATAGAATTTGTACAATAACCCCTCAAAAGTTAGCAATACCAATCTTCTAGATCAGCAAAGCCACTTAGGTATGTATTTGTAATACAAATTTAAAAGCAACTGTATTTCTATGCCAGATTATTAACAGTAAGACCTTTCAGCCATGCGCTGAAAGCTTTTTCTTCTTGGTAGCCGAATAGTAATAATCAACCAACCTACAAAAGATGTTCAGAGAACACAATGTCAGTCTTTCACTTTTATTTACATAGCATATACTTAACTCGGTGTACTCTGAAGTTTGTATTTCTGAAGACTTTTCCTGTGAAAGCCTACAGATTTCTGCAGGATTTTTCATTACCTAAAGGAACAACGATGGGCTGAGTGGTTTGAAAAAATACTGACTTTTAAAACATGATGTGATTCTTAAATGTTTATTTCTATTTATGCGTCTTTTCCCTTTGTTTCAGGAGCAGTGGAAGTGTCAGTCCGAAGTCCAATTGCTTGCTGGTTTAGTGCTATGCTTTGTTGCTTTGGTGGTTCGGTTTTGTCTTCGTTGATGCTTGCAGAACCTCCAGTAGCGTTTCTGGCAAAGGGCACAAATATTCTACTGGCATCTTCAGTCTGGTAAGCAGTGCCAGTTGAGTTAGATGAGTAGGTTCTGAGGAAGCTGTTCTTTGTAAACTGAGGTTCCATATGAATCAGAACCTTAACTTAAAAATGTTATGCATTTTGATGCTGTCTCGTCACTCAGAAAGTCACTGAAGCAAAATAGCTGTTATGATCCTCTTCTATAAGAATAAAATGCTAGTAAGAGACCAACTCTTACAGGCTATTGTATAGTGAAATGCTCAGTCACTAGGCTAGACTTGCCTTAGATTTTTATAGTATTTCTGGTCAAACAGCTGTAAACTCTATTTTGGAATAAAATGGACCTCAGTTACTGCTTTTCTGGATATACATAAGTCATAAATGCAGCCTGTTTTTTCAGCAGTAGCTCTTAAAGGCCATAACCTATCTGATGTAAAAATTTGAACTTTTCTGTAACTGGGGATCTAAGACATGGATCTTCTTACCTCTCCTCTCATTTCTGCTTCCTGACATATTCTTTTTTTTATATATTTTGCCCTTTCCCAAACGTATGGGCATTGTAGTGGAACACAGTAGATAAGTGAATGAGAAGTCAGGTATGGCTTGTTTTGGAATTCAAAAAGAGCACTGGAGTTGTTCACTTGTTCCAGAAAGCAATCTTTGAAATCCTCAAACTTCACAAAATTGTGAGCAACAGTAGGTTTTTAAAATATCAGTTCCCATCTTAGGAAAGTGTTGTCCTCTTGAAATCTTTCAGTATCTGTTCCTTGTAGCTCCTTAAGTTTTGTATTGGAAATTCATTAAAATGAAAGCAAGTCTTTATGTCTGTGTATATAATAGTCTTCTGCTCTTCATGCAATGGAAGATAACAGATTTCAAATAATAAATCAGTGAAATGAATAATGTGCAATAAATAGTGCAGTATTAACAAAGCTTATAGAATTTACTTACGGTTTGTATTAGCCTGATGTGGGCAACATGACTACTTGTTTTAATGAATGACACAAGTTAGGAATATATGTAAGCAGAATGTGATTTCTGTTGAACTTAACGTGGTCAAATGTGATTTGCTCTGCACAAATACAATGAAGTTTTAATGAGGAGCTATGAACATTATGAAACCTTTTAAGCTTCTAGTTTTACAAGGCTGGCTCTCATGAATAAACGCCTTTAATTCTCAGTCCTAAATCACGTGAAACAAAATTCCCCAAGCCAAACATAAAACTGGAAAATAGAAGGGGTTATACTGTGCTTGAGAAATGCTCCTAAATAGCGTGTAGGATAGCGACATCTGCTGTTAGCGAGAGCTGATAGCAGAAACGGTGGGCAAAAATAGGACTGCAGCACTAGAGTCAATCCCGGTACCTGTGCTTCAGGGTCCTAAACGCACATTCTGAAATTGCACGTTAATTCTGGTTAGTGTTGTCTGTTAGGCATTTAAGCCATGCGCTCATTTGCAGTAGGCATTAAGACATGTACTGTCCATAAATTGTTGACTTCTCAATAGGAGTAGTTCAAAAATAAAGAAAACTAAACACCAGAGCCGTAGTTAGCTATTATGTAAGTTCCAATAACTTTCTTGTATGCGAGAAAGTGGCTATTGCATGTTCCGCTCTGGGAGGAAAAAGCTTTAGAATCTTGCATTGGCAAGGTACTATATCGATTGCAGAAAAAGAAAATGTATCACTAGGACAGGACTTCAGCAAAACTTTGCCTTTCTGGGGAGAAACCATCCTGGCATTTTACTGTAAACGAAAAGCATTTTTTCCTGAAAAAAAAAACCAAGCCCCAAATGCTTCCCTGATTTCTAATATCTAACCATGAAGCATGACTCTTCTTAGTTGTGATGTCCACTAGTAGGTCTAATAAATTAAACTGGGTATGAGTGAGTAAACAGGAGAAGTTTACAGCCTTAGAATTTCTTGGTAGACAGGATTGGCTCAGAAGCCTTAAATCGACAAGTGTCTTTTTTTTTTTAGGAAATGAAAAAGTACCCTTACCATCTTTTAAAGGCTTTTTCTGGTCTTACTGATTTGTTACTCTTTTATTCTTGTGAAGTGATGTAGATACTTAATCTTCATTTTTTAATACTGAATGTCACTGTAAGAACTGAATTTTGTTTATGATTGAAGAGATGGAGCAAAACTGTCAGTTTAGAATGTCATTGTTAGCCACCTTTAACTTTACTTTGCTTTAAAAGCAAGTTGATAAAAGGTATTAAATTCTGGATACTGTGCTTTGAAAAAAGAAATGTAAATAGCAAGCTGGAAGAGCTAGAATTTGTAGTTACTAAGATCTGAAATGTGTTTGAAAATGGCTGTGCATTTCATTGGACATGACACTAACTAGTGGAGGCATTCTTGCTGAAGCTATATAATTCCATGTGCTTATCAGTACGAAAGCATGGTGTCAGCATATAATTTGACACCCTGTTGTACTCCTATTGAAATAAAAACCACCCCCAAAAAACCCCAACCCCTAAAAATACCCCCACAAAACCTCAAACCACACAGTCAGATGCTTTGTTTAATAATTTGAGTTATAAAAACATGATACGCAAACTACGTAACAGCAAAATTTAAAGCTGTTTCTCGTATACTTTAATGGATTCTTCTCTAGGACAAAGAGGCAGTAAGAACAATTTCAAATAATGTTTAATGATTTGGGGGCAGGAGCTCAAGCACGGTCAAAAGCATTTCAGATTTGTTCCAAAATGTCTGCCACACAAGACAGTGAGTTACCAGTAAGTAGTATATCACGCGTTGCTAGTCATATTAAAAAAAAATATATTTAAACTTTATCACAAAGTGAATTCCTAAGCAAAAACATTTTGATGCTGCTGATGGATTTTCTCATGGTTTTCAGGTATCTTGTGTTTTACTGCCCACAAGACATATTCTACCGGTGCTTTGCCTTTCTACCTCTTCGGCTTCTGGTTGCAGGAATGAAAGAAGTGACTAGGACTTGGAAGATAACAGCTGGCATTGCAGATGCAGACAGTCACTTCAAAGATGCCTGGCTTGTCATGGTAGCTGTGGGCTGGGCCAGAGGTAACATGCATGACATCTTTTTTCTGATGGACTGTGATGTTTTGGAGTGGTATTTAAATGAGTGTCCCTTAAGCATAACTGTAGTGCCACTCCTTGGTGTGCTGGATGTGATAGTTCTAATACAGTCTGTTATCCCCTCAAGGGCAAAGCCTGTACAGCAGTTTTTCTGCCTGGATTAAGGGTGGCATTGAATGACTTTGAGGGAAGTTCATTTTATCACTTCAGAAGGTCTTGTGGTGACTTGCAGTACAGGCAATTGATGGCAATAAAGAAATAGACCTCTTATGTAGCTTCAGTGCTACTACTAAACTCTCCAACAGTGTATTTTCTCAGAGCTTGCATGTGACTGTGTGTTTTCTTTGCCTGTGACTGAAGAGTCAAACTTGTTTTCTTCGCTTTTTGGGTTGTTACCATTAGCTGATTTTAAACACAGGAATGAACCTTCTTGCCTGCCTGCTGTTTGAAGTACTACTCTGGAAGCTACCTTCCCAGCAGCTGTATTTGTTGTCACAATGTTAGAACTACTTCAGGAAGTAGTCATGCAGATCTTGTTTCTATTTGCTTGATTCTGTTCTGCGTTGGGAAATAACATGTTATTATGATGATGTAACATATTTTTGTCCAAGGTTATAATACAGATCAGTCTCACTGGACAGAGTGTTTAACAAGTCCTTATGTCTTGTATTCTTTGAATGTAAAAATACATATCCACTTTTCTCACAGAGGATCCTCATAGTCTGTAGATACACTCTCTACTTAACATGTTGATGTAACAATGGAATGAGGTAAACCTCTTTGGAGATTTCCTTTGGCAATTCAGGCATTTGTTTGTAGTGATGAGTGCATCATTTCAGATGTCATCAGGTAAAGGTAAACCTGAGTTTCTTGTTAAGTAGCTAAACCTCTGAGGTTTCATGTCAGTTGCTTAAGTCATGCACATATAAAAGACTGGATTAGTGTCTCTTAAGTCTGAGCTTTGGGTACCACATTTGGCACCTGACAATGAGTTTTGCTGGAAGCAAAGAGGAACAAGAGGACATGATCTCAAGCTTCATCAGGGGAGGTTTGGGCTTGATATTAGGAAAAAAATTTTCACTGAAAGCGTGATTGGCCATTGGAATGCACTGCCCAGGGAGGTGGTGGAGTCATCGTTCCTGGAGGTGTTTAAAAACAGATCGGATGAGGTGCTTAGTGCCATGGTTTAAATGATGAGTGGGTGCTAGTGTTGGACTAGATGATCTCAGAGGTCTTTTCCAACCTTGTGATACTGTGATACGGTGATACTGTGATAACAGATTGTGCAGTAGTGGTAGCACTCAGAGGAGGCATATCGTAAATCTCTGCAATTTCAGGAGCTGGTGGTGGCCTAATTTCCAACTTTGAGCAGCTGGTAAGAGGAGTGTGGAAACCTGAAACCAATGAACTACTGAAGATGTCCTAGTAAGTTTTTAAAACAAACTGTAACATGTGAACTGTTGTTTTGCTAACTCCATGTGTTGACACTCACTTTTAGTGGTTCAGATTAAAAAATGCACATTAAATAGATGACAAGTCAGCAAAAAATGTATTTCAAAAAGAGGTATCGAGTCAGTAGGAAGTTGCTGTAAAGCACTATTGACTTAATTTGTCTTGCAGGGACGTCATCTTCTATTGAAAATAGAAGAGGACAGTGGCACCAGAAGTGTATACTAGTGAAGTCTCCATTTTTGGTGCACGTTCTGTGCACAGCTAAGATTTTGAGCTTCCTTTGAGCGTAGTCATTCATTTTCTGTGCCAGTACTGTTTTCCTCCATAGACATCAATTGATTGAGAAGTTGCAAATTGGTTATTCAATATAGCAGCAAGGTAGTGCGAGATAGGAAATGTTACTTCCGCTGCAGAAGCAAAGAATTAGAATATTGCATGGCTCCCAGTTTAGTCTATACAGTAAAATGAGAACTGAAATTGAAAACAGAAATTGAAACAGAAAGCCACAACCTGTTATTGTAAGTTAAGGTAAGCTTATGGTGGTAATTTCCTAAAATTCATTTGATCTTTTTCCATGTTACTCTCAGGTCTTTAGAAATAGTGTTTTTTTAATCTTGCTTTTCTGCAGTCACTCTTAGCAACAGAATAACAGAAGAGAATTTTGTAGCCTTTCCTTTGGCAATATTTCAACTTTTTATGCCTTATGTTAGTTGCTGTCTTTTTCTGAAATTCTAGCTATTTAGAATTTCTTTCCCTCTGTCAGTGCCTAAATGGCAATTTTGAAAGAGAATTTCCACAAGGAAGAGGTCACTGTCAATAACAGCACTATAAAACCAAACAATGCTATACTTACAGGCATAACATTAGAGCAATTCTTACTGACTGTGGTGGCACTTGCATATATTCTCCTTTTCCATGGTGAATGTGGTTCAAAGTAACTCAAAAAGGATTTTGTTTTCTTTAATATATAAAGCTTAAGAATATTAAATGGAAGTAAGTTACAAAGTGAAACTGATAAAACATTTTGCAAGTGGATGAGGTGCCTATATATAGTTATTTTTTGGACTTCCTAAGTGGGATGTTGATGCAGTAAATCTATGAGTTACTGAAACGACAGTGAAGAATGTATATACTGGATGATGTTTGATAACAGGAATATCACCTATACATGTCACGTGTAGATGCAGATTAAGAAATGCACAGAATTTTTCTGCCAGTATATTAGTGCTCATTCCTCAGACAACTCTAGATAACTGACCAAAGTTTTGTTTTCTGACTGCATACCTAGCAAGGGATTTACCATTACCACCATGAAGATAGCTAGAAGATGTAAATCTTCATGTCTCAAGTCAGTGCAACTATGTTGGCAGAACCTGGTAATGCAGGCCTGGCTCAAGTCAAGTAAAAGCTGACTACAAGCCTAGAACTGCTAGAGTGTCACAGTGTACCAAGCCTTGGAGTATGTTCTTCAACACCTGAAGCAACTTCTTGGATTAACTAACACCTGGAGTATGAGAGGAAGCAAGCTTTGTGATTTAATTCTTAACTAAGATATATTGGGAAAGGAAGAAGGGGATCAAGCTGACATATAGAGGCCTTCATTGGAGGAGGATTTGTCAAATATGAGCTTGCTGGGTGTGTAAAGTAGTGCTGAACTTGATGCTTGTCCATATTATGGACAGAAAGCATAGTGATAGTATAGAAAGTGAAAGCGGAAGTTTTACTTTAATTATAGGTGAGTTTGGACATTGTCGCTGTTTACTACAAGTTTTTATTAATTCTATTCAGAAATAATTCTTCTGCACGCTAAGAATGCTTTCCAAGCCATGGTAGCTCTCACTGTAGAGAAGAGAAATTAACACTGTTTGTTTGATTTCCAGCCCTGTGAAGGTAACTTTGATAGGAGCAGTTCTTTTTACCCTGCAACACAGCCAGTACTTGCCAATAGAAAGACACAACCTTATGTTTTTATACACCATCTTTCTTGTCGTTTCCAAGGTAAGCGTGTAAAAGTGTTGGCAACTGAATAACAGAAAATATTTTATTTCATTATTTCAGAGCAAAAGTAAATGCCCTCAGCCATTCTACAACAAGTTAGAATGTGTGCTTCTGGATGGGAAGGCCAGCTCCTACTGAAGTCTTAAACTTGTGTTTAGTCTATACATGAGCAGAACAGAAGACCTATTCTGTTACTGATACTGGTCAATGCAGAAGGGAGAGGAAAAAAATCTGGTATTTTGGCACCCAACAGTTGATACACTAGGCTTCTATGTCCATAATCTCAAACAAGATTTACGCTTGCAGAAGTAAACTCTCCTGTTCTCTGCCTTTTGCTAGCTGCCTGCCTTCCTTGTACTTGTGTGCAGTCATCTGTGACTTTGCAAAACAAGCCAGCTAGGTTCTCATCTGGCTTGAAGATTTGGCAATGTGTTTAGGAGGAAGGAGAAAGTGTATCAAACCCACTTGAAAGTAACTGTAACTGCTTTTAAAATAAAATAGATAACACTTCTCTATTGATCCTGTACCCTCTTCAGTCTGGTTCATCAGCCTGGAGGAGACTGGGAGGGGATCTCATAGCTGTTCACTGCCTTCACACAAGGGAGGGAGATGAAACAAGTGCTGATCTCCTCTCTCTTGTGACCTATAGGACTAGGGGTAATGGCAGGAAGGTGTGCCAGGAGAGGTTTACATTGGGTATTAGAAAGAGGTTCTTCACCCAGCAGGCGGTGGAGCACTGGAACTGCTCTCCAGGGAAGCAGTCCTGGCACCCAGTCTGCCACCAATCAAGAGGCATGGTCTCAGTCACATAGTGTGAATGTTGGGAGTGTCCTGTGTAGGGATAGGAGTTGGACTTGGTGATCCTTTTGGGTCCCTTCCAGCTCAGGTAATTCTGTCATTCTGTGATTTCTGTGATGATGCCTGTCTTCAGGCTTATTAACTAATAAGAAAGTGTAGTTACGTGTAGTGTGTTAGCAGGAGCCTGGTAATTTTAAGAGCTTCAGAGTTGCTGTTGAACAGACTAGAGAGCATCTCTTAAAGTGGTATTTGCCAGTCTCCTTTCTATGAAGTAGCTGACAATTTTAATTCTAGAGAAGTGGCTTTAGGGAACCAAGACTTCAAGCTGATGCTCGTGATTATCCACCTAAACCAATAAAGCATTGTTCAACTGCAGATGGAAAAAGAAAGGATTGCTTTTCTGGAAGTGAGAAATTACAGCTGTCTTCAGAAGCTGACTGTCAATAAGTTCTTAAACTGGTGGGCATGCTGACAGTCACAAACTTGAGCATCCACTTAACCAATAAAGCAACAGTTGTGGATCTGGTATAGTCCTGTGTAGTAGTGTCTTGTTTTAGAAACTTTTGTGTCTCTGAAGCCTGTAGAAACTTGCAAATTAGACTTCTTAAGTAACTGGATCTACAAAACAGTTTTTTCTATCCTGATTCGAAGTTATGTATTCTAAGGTATTTCCACATAAATCTCTCAGTTTTATAGGATGAGTATGGCTGTCTGGAATTCTAACTAAAATCTGGCTGTGGATATTTAGGTGCTTGCACATTGTGTACTTTTGATTTAAATGGAAGTAGCTGCTCTTTACAGTTTTGCAGTTTGAACAAGGTACAATACTTGCGCATAAAAGTTCCTCTTCACCTTAGTTGTATGACATTAAGTGTGGTTTACTCTTAGGATGATTTTAGTAAATGGACATAGGAAGTTTTTTGTGCACATTGTTGGTGCATAGCTGTGTGAAAAGTGTGGGTCAGAAAGAAAGCATTCTTTGGTCAAATCAAGGTATAATGGACACGCTTCTGTTCTTGGAGGAATGGCCTTATACTTGTGTAGAAAGTTTGAAAAGGCCATACATGCAGTCAGCTTTGAACTTGTTTCCAATTGTGTGAAGTCATTAAAACTTTTACTGTTACTTGATTCTTGTTCTTCACAGGTAACAATGATGTTGACAAGATCTGCAGCTTCTCCGTTTGCTCCCTTTGAGGCTGCATTAGGCCATATGTTTTTTGACTTGCAAAAGGGACCTTCTAAAGTGAAGGGTGAAGGTGCCTCATCTTCCAATGGCTCTTCAGTCTCTGACCGATCATCTTCTGAACAGCACCGTGATGGTGTTAAGAAAAGACAGTCAAAGAATACAGAATAAGCTTAAAACTCTTGATGCCATAGCCTTTGAAGATGTTTGTATTTCAGGTTAGGTTGACTGAGAAGTTTGTTTAAAGAAAACTATGTGTGGAGAAAATAGGGATGTATACTACTGTGGTGTTGTTTGCCTTTGGAATATGTTTTGTAAGATACTGTTCAAATGTCTAAATGCGCATATTTGGTTTGTAAGTTAAAATCTATAAATTTTTATAGTGGTTATAAATTTACTGAATTTTGTATTTGTAACTTTAAATGCTTACATGCTAAAAAGATAGTTTCAAAATGTGACAATCAGATTTTTTTTTCTGATACATCACTTATTTCACATCTTCCCTTGCCCCTTCCCAATTTTTATGTTTCATTTGGATAGCATGGATTTGCACTGCCAAATGTTCACAGTAGCATGTCCCATAAGAAAGTCATCGTTTGAATAAGGCGTAATCACATTGTTCTGTAAAACCATGAAGATGTACTGAACTAATGCCTTTAACTAGAAAAATAACTGTTTTACTGTTTCAATTCACATTGCACTGGTCTACTTAATTTACTTAAGTAAATATTTTTCATATTTTTGTTTTTTTTTTTAAAACAAGAGTGAATTATCTGGCCCTTTTAACATTTTTACAACTAGCAAGTAGAAATGTTCCAGTATTTTCATTGCTAACTTGACACTTTATTTGCAAACATTTGATCCATAGCTGCTTTTCATGTTACATAGGTGGTTTGTAGTTACCTTTCTGTTTGAATTGGACTAGACATCTCTGACTGTGCTTTTATGCAAGCACGTACATTTTTTTTTCTTTTCAAAGCCAAACTTTCTTCTAAAGAATAACATTGGACAGTACTTTTACCTCGTTTTTCTTGAGTTCAGCCCTATTATGCCTGCTGTTAATAAATACCAGCACTAGTTTGTAGCACTTATCTCTGGTTCAATTGGGAAAGAACTGTTACTGTCAGAAGCACATTTATTAGTGCTTGCTGAGATCTGCTTCCTGCTGGTTGCAACTTTTTTACCACGTGATGTGGAACAGTTCTAAGTGGCATGCACTTCAGAACTGAGAACTTTGACATTTTGGAGATACTACATTTCATAAGAACTGAATCTTTTCAGAAGAGCCTTTCATTGATGTGTCAATTTTTAAAATAAATTAAACTTTTTCTACAGAATTTAGATTATTTGTCTTCAGAAAGTACTTCTTTGAAGAGTATTCTTCAGCAAGCAGGGGTAGATTAATCTTTGTGCAAAGATGCCAAGGAGAATATGGAGGGGGATCTAATTTGAAAAGACAAGAGTTCTAGTTCCAGGTACATAGCTAAATTTAGAAAAACTGTTACCAGTGCTGTGCTTAGAGAAAAGAAAAAAGCACCCAAGAAATTTCTCGTGCCTGTCTGGTCATATTTAAATGGTAGTGACCAAAAACCATTGAAATCTTCAGTTTGGAATCCAGCTTTGTAGCAAATGTGTTGCACCTTAAAAGGAGCATTTTGTAAAAAACAAACAAAGAAAAACCAAACAAACCCCAAAGCAAACCCAACTCTTTGGATAAAATAGCAATCATATTCCTGACATTTTACACTGAAACTTGGTATACAGTTATAAATGCATGGAGTATTCACTTGCAGCACGTCTCAGGTTTTTTTGTACTTTGTTGTCATGGATGTATGGATAAAATCGAAGCTGCCAGCTAACTAGTTAATGATCAACTAGTTATTCGGCGACACCAGCACAAGTTATATGTCCATGTTTTTTTAAATTTGGGGATGTTTTTTTGAAAATGTATAATTGTGTATTCTAGAACCATACAGAATAGAATTGTGGATTTACATTGTACAAGTGTGAAATACTGGCTGATAACTGGCTACTCTTAGCCCAAATAAATGTGAAAATATGCTTAGACTAATTCTGTGATAAGTTTACAATAGGAAGGAAGATATATGGTTCTATATTATTTTGAACTTAAAGGTTACAGTATTAAAAAAAGTTTTTGTTGACTGAATTCCTTAAGAGAAATACTAATCACACTAAAAATGTGTATTGTTATGAAACAGAACATAAGTTACACTGAAAGAAATCCAGTTGTAAACACCATGAAAATAAACCTTCATGTTTAAAGGTTTTGGGCTTCTGAAGGATGGCCGCCCAAAAGAACTCCAAACTGAACTGTTACATGCAAGTGTTCTCAGAACTAGTTTTTATATAATACAAAAGAAAGATAACCAGTTGTACAGGGTTTAACCTGAATTTTAATACAATCCATCCAGGATGACTTAAATAAACAATTACTTCCAAGCTTTCATGCTGGTAGTTCTCTGTCTTGGCTAAACTACTCTGTGTGGGATTGGTAAGAATTTCTTGTAACCAAACTGTTTTGGTAAAGCATGTCAGATTCAGCAGAATTGCATATATGAATTAGTAGGCTGTATCTAATTTTGTCATTAGCCTGATAAAATTAGAAGTAGTTCTCTTGTGCTAAGATAAACTAAGGCTTGAGGGAGTTGTTTTATCAGCTCAGTTCTCAAGCTAGAAGGGCCTATTCCTGATTAATCCAATTGCTGTACTGGATCTTAGTTTCTCTTCAGTATGCTCAATGTCTATAAAAAGAAAAACCTTAAGACAGGGTTAATGAACGGAACCAGAGTTGCTTTAGGTAATAAATGCATTTTGCCTTCCTCTTCTGTATTTTCTGTATTTCATTTTATTGGAAAGAAGTGAACTAGGACAATAACATACCAACAGTGCTTTTACTTCCTTCCCTTGAACAGGATCGTAATTCACTTTATTCTTCAGTGTTATAGCAGGCAAGACACAGTTGTTCAAGAATTCCAAACAACTGTCTGCTGTAGGAATCTGAATTTGCTCAATATAAAGGCTGTGCCGAAGTTGAAAATCTTCCAACAATCTAGACAGTGAATACAAGCTTTACTTGGAATCAATGCACTTAATTTTTAAGGTGAATCCCCATCTCTAAGGTCTAAATGAAGTCTTACAAAGAGTAGCAACAGAGAAGCAGCATTTGACAGTGAAAATCAAAAATGTGTTGTAAATGGTAATTTGAATTTTTTTCTGATAAAACGGCACCGTTAAGCAATCATATTCCTTTTGTGAAAGGTGTGAAAATGTCCAGCAAGAAAACAGGTAGTAATATCAACACTGATATGGTTTTATCAGTAATATTAACTGGTATGGTTGACAGGCCTGAGGGACAGAATGCCATCCAGGGGACTTGGGCAAGCTCAATAATGGACCCATGTTCAACTCATTAGTTTCAGCACAGTCAAGTGCAAGGTCCTGCACTGGGGTTGGGGCATCTCCCAGTATCAATACAGGCTATGGGATGAAGGAATTGAGAGCAGCCCTGCCAAGAAGGATGCGGGGGTAGCGGTGGATGAAAAACTGGACATGAGCTGGCAATGTGCACTTGCAGCCCAGAAAGCCAACCATATCCTGGGCTGCATCAGAAGAAGTGTGGTCTGCACATCGAGAGGTGATTCTGCCTGTGTGCTCTGGTGGGATCCCACCTG
This sequence comes from Tapera naevia, assembly GCA_033556795.1. Lineage (NCBI taxonomy): Eukaryota > Metazoa > Chordata > Aves > Cuculiformes > Neomorphidae > Tapera > Tapera naevia. The sequence goes on from JAUMJJ010000016.1 coordinate 11,863,747, forward strand.
GAGTACTGTGTCCAGCTTTGGAACCCACAGGACAAGAAAGACATGGACCTGTTGGAGCAGGTCCAGAGGAGAGCCACAAAGATAATCAGAGGGATGGACACATCGCCTGAAGATGGGCTAAGAGAGTTAGGGCTGTTCAGACTGGAGAAGAGAAAGCTCTGGAGGGACCTTGCTGAGGCCTTTCAATACTTAAAAAATATTTAAAAGTACTCCTTGTTGGATGTGGGGAGAAATATAGTAACCAAAGATGCAGAGAAGGCTGAGGTACTTAATGTCTTCTTTGCCTCAGTTTTTAACAGCAAGGATGTCAGCTTGCTTGACAGTTGGCCCTCTGAAGTGGTTGATGGGGGCAGGGTGAAACATGGCCCTCCTGCAATCCATGAGGAGGAAGTTAGAGACCTGCTGAGCCGCTTGAACCCTCATAAGTCTATGGGGCCGGATGGGATCCATCCTAGGGTGCTGAGAGAGCTGGCGGATGAGCTTGCTAAGCCGCTCTCCATCATCTTTCAGCAGTCCTGGCTCACTGGAGGGGTCCCAGAAGACTGGAAGTTGGCCAATGTGACGCTCATCCACAAGAAGGGCCGTAAGGATGATCCAGGTAATTACAGACCTGTCAGCCTGACCTCAGTCCCAGGTAAAATTATGGAGCAGATAATACTGGGTGCAATCATGCAGCACCTGCAGAACGGTCAAGAGATCAGGCCCAGCCAGCATGGGTTTAGGAGGGGTAGGTCCTGCCTGACCAACCTGATCTCCTTTTATGACCATGTGACTCGCCTGGTGGATGAGAGGAAGGCTGTGGATGTGGTATATCTGGACTTCAGTAAGGCCTTTGACACTGTCTCCCACAGTAGACTCCTAGGGAAGCTGGCAGCCCGTGGCTTAGACGGGAGCACTCTGTGCTGGGTTAGGAATTGGCTGGATGGCCAAGCCCAGAGAGTGGTGGTCAATGGTGTCTCATCCAGTTGGCGGCCGGTCACAAGTGGTGTCCCCCAGGGATCGGTGTTGGGTCCCATCCTGTTTAATATCTTTATTGATGATCTGGATGAGGGGATTGAGTCCATCATCAGCAAGTTTGCAGATGATACCAAGCTGGGAAGAAGGGCTAATCTGCTAGAGGGTAGGATGGCCCTACAGAGGGACCTGGACAGATTGGAGAGCTGGGCTGATTCTAATGGGATGATGTTTAATAAGTCCAAATGTCAGGTACTTCATTTTGGACACAACAATCCCATGCATAGCTACAGACTGGGGACAGAGTGGCTGGAGAGTAGTCAGGCAGAAAGGGACCTGGGAATGCTGGTTGACAGGAAGCTTAACATGAGCCAGCAGTGTGCCCAGGTGGCCAAGAAGGCCAATGGCATTCTGACCTGCATCAGGAATAGTGTGGCGAGCAGGACCAGAGAAGTTATTGTCCCCCTGTACTCGGCACTGGTCAGGCCTCATCTTGAATACTGTGTACAGTTCTGGGCCCCCCAGTTTGCGAAAGATGTTAGGATGCTGGAGTGTGTCCAGAGGAGGGCAATGAAGATGGTGAGGGGGCTGGAGCACAAGCCCTATGAGGAGCGACTGAGGGAGTTGGGGCTGTTTAGTCTGGAGACGAGGAGGCTCAGGGGGAGAACTCTTTGCTCTCTACAACTACCTAAAAGGAGGTTGTAGTCAGGCAGGGGTTGGTCTCTTCTCTCAGGTGACCAGTGGCAGAACTAGAGGGCATGGACTCAAGCTCTTCATCAGGGAAAGTTTAGACTTGATGTTAGGAAAAAGTTCTTCACTGAAAGGGTGATTGGCCATTGGAATGCGCTGCCCAGGGAGGTGGTGGAGTCGCCGACCCTGGAGGTGTTTAAGGGGAGACTGGATGAGGCACTGAGTGCCATGGTTTAGATGATGGTGTTAGTGTTGGTGTTAGTGTCGGGTTATAGGTTGGACTTGATGATCTCGGAGGTCCTTTCCAACCTTAAGATACTGTGATACTGTGAAAAGAGGCTTACAAGAAAGATGGAGCAAAACTTCTTAGTAAGGCGTTGTCATGGTCTAGCCCTGGTGCAGCTTGATTGGCAGCTAAACATGAGCAGTTGTGTTGAAACTCCACCCCCATTTGTATTACAGCTGCCTTTGTATTAGTTGAGGCATGTTCTTTGGCTTTAATCCAATTATACAATACATTTTTAGGCCACTTTGTTTCTGTAAAGCAGCTGAAAAAAAGGAGCAACTTGTGCTATGTTTAGCTTATAGCAGACACCATCACTGGCACAGAAACAGCATGCCAGGAAGGAGGATAAGCAGTGAATTGCCCCTTTAGCAATAGCCTCTTCGATGGAATATGTGTATTTTTAACATCAGTTTAGGCTTCAGAGTCTGATAATACGCAAAGGAGAGCTGATGACCTTAACACCAAACCTCAGCCTGAGTTTTGAAGCAGTATTGCATGGTTCTGAAGATTTACACTCCAATAATTTGGGTTGTCCTCTCCTGTAACTCGTGCACATATGCCTTATTTTTTTGGATTATGAAGTCCAGTATCAAGTTGGATTCTTCTGATATCATCTCTCCCAGGCATTATCCAGATGTTTTGTAACTGGCTTCAGTTTAGAACTGTCTTGTCAAAGAATAGTTTCTTGGAAATCAAATGTGTTGTTGATTTTTTCATTCCCTTATCTTTACCTAAATCTCTTTCTTATTTCAGACAAAAGCTTTATGTAAGTTTGGCAGGAACAGGATCATAATTGAGTTTAGAAGAAGCTGAAAACAAAGGCAGTTTAAAAGAAAATGTCAACACTTCTATCTATTAAATAAGAAAATACAGATGTGAAATGCTAAAAGAGTTTAAAAAAAACAACAAAAATTTAGTGCAAAAAGGCTACACTTAAGAAAAGCAGAGAAATTTCAGAAAACAAACCCATGCATTGCTATTGAGAGAAGTCACTGTAAATGGACACTGGAAACAAGTTTCCAAATCATGCATTGCTATGTGTTCTTGTCCTCAAATGTGAACTGAAGGGAGCACAATGTAAATGAGCTTCAGAGCAAGCTGAGCGTACAAGTAGTCAGGACAAAGTGGAGCAACACCTGGAAATGCTATAAAATATGCTATTACTATAGCAAGAAGAGGAAACCCAAGCTCCTGCCACAAATGAACGAGGGATATGGTTCTAACACTGTACAGTCTTATTGGTGCTGATCTAAGGGGTGATATGCTGTGTTTTTAAGTCTGTAGCTGGTCTTTGTGGATGTCTATGAAATCAGAGCATCAATGCTGTAAGGAAAAGCAATGATTAAGAAGGTCAAGCTGGGTAAGACCCCTGGAAATTATGGGTGCCGCATAAACTACAGGAGTGTGATCAGACATTTCAAGTTATTAATGAGATATGTTTCTGGTGTCTTTAAATGATGTAGAGAAGAGTGGGATTATGTTTGAGCCGTTCATTAACATCCAAAAAAATATAAATGAGGATATTGAACAAGATACTCCTTGTAAAATGCGTCCTTGCTTCTTGGTATGCAATAAAATAGTCATGTTAGACAATAGAGAATTTAACCACCTCTAGTGTGGCCAGTATGGAGCTTCTCATTGCTCCTCCAGAGGCATCAGACTGGTGTGGCTACTAGATCTTATTTATAGTAAAAGGAAAGAGCAAGAAAACTTATGAAAATGATGGTTTGTCTTCAGCTCAGAGAGTGACTGACTCAGTAAATCAAGACTGCTAGAGAAGAGAGAGGACACCCGCTCTCACAAAAGTCTATAAAATGAAAATTGAAGCTGATGCACATGGAATGACTTTCATACAATATAGCAACTTCAAGTGAAATTGGTAGGTAATGAACCCTGAGCACACCAAAAGAAAAGCTACTACTTAAGTTGCACAATGTATAATTAAGGTGTGGAAGTCATTGCCTCAGGTAGAAATGCTAGAAATGGAAAGCAATTAGACACCAGTTCTGACTTAGGCCTCATAGTATTTTGTCAGATGGTGGAAGAGTATTATGGGTACAACATATAGTACACACCTGACCTATTCTCTGGGTAAGTACTCTTGGCATCTTCTGACCCTGTTATCAAGGGAAAGGTGCACAGTCTCCTACCAAATATTATGCAGCTGAGGTTCCTGGAAAATTACAGGGATCAGCACATTTGGAGTGCGAAGGATTGACTTCACACTAAAAAACCCACCATCCACAACCACGGTGTCTTCCCTGCCAGGCAAACAAAAGGCTACTGGGCTAGATACTTGTTCAGTTGATCCTGTATTGCACTAGTAGTGTTTGTATTTGCTTCTGAAAAATGGGCTCTAGCTTTGTTAGTGTTTCTCTCATATAAAATAGAAGTAATTCTTTTGCCTCTTGAAGTTCGTTCTGTTATTTTTAGAATAGTTTCATGAGCCCAGGTGAAAGGGTATTCGACACATGAATTATTACTATTAGTATTGAGCATGGTTGTTTTGTTGAGGGCTTTTTTTTCCACCTGAAAATGGGTTTGACTGAAAGGAAACATATTTTTGCAAGAAAACTGTATTGGTGGAAACTTTTTTTAACTCCAGGTAGCAAAGATACAGATATTTTTCTAGGATTTTGTTTTGTGAGAATAATTTCCCCCTTTATTTTAATTAGAAGTACTATTATTTATGGAAAACTGAAGTTTAATTCACCATGGGAAAATGGTAGAAACCTTAAACAAAATGAATAGGTTTTGGGGAAAAGTAATTTCTTCAGTTGCATTATATCCATTTCCTTAGGTATTGGCAGAAAAATATCTTAGAAGCTGTCATCTTGTTCAGAAAGCAGACTGAGGTTAATGAAAAATTTCATCAAATACTTGCTCTGTGTGTAAAATGCATTGATGTTTGTTTTGTTTTTAAGCCAAAAATGTTTTTGAAAGAATCATCATACTGCACCTGGAAATTTTCTGTGATAACACAGAGTTTGAAATCTTGGGTAGTGGGAAGAAAAAAAATCTTACCTTTTCAGGCTGTGGCCATGTGGTAATAATAGCGATGATGTGCCTTGATTCTTTAGATTGCAGATAAGAGTTTTGTTTCAATACTCTGTTCACAAAAGAGGTTTTGTTATTCTCTGATGTAAGCCACATCAAAATAAGTGTTGTTCTTACACTGTAAGATCTCAAAAATCTTCAGACTGGAAAAAAAAAAAGTTTAAGCTTATTTACAGGAGTCCTGTCACTTTTTCCTCCCGATGTTAAGCTGTTGCTAAAAGTACCTGATTAAGCCTATCTCATAGTGCTATTGATAGTGAGAGGTATTGGGTTTTTAACTTGTATGAACTCATGCTATTCTGTTTCTCATTTTATAAGAATAGAGCATCTCAAAGAAGCGGGAAAAGTGTTTGTTTACCTGCTTTGTGGTTAGTGTTATGAAAACATAAACACTTGAAAGACAAAGCAGAATGGGAAAAGTGTTGAAACTGGCATGGATGTTGCACTAAGCTCAGTAGTGAAGCCCCAGCAACAAGAAGGAACATCTGCAGCAGAGGAAGGCGAGTTTTCTTATTCTTCAGTCCATGGTGCCCCACTCAAGGGTTGTCATCACAGTGGCTTGTGTGATATGAAGAGCTATAAAATCTCGGAAATGTTTTCCTGTGGAATCAGGGCTGGGAGCTGTGTTCAACATTATCTGAACATGAAGGCCGGCCTGGATGTGAAAAGTGAAAAGTGTTGGGTCATGCTCCATGGGTCTCTTGGATCTAGAGTACCTTGCCTCTTGTTATATTTATCTTATTATGTTTACTCAGTCTGAACTATGAAGAGTGCTACAAGCCTCTCCTTTACTTGCCTGGTGCTATTTTGCTTCATTATTATGACCTGTTAGTGAGAGTGCAGAAGTTTTGCTGCTTAGTGTATGCCTTCTTACACAAAAGTATGTTTTTTCACACAGCAAGAAAGTACAGTACAGTTCAGCATGAAATGGGTGGCCCAGGTGACTTCAGTGTAACCTGAATGCTAGTGCTGAATTGTCTAGAGAGCTTGATGTGAACAGTTTTGCTGTTATTCCCAAAGTTCTTTGGCAAAGGAATTACAGATAAACCATGAGAAACTTTGAGTGAAAATCTCCTTTGATATGGCCATTACCAACTGCGATGGCATTCCCATAGCAAAAAAATAGTCCCTGTATGTTCCCAAAACATTGAAGATGTTTTACAACTAGCAAGATCAAAAAATGCAGATCCTCTTTTCCAGGCCTGTGTGATCAGTGATTGGCAATGTATTGAAGGCTCTACATACTTCTATGCTCTTTTAAATCTTTAGCCTGAACACTTAATAGAGGATGTTTGGAAAGATGCTGGACACATTTAATGTCTTATTCCCCCTGGATGTGCAAATTTCCAAAGTCGTTTTGATAATCTTGGCCTGGAGATCTAGCACGGAGCATATTGTGTGAGGGACTGTGTGTCCTTGGCTCACAGTCAGGTGAAAAGAGATGCTGGGTTCTGGGTTTGCATGTGCCTCTGATTTTAGAAATAATTTGGGAAAGCAGATGAACAGTTCTCTGGAGCCATTACAGCCTCTTCTCTATATGCATGTTTGGGCACATTTTAAAGCCTTTATTTTCTCAGCCATGAAATCTTTGAGTGGTTGCATTCTGTCTTGTAAGCACTATATTTAGGGCTTTTCCAAAATGTATTTAGAAGCATATGGATGTGCTGAGGATCCAGCTGGAGAATAGGCTTTGCCATGGCAATTCCTGGCTCCACTTCATTGTGAACATCTTGCTGCTCATAGGGATTTGGAGAGGGAAGCAGCACAGTGGGAAATGACATCCACAGTTCCCAGGGGCATGGACCAAAGCTGGATGCCTAAGCATCCTTTAGAAAATCTTCCTCTTTCTATGGAATGAGCATTCTTAATATTTGCTGATAATAAAGCCATGCTACTTCCATCAACACACACAACTGTTATTATTTTACCCCCTCTCTCCACTCATTGTCATCACCTAAGACAATCTTTAACCAAAAATAGATTAAACTAACCTGTTCTCTTTTGTATTTCATTCACCAAAAGGGTTGTCAAGCCTTGGAACAGGCTGCCCAGGGAAGTGGTTGAGTCATCATCCCTGGAGATATTTAAAACGTGTGTAGATGCGGCACTTAGGGACATGGTTTAATGGTGGACTTGGACTCGATGATCTTAGAGGTCTTTTTCTAACCTAAACGATTCTGTGATTCTGTGATTCTTGTTAAGCCACGACAATCCTTTGTCCATACTCTGACTGGTAGATTTTTAATTGCCTGCTAAATTAAAATCTTTCCCTCTTCCCATGATTATTTTACTTTATCTCCTTTGACATTCACACTACAAAGTAACAACATGGTAATTATTTTTGAAAAGAATGAAATTACTTTGCCTGTGAGATATTAAATCTTAAGACCTCTAACAACATAAAATATTTTTGGATGCCATGAAATATTGTCATTTTGTAATATATGGGAGAAAGGTACAAAAGGAATGCAAAAGTAAAGGTATGAGCCTGTGAACACACAGCACACCTGTTTTAAGAAAGGAGGAGTCATCTTGATATCAACTGAAACAGATGTGAACTCAAAGATCATTGAGTAGGAGTGTATAGGTCATATGTGTCATGACTAAAACTCTTGATGAAAGAGACCAAGTAAGTCAATTACCTATCATAGAAGGTATTACACTAGCACTGATAGACATGTAATCCTTAATTAGGACAGCATAGTCCAGAACTTGGGAAGTATTATTGATGGAGTAATACTCCACCTGTAGTGACAAATACTTGTTTTTCAGTGCTCACCTCCACAGCTGGGCAATTTCACCTCTCAGAAGCTAAAGTTATGATTGCCAAGGTATGGGTTTTGCTGAGAAGCATGAGAGGTGGTAGACGTGCCCTCTGTAGCAGAGATGCTGATCTTGTGGTGGAGTACACCACTAAGCTGCTCTCAGGTAATCTCTGTTCTTGTCTCTGCAATTCTGGTAGTCCCAGTATCCTGATGCCCCAAAGTGAGAAAGAATCTGCAACTTAGTTCCCTGAGCAGTGTTTCACTTTGTGAGCTCTGCATCACTATGCTCTCTGCAAACACAGACTGGATGATATCTTTTAACTTTCATATTTGAAAATATAGTAGAAAAAAACCCATTGCCTTAATTGTTTCTAGATTCTCACCTTTCTGCCTGATTCTTGTGTTTTATGCCACTGTCTGGATTCTTCCTGGAGCATTCCCATGGCTCTGAAAGTACAAGTATGAATCCATGTCTTTTCAGCCTTGTTTGGCCTATGTAAGTATTGATAAAGCAATGCGCTCTGAACAACGTTGAAGTATCCCTGTCAGCTACAAAAACAGAAGCAAAGAGCTTGGTTCAGCTTTTTTAACTTGTCTGGCCATGAGCAATTGTGGAGGATGTTACAAACAAGTGGTGATGGCTATTTGTGGGGGAAGAGAACCGTTATGCTAAACAGTGAGATGCATTCAAGATTTAGTGCAGAGTGTAAGATGCATTGAACAGGCTTTGCTTAATACTTGTTATATGCAGCAGTTGTGCTGCTGAAGCATGTTCATTAAAATTTCTGTATATCATATCCTGGGATTGTAGCAGAATTTGTAGCTGTTCAGTTTCCTTACTGTCTTACCACACATGCTTTCAGGCTGTGCTTCTGCACTGCCTGAGAGACACCTGCTGGTGCAAGGTATTGTAGCGTTTTGAATGAATACCGAATTTGAAATGCAGGCAGAGTAGACAGTAATGACAGAGGTGTAGTAAAAGGCTAACACAAAACTAGCAAGTACAGGGAGAGATAACTAGTCCAACTTAACCAGCTGTCTAATTCTGTAAATGCAATTTTTTGCATATACAACTGCTGCAGTGGTTTGAAAGCAAATGAGTATGTTCAGAGTCAGGTTTGTGCAATTAAAAGGTGCTTCTTGACCCATCTAAAAAGGTCATGAGATCTATCAATAGATGTAAGTTTTCTTGTTTCTCCTTCTAAACGTAAAGACTGAATTTTTGTTTCTTTTACAAATCAAAGAAGCAGTATTTGCTTTAAAGCAGCTGTGCTAGTCCAAATCGCCTCTTGACCTAGTCCCCAAAACGCCTCCCCTCCCGTCCCCCTCCCCTTCCCCCTCTCCCTCCCTTCCCTCTCCCTCCCCTCCCCCATTCTCCCTTCCCTCTCCCCTTTCCTTTTCCTCTTTCCCTTTCCTTCCATTAATCTTTCTGCTTTTATGTTCTTAGTTACATGAGTACAAAATAGGCAAGATGAAAACCACCACCACTAACATAGATCTAGTAGTTGACTGCATGTTTGTTTAACTGTTACTTCCACAGAAGAGGTTTGCATTAGAATGGAGACCTATATTTAAATTGCATACAAATTGCATATAATTTATGTTGATAAACTACAATATATCCTTCACTCAGCAGTTTCGCTAGTTAATACAGTGAGCCTGTCTGCAACCATATATACGTGCAAAAGTTCTGTTTCTTTCACTGCAGTTTCATGGAGGATAGAAATCTGCCCTATTGTAAATAGGTGAAGCAAGAAGAGGTGTTCTAGAGAACATATACTGGGTCTTTGGAACAATCCCCAACAGCACATTTTTAAAACAAGATTCCTCCTTACAATTAATATCTGGATATGAAAACAATATTATGAAAGTCTGTCTCCAGTAGCCATTGTGCATCCCTGAAAGTGGCAATGTTATACAAGTAACAGTCGCTTTCTCTGTGCCTTCCTCTATGTAATATAAAATTTACCATGCTTGAAGTCTGTCTTTTGGGACATTTCAGAGGTAATTGTCTGGAGTTGACTTACAGGGCTTCTGTCAAAAGGAACTCCTTGTCCAATTCCATTACAGTATTAAAATAGTTGACTGCCTTACACATCAGCTGGGCTTACTTAAGAGGAAAAACTCAAAGGTTTTCAAAAGCAAAATAGTTATCATTCTTCCATTGCTTCCTGCCAGAAAGTTCTTCTGGCCCAAAAGGTTTCAAAGGTATGTCTTTTTCTCTCCATCTGTCTCCATTTATAGCTTATGAGTATTGGAAAGCATGTGACAAGGAACTGGGAGAGGAATGGATTTCAGGATGTCAAGCTCAAATTTTTTCTTCAAGGGAAGCCTGAGGTTTTCTTGTTGAAAAGGACAGCCTGTGTGCTGTGCTTAAGATACACAGCTGAAAAGGAAAAGTGATTCATTCCAGGAATAAATCTTCAGTGGGCACAGAGGGTTCACATCACTTCCATGTCCTCATCCAGAGTCCAGAATCTTTTTTTGAAGATCCCTTTTGGATATGAATAAATTCAGCAGGCTTTGTCTGTGGTCAGATCACGTGCTCTTTTTTCTCCATTGCTCATGACTGCAGTATGAGAAAATATTATTCAGCATCAATAAGAAATACTCAATATAATTAAGTACAATTAAAATTCTATTCCCTCATAAGTTTCTTTCCTCATAAGACAGTTGTTCCAAGGTTATCAGTTTTGAAGGTATCTGGCACTTGGCCTTCAAACTCTGAGCTGTATATTTCTTATCTTGATAAAATCAGTGACAGTGTCTTCACTGGCTTTAGCTGAAGTGGACCTTAAATCATTACTGCCCAACAACAGTCCTTTGAATCATTTCACATTTACAGCATACAGCCATGTGTCAGATGTGATTATTCCATTGCTTGTTATTCAAGTATTCTATCATTTCCTTCTGCTTTTCTATTGCAAATGATATCTCACCTTCACTGTTTTATATTCTACCAAAATCTAATTTGAAATGCATTGTGCTGATTTACAATTTTTAACACTACATCCTTTTTCTTGAAATTTTTTGTTCACAATATGGGCCAACATGTAAAAACATCTGTCCTCAAAGTGTGGTAGTACTTCATCTGGGAAATCATTGGAGGAAATGTCCAGTCACAAAATCTCAAATCTAGGTCTAAAGTTGCTCAGGAATTGTATCTGGCAGCTTCATTCCTTATAGACTTTTATTAATAAAAGAGGTAAAAAGGAGCAAAATATTTAAGGTTGGATTATGTTGTACAAATTTTCCTGATCTCTTGTTTTTCAAATTTGGGGTTTTGTTTTGAAATCATTCTTCTCTCTTAAAAAAAGAGAAGTAAATGAAGGTAAACAAACTTAAAATATGTCTGTGTCACAAGGCTCATTTATAATTCAGCTGACAGGGCTGGCTGATCCCAGAGAAGAGAGAGAATGGTGAAAGTAACTCTCTACTGCTGTTATGTCACTTTGATTTGCATGTGTTCGTGAACGCGTTCTCTTTAGGTATTGGTTATGCTTCCTTGTTAACTTTAATTAGAGGAGGCTTTGGCTCTGTGTCATTCTCTTTGGAATGGTTGTTCATGTTGTATCATGCAAGAGTAAAATGTGCATGTGTAATGTATAATATGTATGTATGCAAAGAGTATTTGACTTAAAGATCAAAAAGAGATACCTTGTATTCTTTGATATATTTAAAATAGAGGACCAAATGATGCTTTCAGCTGCAGTTAGCTGGGTAGATGATGTCAGTAACAGAGAAGTTTGGCCTAAGGCCTGTATATTGTGATACTTGATATTTTTGGCAAACTACATAAACAAATAATGTGGTATTATTCTTGGCAAACAACATGAATACCACTTCTGTTTTATTCTCTTTGTCTCCACAAACACTTCATGGCAAGTATTCATCACCAAATAAAATACGAGACCATGTACACTGCAAAACCCATTAGACCATGTATTTTGGCGCTCTGCTAGGCTGCAAAGTGTGCCACAAAGTTTGCTGAGCTGTACATAATGCTGACAGTATTTCCCCTGCAATGTAAGTCAGATATACTTTTCCCTCTGTAAAAAAGGTGTCTATTTGGCTTAGTGGGTAGTGGTGGTGTGGTGCACTAATCCTAGACGTGGTTACCTAACCAAGAACTGTATGTAAAATTGATATCTATAAAATTGACATCTTTAAAATATGTCTTTGTTAAGATTTTCTAAGAGCATTTACACAACTGTTGCTTTTTTCCCTTCCTGCCCTTGCCTACCAGCCAATGTTTTCTACCTTTTGTAGCAGACACAAGCGTTTAAGGGTCTCTGCTGTTACAGCTATGCTATAAGTTAACTGTCATAACAACTCTTCAACCAGCCCCTACTCTTCCTCTGCCTCCTCCTACCCCTTCTGCTCTGATCAACTTAAAGTACCATCAACTGCCACGAGTAACAGTCTCTTCTTGGAAGATCTCCCTGGGAAGTCTGACATTTTAGCTTCTCCATCAGAACTTCTTTGTGCAGATGATGGCTCTGGCACGCATCCTTTGGTTATGAGAGCAGAAGACAAGTTTTTTTGTGCATGTTGAAGCTCCTTTTCCAGCAATGTCTTGGGGATATGAATAGGAACCTCCCTGCAAGTCTCTTTTGATCCTGAAACTCCCACTAACTGATTGATAAATGTGTGGGAGTCACCTTAGTATCATGACAATTCTTGGAAATTGCTGTGTACAGGAATTTCAGATGGGCTGTGTGCATATTGTATCTTAGTCTTGGCCTTCTAAGTATCAAGTTTAATGAAACCCTAGTGACGCAGATGATTATTTTACTCCATGTATGTTTCTGGTTTTTTTCAGTGTTTCTCATCAAAGGTTAAATGTCAAATTTACTCGAATTAGTGGAAGTACTCCATCTAGCAGTGTGTATCATAAAACGCTGGTGAAGGCAGGAAGTATCTACAGGCAACCCTAATATCCAGATCAGTTCTTCACTAGGTTACTAACATGATCTTGGACAGACTGTTAACAGATTGAGATATAACAGTAAAAAAAAAAGGTACTGCCAGAAGTACTTTGATAGTTTCCTGTTATTAAAATCTTCGTTCTCATACTCTTTTCTCTATGTTTTCCCTATCAAATGCTAGCATTTGCCTCTTTATAACTTTGTCATTCCCCACTCATGTAAATAATAATCTGAAAAAAATAACTTGATTTAAGGCAAGCTTGAAAAGTTTATGAAGTCATCTATACCAAGCAGTTGCCTACAATAACAAGGACTCTATTTGAGAACTGAAGGGGCCTTCTTTAGTCCTGTGTTTCCAAGACACTGCTGTGTCTTGGAAATTCAAAGGATTCAAATCTGCATGTATTTGTTGCAGTACTTTCAAGTATTCATAATGTTATTCTAGAGTAGCAGCATTCTGACAAATTCTTGTTATTTACAGTGGATAGTGGCTGTACCTGGCCACACATTTTCACTAGAAATCTTGGATGATATGGAAGATGGAGGACAATACTGGAATGCCTTGCCCATGCTACTGTCATCCTTAGGTAATCACCTGGAACTGAGTACTGAAGGAACCCATCTGTTCTGTTGTGCCGGGAGGGGAATCGTGTACAGGTGGGTTATCAGGTCCTTCAGTGCAGGTTGTAACATGACAGAACTGTTACATAAATCTTTCTGCACTGGGATGTATTGCCAGACGGTACAAAATTTTTAAAAGAAACAATGTAATAAAGATCTTGAAAGACAGGATACTCTCAGAAATTAATTTCCTATTATCTCTTGATACTAAGGCTACAGTCTAACACAACAGTTGATTGTCAGTAAGATAAAAAGTGTCCTCATATAAAGAAGTGTGATACTGGAGCACAGAAACTTCTCCATCAATTCTCTATTTCTGCAGTGGCTCTGGATTAAAGCTATAAAATTAGCTTTGTTTAAGCCCTCTCTAACAACTGGCAATGGCATTGATGGGAAATAACGTACTAAGTTTCCCACGGTGATCTCTTGTCTACTCTGGCACTGTTTTGCAGAACTTGTTTTAATGAATTTTGCACACTCTCCTCCTCCCAAAAAGTCTTTTCCGGATGGCAAATGATCTACCACAGAATCTTCCTGTGCCCACAAACAATATAGATGGTCTCAGGCTTGTAGTTATTTTGAAGCTCAGAGCTGCTATTTCTGAAAGACAAAACAACACAAATAATTACACCCAAAGCCAATCAAACTGGAGTATTTAAGAGTACAACTGGTGCCACCTTGGCCTCTGAATCTTATTGTAGATCCAGAAACAAGGGACCACACATTGGAAACTATCCTCAGTAGAACAGCAAAGGTGCAAAACCCTGGATGCTGGTGCTGATGTTCTTTGGGATAAACTCAGCAAATTGAACAACCAGCTGGCAAACGCTGAAAACGGACCATGCATTTTTGAGAAGCAGGGGGTGGGGGAGGAAACACTGGAAGCCCAGAGTGTGTGGAAGCACGTGCTGGTCGGGCTGTAACAAAGATGTAAGGCGAAAGCCTGATTTGAATGATCTCAAAGGCCTTTTCCAACCAAGGGATTCTGCGGTTCTATAAATTTTGGACTGGGAGCAAAGGAAAACTCCAGGGGCGGTTTGGGAAAGCGAGGTGTCCATAGGGCCCCACCGCTCCCTCCGCAGGGCTGTTCCTGAGGAAAGACTGCACCCTCCCCCACCAGGAGTGCTGGCCGCCCGCCAGATAAGGGAGGAGGAGGAGGAAGAAGGGGATTTAGCGAGGGGGGAGGGTCGAGGGGAGGCGGGCGCGGGAAAGGGCGGGCGGGTACGCGCGCGCGCGGGCCCGGGCGGTGCCACGTGGCCGCGCCGCCGCGCGCCCCCGCCCGCCGGTAGGTGGCGCGCGCCAGCCGCTGCCGCTGCCGCCGCCCCCCCACCCCCCATCCCCCCACCTCGGCCCCGGGGCGCGGGACCCGCCCCGCTACAGTCCCCATCCCGGTGGCAGTGCCGGCGCGCTGGCCGCCCTGCGGAAGGCAGCAGGCGCTAAGAGCGCGGGGGTCGCTCACGCTACGAGTAAAGACGCCGCCGCCCCGCGTTGCCATTGGGAGAAGCCGCAAGGGCGGACGCTGGAGGCGGTTCCCCTGCCTGCCCCTGCTCGCCATCCTTCCTTCCGTGCCTTGCCGCCGCCTCGATGCCGGGCGGAGCGCGTCAGGGCCCGGGCGGCCCGCATCCCTTCCTGTGCGGGGCAGCCGGCGTCGCGCCCCGTTGCTGCGGGAGCACCTGCAACGCACGTGGTGCAGCAGCGACCCCAGCGGGAGCCGGGAGTCCCCCTGATCCCCGCTGTTCTACGCAAGGAACACCCTGACTACAGAGGCGGTCACCACCAACGTGGGTCTCGTGGCTCCTCTCGTTCTTTGAGCCTTGTGTGTGAAATCTGGATTTTGGTTGTCCTTCTGTTTTTGATTTTTTTTTTTTTTTTAAGCATAGATTTAATTTCCTCTTACTAAGTTGGTACCTGTGTTACCGCATGACTCTAAACACTGATGCTTTTTCATCAACTGTGATGCTACTCCTACAGTATTACAAAATGCTACATATTTTAATCCTCCACTTCTTGAAATCTTTCTTCCAATGGTGTTGTTGACAGTTGGGTGGTCTATGGGAGCAAACAAACTGGGAAAAAAGTCACCCCCACAAACACGATTATCGTTACCATCTATGTTACACATACACAGACACACTCTATGTCCTAGAGCATGTTTCTGCTGAGCTGACATAGCGTTCTTCCCCTACAAACAAATATTCAAGTGAATAGCTAGCTTTGACCTACTGAGATTTCTTCTCTGTTCTCAAGAGACATCACACAGCCGTCCAACAGTCTCTATACTTATTTTGTTTAGGGATGTGGTGTTTATAAAGCTATAAATTAGCAATGTGCCTTAGTTTCACTTCTGCAAAGTGAAATTACATTGGTAATGCCACCGGTCACTCGCTTATAGGCATTGTCTAATGAATATGTACACAATAGTGGTTCTTGCAAGTCATCTGGGTTTAGTTTCTTGTGCGTTAGCAATATGTGATAGAGTCATTCTCCCAAAAAGCTGATTTTGTAAACCGCTTAGGTGTCACGCTGAAGCTATTGAAGGAGATATTCATTGCTAAGTGCATGGCAGTTTTCTTATTTTTGATGACAAATTATTAATCTAATATAGGCAAATACATAATTTCAACATCTTGTTTTTTGCCATTCTCTCTGGTCTTGTCCTTGTAAATTCAATTTCACAGGCACAATCTGTAATGCAGCAGGTGCCAAATGTAGCCTTCATGTTTCAGAGGATCCAACTGTCTATGCGCGATTCATTTAAAGAGTAGCACAGGCGGCAATGAAAAAACTTGTGTTTCTCTCATAAAAAAGAGAGAATGCTTCTCAATTAGCACGCCCTTGTAGCTTGTTCCAGGGTTGTTAAAAACGAGCTGCTACAGTAATTCTATGGAAGTTGGTTTTGAAGCCTTTGTAAACTCAATGTAGAAAACAATTGTGTTATCAGTGAGTGTAGTCTTGCTTTTCCAGGCAGAGTTTTGTAGGTCAGGCCCAGATACTTAATGGTAGTGAAACCAAAGGAACTTAGACATCTGAATACCTTTGAGGATTTGGACTCCAGTTCTTTATTGTGGCCTATTATTAATACTCCAGAGCTTAGACTATTAATGGCTGTTTTACAGATTCTCTGTGACATGCTGAATGGATTGACCTATGTGCATGTCCTAGTCCTGCTGCAGGGAAGCAAGCTACCCAACTCATTGCTTCTACCCATTCTCCTGATTTTTAGAGCAAATGCAGGCTATCCTCAGTAATCTTATGGAAGTTTCCCTGGGGAAAGCCTTGATGTTGACACATATCCAAGGCACGTCTGCATGACAGAAAGTTCACTCTGATTGACATTGCAGTAGTGATCAAGAAGGACTGGGTGATGAGTGGGACCGAACTACGTTTTGCCAGTGGGATGGCTGTGCAGCTGGAATTCACATCTGCAGAGCTCAGATGCAGAGATCTATGCATGGATTTAGCAGAAGGAGGAGTGAGCACAGCTGAGGGTGCCAACACAATTTAAGCTGAAGAAAAGTGTAGGGCCAAAGAGAGAAGGCACTGTTTCCTGTCAGCATGCTGTATTCTGCTGAGCACCAGATGAAGCAAGATCTGCTCAGAGCAGAGATTTGTACCAGGGTGGGAACCAACAAAGAACTCAAGGGCTGCTTTAAATTTTAAGGCAAATGTTGAACTTCAGTGTGTTTTACTGCCCTGATTCAGGTCTCACAGCAAGACCTCTGGACTTCGGTGTGTGACAAGTCATGGGCACCGTGAGGGCACTGCAGACTGAATAAGGAACACCCTAAAGGCCACCAGCTGGAAGCTTGCAAATGCAGAAGGCTGTTGCAATCTGTCCTTCACTTCAGAGTGCTGGTGATGGACTTAAGGCTTTGGACAGGCAGTTTCAAAATCCTCTCCCAAGACCAAATGCTTGTAGTTACTTTGAAGTGAGGAAACAGAAAGCATTGTTTTGAAATCAGCACAATAGCAGGAGAGGAAAGTTGTTCTGTAGTTCAGAGCCTTTTATTCATCAGGGTAATGGCCAGCACACTCATCTTTGAGACCTATGTGGGGACTGCAAAAGGCCCTTCATCTGTGAGAACGAGGATATATGCCATCTTTGCATATGGGTAGATGTGTTGATGGAAGTCACTCACTAGTATCATACATGTTTTAGTTGGAACAGATAGAGAAGAGACAGTGGGACACTCTGAACTGCAGGTTTCCTAGGTGTTAGTCTGTCAGAACTGCTCCTCTAATGCATGAATTACTCTGCCACTTCTGAGAGGCAAAGAGTGCAGGGAGCAGGCTGCACTGGTGGCTAGAGGATGCGGCTGTAATGGTGAGGAGTATTTGGCTGCTGGGCTGGCAGAAGGGTCGATCTCTGATCTCTGCTTCCACTATTACTTTGTGTTTTTTTTAAAAAAAAAGTACAAATAATGCCATAGACAACATTCCTAATTGTTCTAGACAGCACTGAGGCTTTGCATTTTACTCTTTAGAGACTTTAGCTATAATGTCAGGGAAAGAAGTGTGGTATAAGCGTTCCTCTGCCAACCTTTTTCAGGAGTATACTAGGTCAAGCAGCTACAAGTAAGTGATAAAGCTTTAGTTGCTTCTTAGGTACCTGGTTATGTATAAGACTTTGCTGTTTTAGCCTAAGTGGGAGGAGACTGGTTTTATGACCTTATAATTGGAAGTTGTGTGAAATTACCAGCAAGACTTAGTAATTTCTGATAGCACATTTTCCTTTTTTCACATTGCTTAATTAAAAAAAAGAACACTTCAGCATATTTTATAACACAGCTTTAAATAAACAAACAAACAAACAAACCTAATTGCAAGGGATGGTCCAGAGGTCTCTGCTGCTGAGATTCATGGTGTCTCATGAATGTGAATACATATAATCAAGTGTATCTGAAAAACTGAAGAAAGCTGATGATCTGGCAAGGAGTGGATTAGGCAGATGACACTGAGGCGATACTTAGGAATATCTTGGGGTGATGATTAGAGAGGCCTGGAAGATGTGAGAAAGATAAATGAGGGATCAAAATGGTATGCGAACATGCTACAGTATGTCCTTGCTGTCTGCTTTTCCAATGACAGTGAAGAGCAGCTCCATTCATATCTATGGGTTCATGATGTGTTTACTCCCTGCACTTCCCTTATGCATCTTCTGTTTTTTCTGTCTTCATTTCCAGCTTCTTCCATGATATGCTCGTAACATAGTTATCTCTATATATCATTTTCCCAAAGACTGGGATTTTCAGTAACTCAAAAGTTATTTGCCCAGGTATCAATGAATTCCAATGTACCTGACATTCCCACCCTCAATTTTTTAGAGTGGTTGAGCTGACCCTTTCCCGAGTGCTACTGCTGGGTTGTCTGTTTCATTTTCAGGATCCGTCAGCAACTACTTCCCAGTGGCTTTGGTCACTGATTGTCGTAGCATCCCCACAACTGCTTTGTCTGGATGACAAGGCACACAATACTGGCATTGCACTTATATCTGAAATTCCCAACAGGAAGAGAGCTCAGATGGTGCCTGGAAAAGCTGCTGGAGGACCTCTTGTTTGTGTTGGTTTTGAGATGCACTTGAGAAGCTGAGAGCTGAAGGAAAGATGCTTCTCTCAAGTCCTGAACATTTCTCTTTCTCTAACAGAAGCTGGAGGCAGTCTTCCGTCCTCCTGTTTGAGTTTTTCTCTGGTAATCCCTGGTACAGCCTAGGCACCTAATTTATTTGTTTTTCAAAGGAGAGAGGCTTCTGTCTTTCCTGGTTCATATTAAAAGACTCACACTCAGAAGATGGCTGTCAGTAGTTGCTTGGGATCGCAGACCTACATGATGCTTTAAAAACAACAAGAAACATGCCTTACTCTGAAGTTTACATACTTTGCACAGAAACAGGGCTTTCTTACTGCCTTCTTTTTTGAGGGGAAGTGCCCATCCACCTCCATCCCCACCCAGTGCTCCAACACCTGGTGGTCAGATTACCATCTGGCACAAATCATTACTGCTCCAGTAATGTCGATAAGAATGATGTCTGAACCACGCTCATTTAAGGTCTGCCTCCTTTGTTTTCTACATGGGTCTCTAAAGGAGGCGCTGCAGGTCTGTTGAGAGAAATGAGCACGTGAAAGGAGGTGTGTGAGCACCTACAGGTTGTGAGTACTTCTCCTCCTCCTTGGTCCTGTCTACCCCTCACTATCTGCCATCATTTTGACATGGTTTGAGATTGCCTAGATTGTTTTCTGGAGTCGAAGCTGCTGGAATTTTGATTTCAGCTGACATGCTAGTGTGTTGTGGCATCAAGTAGCCTGTGTCTGAAATGTAGTGAGAAGCACTGTCATGACCTGTGAGGCTGGAGGCTTTATTGTGCTGGGTTGTGAGAGGGAGATCTAGAAGATGCACTGTTGTCTGGAAATAAAGTGTCCTGCTATCCTTAGCGTCTTCGCTGGGGATGATGTACTTTACAATACGTGTGCTTAGATTATTAGGCCTTCTCAACTTTCTTCATTTAGGGAGATAAAAGAGTGACGTTTTCTTTGATAGACTGCAGCATGGGAAAATGTTAGTTGGGAAGCTCACCTCACATGGATGTTTTGTGGTGTGCTGAAATCATGGGTGGCAGGTTGAGCGAAGAGGAGAATAAGTACTTCTGCTGTTGATGTTTGCCTAAAAAGCAGACCTGAGAAAATGTGATCTTTTTTTTTGTCTACATGAAGTAGAAGATTGCTCAGTGCAGAATGCACTCTGTGTGAACAGGGACAGGTACAGATGAATAGTTAACCAATGCTTTTGACAACTGCAGCAGACTATACCACTTTTGCATCCACCAAGCAGTGGAGATCACAGGTTTTGCATATAGCACTTTCCCTTCTGTGCTGCACTTTTCTTTAATGGACCTTTTTGGAAATACTACATGAGGTCTTTATTGTAACTCTCATTTTAGAGAGGTAAATGGAGGCATTGGGGTTTTCTCCAGGCACAGTGTGGCTGTTCTCCCTGGAGTCTGCAGAACTGATGCAATCCATAAGGCTTCTTTTGACATTTAAAGTTTTAAATAGCTTGGGATCTGGCTAGCATGGAGACATGATCTTAGCTATCTGACACACAGAGTTTGAGCTTAGACAAGGACTTGAATCAATGGCTTCAGAAAGGAGGCAGCAAGGCATTATCAATGAAATGTTTTCACTGCCTCGTTGTTGACCTGCAGAGCGTGCTTTCTTTGAAGCTACCTGGAAGGACTGTAGTTCCTGTAGATTTTGTCTGGATATGGTGTCACTGCATTTCTAATTTTGCACCAGCTTTAACTGTGATTGAAGTTTCAGCAGGATGCATTATTTATACATGGGGACACCAATACAAAATGGAGGGAGAGAGGTGTGAATGTTTTCAGACTCTGCAGATGGGATGTTCAATTAGGAGAGGTAGAGGCTTCACTGCCACTGGGGCTGCAGTTAAAATGTGGGCACAGAAG
Organism: Tapera naevia; assembly: GCA_033556795.1. Lineage (NCBI taxonomy): Eukaryota > Metazoa > Chordata > Aves > Cuculiformes > Neomorphidae > Tapera > Tapera naevia. The sequence continues at coordinate 11,884,510 of JAUMJJ010000016.1, forward strand.
TTCATTTGTTCTTTTGGGAAGCTGCAATCTATAAATTACCTTTGAAGAAAATTTTCCCTTGACTGCAGCAGCTATATGGGCTGAAGACACTTCATTCTGCACTGAAAAACAAGTGAAACATTGCTGATGGTGTGACCCAGCACCCAGAATGCAAAATATGTGAGTTGTGGTGTACTGGAGAAACAGCCAAAGGACAGCCAGTGCCACACAGCACTGCTGCATTGTTGAAGTCTCCAGGTTTTAGGACCAACTCTCAAATCTAACATTTTAGAGTTTTTCTGGAGACCAACCCTTGTCTTTCCATTTTAAATTTTTCTCCATGCTCAGAGACAAAGCAAGGTTCTAACAGGTGAAACATGTTATGCTTCTAAGCATCTCCCAGCACTTTCCAGAGCTGTATTTTAGGCTTATCAGCTCTTATGTTGATGAAAAAAGAGATGGAAATAGTGATTTTTTCCTCCCACTTGTGTGTGCTCAGATGACATAGCTATTCAGACTCTTGCTGTCCACTCTTAGGGATACTCCTGAGAGATGGGTGAGTCGCATTTGGGAAAGCTGTCTGATTTAGTAATTTGTAATGATAGTCACAACAGAGGTCTTACAACAAAGGACTGTGTGTGTTTTACTAAGAGAAGCCAGACTAACGCTTTCCAGTGTAAATGAGAGTTGTATTGCCTTCTGTCAGAGACTTGAAAATAAAGTACTTTGATGGCAATACTGCAGATGTCTGCGGGAAAACTAGCACAGCCTTAAACACTGTAGTTAGATAGCTGTGCAAAAAAGTGCATGAAGGGAAGAGCTAATGTGCAATACTTCTATTTAAGATAGAGGGAGGAAATAGAAATTGTGATAGCATGCTATTTCAAGTAATAATAGAAAGTACTTGATGTTTACATGGTGAATGGATCAATACTAATTCTGCAGTCAGGGCACATACAGTAGTTTGGATTATACAAGTGATAGATGCACTCGGTATAGCTGAAATTTCCACCCTGCAACATTTATTTCTCACTGCGTGTTAGATGGAATTTTCCACCCAACTATCTGAAAGGATTTGCATAAGAATGGTGATAGAGCAGTATTCTTTAATGATGTGCTTTTCTTTGTTAAACTTCAGAAGTGTCTACGATGCGTGATGAGGTTTGGATGAATTGCCAAGCTAATGCTTTTATATTTTCTTTAAAGAGCTTATCTTCAGTGTGTTGTGGGAGTTACTTTATATTGTTGTCATAAAGGCAGTAGCAGTAAAGTCGACTTTGTAGCAACCCTAGTAGGTGCCCCCTCCTTCTTTATCTTCAGGTCTTCAGTACTGCTGAAGGAGACATATCGCAACACCCCTTACCCAGCACCTGTTTGCTGTACTGTTAGCTCATTTGTACTGCTTCTTTGGTGCTATATGTGGCATTACTCATGGCTGCACTGTGTCATTTTACTTTTGAAACAGTGGCTCTCTTGGCATTTAACCTAGATCAGCCCAGGTTGCTGTACTGTTTGTGGAAACTGGGTCATAACCAAGCTTTTCCCAGAATGATGCCTTGACTTAAAAGAATGTCACGATTAAAACAAATGTGAAAAACTTCTGCCATGGGTGATTTTTACAAAATGATAGAGAACACCTTTTTGTTTTGTTCTTCAGCTCCTTCCAACTAAAGTCTATTTTTTTAAAATCTGAGGGAAAAGCTCCTTCAAATTGGTGAATTTTAGGAATACAACATAATGAGGCGCAGTATTTCCTTCCTTGCGATTGGTCCACTAAGTCACCTTCTGGCCTGCACTGTAGTGAACCTTTTCAGAAACCTCCAACAGAAGGAAAAATAAGCAAGACTGTGAGGTGTGTAATCAAATCCAATTGCATGTAGGGTGCAATGATTCCAATTTATGACCACTATTAGACGGAGTGGGGCTAATACTGCCCCAAATTTTGTTGGGGTTTATTTTTGTCTTTACGGGAAAGAAATTTTAACAGACATAACTTTTTCCCTAATGATCTGATGCTCTGCTCTGATCTCAGACCTCACATATAAAAATCAGTTGCATTTATTTTGCTTATGCTTGTGAAAGGATAGTAGTATCTTTGTAACCTGTACATAAATATTTGGTCTATCTATGAGAGCCCAGCACATCCCACATGCCTTGGTAGTCAGTCATGCCCACAGGACAATCACTTACCTTCCTGTGTTCTCCTCTCTTCTTCAGCCTGTCTTCCTCAGCCCCCCAAACTCAACTGTGTAGCATCCCCTGGTCCACATCAGTTTGTTGACATCTCTCCCACCAGGGTTTTGACACAAGACTCAGTGCTCCAGAGAGGCCTGTTGAGTTTCTTCCCCAGTTCCCTGCTGGTGTTGCTGCTGGGTAGGAATGCCTGATGATCCTGCTCCAATCCCATGGGTTCCCTGTTGGCCCCTTTTCCCATGTTGTATGCTTCTGCACAAATGCTTGCCAAAACCATGTTTTTAAAAATGTGCTTCTGCTGATGTTTAAACCAGCATGTTTAAAACATAGCATTCTTAAATTCAACCTTGCACTTTTAGTGTTTTGCTGAATTTTTGAGGAGTGACATATCCTCACATCTATGAGCTTGTATTACTCTGTGTCTTTTATAGCCCTTTACCACAACATGACCCTTATCCTGCTTCTGGAAATGTTTCATTATGTTGGCACAATAGGTTTAGACTTGGCATCCATTACATAGGTTTAAGAAGGGAAGATGTCTTAGCTGTGGAACCTCTTGTTAATGGGACTGGCACTCGGACATACACAAAGATGACCTGACGATAGAATCATAGAATCTTCTAGTTGGAAAAGACCTTTGAGATCATTGAGTCCAACCACACCCATCATCTGCTAAACCATGTCCTTCAAAAACTCATCTACCCATTTTTTAAACACCTCCAGGGATGGTGATTCAGCCATCTCCTTGGGCAGCTATGCCAGTGCCTGACCACCCTTTCGGTAAAGAAATTCCTCCTAATATCTAGTCCAAACCTCCCCTGGCGCAACTTATGGCCATTTCCTCTTGTCCTATCACCTGGTACTTGCGAGGTGGACTGGCTAGTTTGAAAGAAGAGATAATAGCACAGTCACTGTACTGATGCTAGAGCTGAATGTATGTGGAAAGAATCAAGAAGGCCAGCTTTAATACACAAAACACTTTTGTGTGCATGAATGCTATTTTAGGTTGATGTCTTTTTTGTTTTTTTTTCAAAAATGTGGAACTCTTCCACTCACCTTACAAAAAAATGCTTGTATCGCTTAGTTCATTCACCACTGCCCAATGCATGCGTGCCTGTCCCACAGTGTTGCTCGATAGTGTTAGGTGAGGTTTGCAAGTCCTGTGTCTTGAATTAGTGTGTGCCAGGGTCTGTGTTTTGTCAGATGTCACAGGTAATGGCCAATTAGTATTGCCAAGTCTACCTGATAAAATGGTAATAAGCTTTAAAATTCTATCTAACTTCTAAAAAAAGCTAGCGTGGGGGTATAAGATGAAGCTGCATGTGTGTTTCTTGCTTTATTTTACACTGTACTCTTAGTTGCTATTCTGCTACAGCCCTGTCTGACACCTCAGCATGCCAGCTGTACTCATTTTACACAACAACCAAATCCTCAATTAGTGCAATTGATGTTATTTTGTCATTTACACCAGTTTTCTGACTAGGAACTTGCAGGTTCCCCCCTTCTCCCTGTATGTGCCTGGTGACTCTGGGCTATAGTGCTCTGTGGTGGGTGGAGAGCCTCAGCAGCCAGTATTTGTTCTATGCCCCTCTCTTAACTGCAAATGAGCAAATACCTGTTTTGTGGCATATGAGAGGACAGCTGCTTCAAATTTAACTGATGTAATGGGAAATGGTGTATTGTCTTGGTAAGCTTATGTGGCATTGGGTAGAACAACATCAATTTGATGTCTCTTTGCATTTTGGATTTTATGTCTGCTCTACATGTTATTTTAACTTGGCTTTTATGTTTAATTAACCTGTGTGGTGGTACTGAGAAATAACTGCTATCTTTGTATTGCCAGAAGATGTGGTGTTTGTAAAGCCATTATGGTGAAGATAAAGCTTTAAAACAGTGCAGGAAATAAAGCCCCCCAAAATGTTTGAGAAGCCACACTATCCAGGATATATGTTACAGGAACCTTTAACCTTCCATAAAAAATTCCTTTGCCAGTGAGGAATTTAATACCCAGTCTTTGTGAGAGAATATATTATACCTCAATTATGTTCTGAAATGCTTTATTTAAGAATTAGACATAAGGAAAACTTTGGTTTTCTGCGGTTAGGATATTAGCATTTAAGGATATTAAATGTTTTTTTAAACATTGGTGCTTAGGAGCCTGTAAATATGTAAATAATATTTTTATATAAATGATGTGTCCTGTATTTTATACACATATATAATTTTTTTTTTTTACTTTCTCTCATACTTCCTCTTAGTGTACAGCAATCTCCTGTGTACTTTTTTTTCTCTAATAGGCACTTGGACGAGGATATGATCACAGATGAATTGTACAAGCCTACTTCTAACTACATTAAAAGACTGTAAGGTTTTTATCATGGCAATTGAAACTGTAATTCTTTCTAACCTCCAAAAAAAGGAAAAAATCCTCAATTTTTTTCTCCCAGTGAGATGTGTTAGCTGGGCAATGCTGAAGACCTAACCTGTCTGCTAGTTTGTTGGAGAGATATGGTCCAGGCAAGGCACTGCCTTCCTCTCATCCCCTTGCCTGCAGTCTACTCAGCAGGATCCTAGCGCTGACATTACCATGCACCTCCTCTTCAGAGGAGAACTTTCCGACAAAGCAAAACAAAAGGAATGAGATGAAGGCTTCCAACCTGCTTCACCAAACAGTCAGTGAATAGTATAGTTAGTTACTTCATTAGCTGCAATTTGGTCTGTGCTGGAACCAATAGTTACAGTGTAAGGTTTTCCTGTCTCATGTCTATCTACCAAAGTGGTAGTTTCAGACTCTGGTTACTTGGATCTGGTCAAAACAAACTTGGTGTGTTTTTTTTTCTTTTCTTTTGGATGGGTAGACCTTGATATCCAGCTCAGTGTCTTCTTTTTCCACATTTGACTTATCTTATAGCTGCATTAATGTCTTGTGAAGCCTTGATAGAACACAAATGTATTTTGGATTAAGACAGTTAGAAAAAAGGACTTTGCTGCAGTTTTTCCCCCTAGTCCTCACGTTCCTGGATTCTAGAGAAACTTGTTTTGTTCAGTCTCACTCTAAAATAGTCTCTTGAATGCTACAGTTATTTATTTTGCACTCCTTTTTATGGCGGGTCAGGTAGTATTGTCCTGCGATTTCAGACTCAGATTTTGTTCAGAAGTGGCTAATATAGAGTAGCTTTTGGAAAATTTTCCTGTAATGGCTCCAAGTGGTGAAATGTCAATTTTGGCATTTCCTGGTCTACTTCTTCCAAAGAACACTTCTACAGTGCACCAGTTCTACCCTCCTGCTTTTGCTCAAAAGGTAAAATGCATGCCTTCATGATTTCAAACCCATATTTCATCAGAAGGTATGTCCTCGGCTACAACTCTTGAAGTTTCTGCAACTTTTGATGGCATGACAATTCTTTGGTAGTAGATATAAAGAGCTGTCTGTCTTTGGTGTGTTCTTAGAACAAACTGCAGATAAATGTTTATAAATAAAGATCTGCCCTGACTACTATGTGAAGCTTTCAAACAATAGGTGTATATAAGTAAAAATAACCCTGAGGTTATGTATTAATAGATTGATAGTTCAGGTCTTCTCTTTACTGCTGGTACACTGGAAGAACTAAAGATGAGATATCTGAAATATTTTCAGAAGAGGCTACTGATATTACAGTATCTTGGTCTAAAAATACTCAAAGTCTTCTGAAGGGACTTAGTTTTTAGAAGAATTATGAGGACCCACCTTCTGAAAACTGAGTGATTTTATGATGGTTTAAGTTTATCACAAGTTGATGTAGTCTTATTCAACATCTTGGCCAATTTCCGTATTTGTGTGTTATCTCACAAGCTGTGCGTTGTAACATGAGTCATCTAGCTGTTTTTTTCTAATTAATGTTTTTATAGTGAAGAAAGTTAGCAGTAGATGAGTTATGAACATCAAGGACTGAATGCATATGGTCCTCTCAAAGTATTCCCCCCCCCCCCCGTGAGATTTCTGTGGAAGTAATAATAATCAATATTTCATGTGTTTATCACTTGGTATGGATTTCTTGTCTTGCTTGCATGATTAGAAGCTGTGATTAAAATTACAGTCTATTGTGCAAGGTGCTGTACGGATGGAGAATGTTAAATGTCTAATTCTACAATGGAGCTACAGAACTAGTAGATAAGGAAAAAGTAACTGACATCATCTACATGGAATGTGCAAAGCATTTGACATTGCCCCGCATGATATTCTTGTCTCTAAATTGGATAGACATGGATTTGATGGATAGAAAATTTGGTGGATAAGGAATTGGCTGGATGGTCTCACTCAAAGAGTTCTAAGTGGAGACTGGTGATGCGTGGTGTTTCTCTGGAGTTGGCATTGGCACCAGTGTTGTTTAACATCTTTGTTAAACATGGACATGGACAGTGGGATTGAGGGCACCCTCAGCAAGTTTGCTAATGACACCAAACTGTATGGTGCAGTTGACATGCTGGAGGGAGGGAATGCCATCCACAGGGACCTTGACAGACTTGTGAGGTGGGCCTATACAAACCTTGCATGTGCTAGCTTTCCTAGAATCGGAAGTCTCCTCATTCCTGAAGCCAGGTTTTGCTTTTGGCTTTTCACACTTAATCTAAAATGGCCAGTAAGAACTGGCAGGATTTTATAGCTGTAGGTCCTTTTTGTAAAGGGGATTCTTGGTTAGGTAACAAGACAATCCATATACCCTCAGGAACTGAACTGTTTGTTAGACTTGAAAACCTAGTTCATCTCAACAACATCCTTTTTTTTTTTTAATGTGCAAGGGACTCTATCTGGATGGCATGGGTAATTATCTGCTTAAAGAGAGGGCAAATAATCCCCATCTTTATAACAGAATTTGCAATATGCAAACAGATTCATGGTATGGAGATTCCTATATCATGGCACTGGGCTTTTGAGATTCCAGCCATTGCCCTATTAGCTGTTTCCCAGCATCTTTATCTTATGATGTATGGACTTTTCTGTCTTCTCTGTGCTGAAAACTAGCACAAGATTCAGGCTCCAGAGAAGTTTCTAAATTGAGGATTAGATATTTTTGTCAAAGACTTGAGTAGAACTTAAATATTTCACTAGTAGAGTGAAGCTTCTTAGGAATGAAATTTACAATACCAAGATATCTCTATAGATGCAAATTCTTTACTATAGTAACCTAACTAGAAGCTGCTATAGTTAATTTCATTTGGTAGAGGTTTCTGGTGAATTATTTTCTTTCTCAGTAATTTCTCCGTTTAGGAATCCTCCTGAGAAATCCTTACTGCATTAGCTTCAGCTTTGCTACATCTTTATCTTTAAATAGCTCTTTTAAATTTGCTTAGGCAAATCTGGGGTTTCGTCTGTCTTCAATGGTATTAAAATAGTATCTGAAGGGAGTGTCACTTGGGTAAGAAGACACACCACTAGACAAGTCTATAAATGAGAGACAGATGGATTGCTTCTCAGAGACAACAAGATTATGGGTAGAAACCTGTTTACCTTTGGCAAGGTAGCTGCTGAGCTGAGCAAGCCATCAGAACAGAACTGAGCTGAATAATGCATATCTCTACCAGACTCTAACCCTCTGAGCTGGAAAAAAAGTTTATTATACCAAAACTCCTCTTCAGCACACTTGCAGTTATCTATCCAGGTCTGAATACTGCAAAGCACCTTCAGTTTGAGTCTTGCTTTGATATTTTTGTAAGCACAAACCTATTGCTGTCTAGCTAATAGAAGGACTCCAGTCTTTTTGCAAAGGCTACTCTTTTCTTAATCAGCTGGACATAACTTATTATTTCCTTGGTGGAGGGTCTCTCCTTGGGCTGTCAGAATAATTCCTCTCTGCAGTCTTTGTGTGCCACAGGTAGGAGGCAGGAGAACTTTCAGACCACAAAGAGGGAGATAACTTGCACGAAATTTGATTTCAACACCTGGCAGAGCTGCTCAGTTGCACTGGGCCACCACAAAACAAAGAAACTGCAACAGCCATGCCTGATAGGGCTGCTGCAGTGGAGGCTGCACAGCTGATGATACTTGCTTTTTTTTTTTCTTTTTTTTTTCTGAGCTGACGTTTGAGCTCTAGATCTTTCTGGACTGAGTGTTCATGCACAGCTTTTTCTTTAAATAGGTGAAGAAAGTAGAAGATCATAGTCATATGGGCTGTTTTTAGCCGATCAGGTACTGAGTGATGGTCTTGTTGGCTAAGGCTAGGCCTATGTTTTTGTTGTTTGAGCAGAAGAAGGAGAGAGAGCCAAGTTGTATGTCAGCTGGAAGATCTTTGCACTCATCCTTTGGAAAACACCACTGAGATCAGAGGTTCAAATCTTGGCATAGATAATACTTAACTTGTTGTAAAATGGTGAAGAAAAGTCTTCCAATACCTTAGCAGATGTGCAGATGCTTGTGTGACTACTGAATGAAGGATCAGGACTGTCTGCACCCTCATTGTGTGCATCTTTCTTTCTTGATAGGAACTGCCATTGCAGCAGTCCCCAGTGGATGTGTCCTTGTGTGGAGAAGGAGCACTGTAGGATGCAAACCTCTCCCAAATCTCTGTTTGCCCTTATATTAACTGAGATAGAGACAAGTGGGAAGGGAAGTCTGTGACTTGATGATAAAACAGGGTGGTGTTTCACATCTCTTGAAATCTGGGAAATCCGTGCTAGGCCTCAGTTACAGGTGGACTAAGTATGTGGATCCTGGAGCACGGGGGTGAGAAAACGCACAAGGCTTGGTTTTCCACTTTTTGTTACCCATTTTGACATAATCAGTGTTAATCAGAGAAAAATGAGTAGTTGTACAGAATTTTTAAGCTGTCTTCCCTCTGTTCTGCTCCTGTATGACTCCACTGGGTATAGCATCTGGAGACATATTTTCAGAATTAAATGCTGGGAGGAAATAAATCTGTGTGGAAGTACACCTTGGATCTCAAAGTGTCTGTTCTTGAGGTAAGTCTGTAGTGTCGTTCTTGACATGATCCCCAAGTAATACTCATATTTTGCTTGAGGTAGAGAAGTCCTTCTCAGCATATGTGCCCTGGTATGAAAGGGATCATCCAAAGAGCTTCTTACCTGTGCTTAAATCGAACCACAAGGTGAATGTGCTGGGGGACACTGTGCAAGGCCTGCCAGTGCTCTTTGAATGGAGGAAGAGCTCAGAAAGTGGCTGTAGTAATTTAAATTTTCTCCTCTTCTTCATTAGGCTAAACAATTCAAACCAGACAATTTCCCCAGTTGCAGTGGAGCAAGTTCCTCTTAGTGTTGCAGTAAATTGATATATCTTAAAATTGAACCTCACAGAATCACAGAATGACCTGAGGTGGAAGGGACCCACAAGGATCATCCAGTCCAACTCCTATCCCTGCTTAGGACAATCCCAAGCTTCACACCATGTTTCTGAGGGCTTTGTCCAAATGCTTCTTGAATATTGATGGGCTTGGCACCGTGACTGCTTTCCTGGGGAGCTGTTCCAGTGCTCCACTACCTGCTGGGTGAAGAGTTTTTTCCCAGCATCCAACTTAAACCTCCCCTGTCACATCCTCCTGCCATTCCCTCAGGTCCTATCATTGATCACCAGAGAGAAGAGATCAGTATCTGGTCCTCCTTCTTCCCTTGTGAGTAAGTAGTAAACTGTGATGAGATCTTCTGTCAGTCCCCTTTTCTCCAGGCTGAACAGACCAAGTGACTTCAGCTGGTCCCTCATATGACTTCCCCTCTACTCCCTTCACCAGCTTTGTGGCCTCCTCTGGAAGCTCTCCAGTAGCTTGATATCCTTTTTTGTACTGTGATACCCCAAACTGCACACAGCACTTGAGGAGGGGCTGCAGCAGTGCAGAGCAGAGCTGGACAATCCCCTCCCTCGACCGGCTGGCAATGCTGTGCTTGATGCACCCCAGGACACAGTTGGCCCTCTTGGCTGCCAGGGCTCACTGTTGTCTCATGTTGAACTTGCAGTCAACCAGAACCTCCAGGTCCCTTTCTGCAGCCTCTCGCTCCCCAGTCTGTACATGAATCCAGGGTTGCTGCGTCCTAGGTGCAAAAACCCACAGTTGCCCTTGTTAAACTTCATGTGATTGGTGATTTCTCAGTAATCCAACCTGTCCAGATGCCTCTGTAGGGCCTTTTTTGCCCTCAAAGTTGTCAACAGCTGCCCCAGGTTTTGTGTCATCAGCAAACTTGATTAGTAAACCTTTGAGTCCTACATCCAGGTAATTTATGAAGATATTGAAGAGCACTGGCCCTAAGGTGGATCCCTGTTGGACCCCACTGATGACTGGTTATCAGCCTGATTTAACTCCATTCACTACAAGACTTTGAGCTTGACTCATCAGCCAGTTGTTCACCTACTGCATTATGTGTTTATCCAGCTGTGTGCTGGGCATTTTGTTTATGAGGATACTATAAGAGATGGTATAAAAGTCCTTGCTGAAATCCAGGAAGATTATAACAACTGGTTTTCCTTGGTCAACTTGGTCATAGAAGGAAATCAGTTTTGTCAGGCAGGACCTTTGCTTTATAAACCCGTGCTGGCTGAGACCAATTCAAGTGTTTTTCAATAGCTCCCAGAATAATCTTCTCCATAATCTCACCAGGCACTGATGTGAGACTGACAGGCCTGTAGTTAGTGGGATCATCCCTGCTGTCCTTCTTGAAGATAGGGACGTTTGCCAGCTTCCAGTTAAGTGGTATCTCCCCAGGTTCCCGAGAGCATTGAAAAATCATTGATAGCAGCCTTGCTATGACATCAGCCAGCTCTTTAAGTACCTTTGGATGGATTCCATGAGGCCCTATCGACTTACAGGGATCCAGCTGGAGCAGCACATCCTGCACCACTTCTAGGTTGCTTAGCAGTTTATAAATTCTGCAATCTTGGTCCTCTAGCCTAGGGCTATGGGGGGGCCCAAGCCCATTCATATTGAAGATGGAGGCAAAAAAAACATTAAATGCCTCTGCTTTGTCTATATCCCTGATTATGAGGTGTCCATGCTTATCAAGTAAAGGGCTAATGGTATTTCTGGCCTGCCTTTTGTTATTAACATTTTTTAAAAAGCCAGTGCTGGCCAGCTTCAACTCTAATTGTGCTTTTGCCGCATTAATTTCTGCCCTACAGTGGCAAACAGCATCTCTGTAGTGCTCCCTTGTCATCTGTCTATGTTTCCACAGGCTATATACCTTCCTTATATGCCCTTTTATACATCAGTTTGAGAAGAAGATCCCTACTCAGGCAGGTTGGCCTTCTGCCTTACCTGCATGACTTCCAACATTTCGGAATTGCCTGGCGCTGTGCTCTTAGGAGATGGTGCTTAAAAAGTGACCAGCACCTATACACTCCAGCACCGTTAGAAGATCTTTCCCAGGGCACCTGACTAAGCATTCCCTCGGTAACCTGAAGTTTGCTTTCCCCATGTCCAGAGTTGAGGTCAGTTTTCCTCCTGTTACCCTGGATATTAAACTTGACTTCTTTGTGGTCACTGTGGCCAAGGCAGCCTCCAGTTGCCACATTACCCAACAGACCTTCTCTGTTAATTAGCAACAAATCAAGGAAGGCACCTTTCCTAGTTGGTTCCCTCTATGAAATTATCATCTAGAGAGTTTAGGAATCTTCCGGACCCATTTGTCCCAGCTGTGTGCTACTCCCAGGTGATATCTGGCAAATTGAAATACCCCCTGAGGACAAGGGCAGATGACTTAGAGGCATCCCTTAGTTCCTTAAAGAATAACTCATCAGTGGCATAATCTGTGTGGTTGGCCTATAGCAGACTGCCACGATGACATTGTTTTAATTGTCTGTCCCTGATCCTTACCCAGAGGCTCTCAACTATGCCATTGCCAACTGCAAGCTCCATGCATTCCAACCCTTCTTCTATGTACAATACCACCCCACTGCTTTGCTGGCCCTGTCTATCCCTCCTGAAGAGCCTATAACCATCCATCATGGCATTGAACAAACAAACATAATCCCCGAATATTGTCATGTGTTAACATGAAATGCTGACATACTAGTAGTGTCTCAGAAGAGCTATGAAGCTGAAGTATATGTGTCCTTTGCCATAGGTACAGGCCCTGACCCTGACACGTGGTAGCTGGGAGCATTTGTAGAGAACAGTGGGACCTAAAAATGTGTAAGACATTGTCCTCCTGATGTAAGGACAAAGTAAATTGATCTAGCTCCTCCGGGCAAGGAAGAAAGCAGAAACTAGGTGTAATAGAATGTAATTATCCTTTTAATGAGGTATTCACCAAAGTATTCGTCAAAAATCTTGGCTTACTTCTGGGTCTTGTGCAGTTTGACAAGTAGACACTTGCCTGAGTCTGATGTGTGTGCTTTTGTCTTGTGTGGTACTCCTAGAAGACATCCTGGTGGTTCTCCCTGCCCTCTTGGTTGGTGCCAAGTGGTTGGACTAATTCCCTCCAGAAGCAGCAGTACCACACAGAGCAGTAGTGTAGGTCTCAGAGGTGTCCCTAGTATGCCACAGTGTGAGAAGCACGTTACGCTTCTTCCGAGATGCACTGATTTCATCTCACTGATCTCATCTGAGAGAAGAGGTTATTGTCCTGACTGATTCTCCAATTGAGGAAGGCATGCTACTGCACACTGCAGTCACAGGAGTTACGTAAGGCTAGTGACATGATTGCTTTCAGCCTGGGGAGAAAGGCTAGGTCCACCTCCTCTTTCCCTTGTCCTGTGGGGCAGTGGAGATTGAGATCCCCGCTGGGGCTGTGACTCCACTGTAAGGGCCAGACTGCTTTTTTGCACCCACTGCCAGCTGTGGGATTGTCCAATGACAGGTTTTGTTGGAGAGCGTATCTCCAGCTGACACCAGTGAGCTCTTTCGCTCAAAGTGAACATAGGCAGCTATCAAAGTGCTTTTTATGAGCAAGGTTCATGAGCAAGGTTCATGAGCTAATTAGTCACCAGGCCCATTAATCAGAAAGACTAGAAATAATTCAGCAGAATTCATGCTGTCAGCAAGGATGAGAAGAGCCCTCTCTATGACAGCTTACCTTGCATTTTGATCATTAGGCGATTCGGAGTTTAGCCCATTCGTCTTGTTTATCTGCCCTCAGGGGAAAATAATCCCTGTATCCTAGCCATCTCGACATGTTTGAAATTCAAACATATTTTCAATTCTGTCAGTAAAATATCAAATAGGCACATTCGAATGAGTATTGACACACATCAGCACTGGTGCCTCTTTTTGCCAACAAATCTCTCCTTTCCCTACTACTGGTCTGTGTGTAGTAGCTCAACATCACTGTAGGGAAATGAAGGGAGGGGTGCATGCAGAGATCGTTCAAAATAGAGTTAAACTGAAACATTCTAATTATTCTTAGCAACCTTCCCACTACAAGCCAAAGACATTCCCCTATTTAACTCCACTCCTTCTTGTGTTTTGGGTGAGATTTATTTACATGAGCTTGAGCAAGAGATACATCTTAAAATAATCAAGCCAGTGTTTATTTTGGCTGTCTTTGCATTTTTTCCCTACATCAGAAATCCATCCAGAGCCTGTGCAGTAAAATATTTCTTTAACAGATGCATACCACACTATTGGTATGAAATAGATTGGTCACTCTAGAAAGTGTACACTAAAAAGGCAGTAACAGATGGTCTGGAATCTTGGTAAGGAATTGTTGTGGCTACTGTTTTTTTCATTAAGTGTTAATTGCTGGAGGTGGAAATCATGCTTCTCAGTGTGCCAAAGCCTGGAGATGGGTCTCACTGTGTAACGCAGATGTAGAGAGTGGGGCAGAGGAGGGAGAATTCTGGCTGGAAAGCTAGGATGCCATGAATTTCTGTGCTTTGACTATTATCTCAGCTTTAGGAGTCACTCCCTGGGATGCAAATGAATTTTGACATGGAGGAGGGAAGAAGTCTTAGCAGGAATGGGAGACATTTGGAAGTTAAAATGAATTGTCTCTCAAAAGAAAGTCTGCCTGAGAGGAACTGTTGGCCTGCTTGAGGTGAAATGAGCATGCAGTTGAAACTGAGGAGAGCTGATGTAATGGGAACGTGAACCAGGCAAAGAGCAAGTCAGTTGTGCTGTATATATTTTGTACGTTTAATGTTTACCAGGTGAAGCACTGGATCCTGAAGATACAGGTACCAAGTTCTTCTTATTGTCCTATGGAAGGTTTATGTACAAATATTCTTTCTAAATATCCTTTTTTTTACCCATAGGATATGGTCTTTTTTCATATTATTTTTAATAAAAAAAAGAGAAATTCCCGCTGGATTTATCAAAGAAAGATACTGTACTGAAGTCTTAAAAAAGCTACTGTTGCCTGTGAAGGAAGGAAACCATATTGTTAACCTTATACCCCAACTACCATTTATTGTTAGCACTGTAGTTTTTGTCAGTGTCGTTTCTGTTTCTGTCCTTTTTTATGCTGTTCTTATTGCTTAATATACTTTCTTCATTCATACTCCTATTCAGTCTTTGGTGTATCAGAAGATGTTATTCCTTAGGCTAAGCCTACCTACGTAATTTAGACTGGCGCTTGTTATGGGAGATGCAGCTTAGAGGTGGCAACTCTTTGTTGCATATATGGGTCTAATATGGAGTTTCATTACTGTGATGCTGATCTAACTTTATTATAACTCTGAGTAGTGCTTTGTGGCTTTTGTGCTCTAAGAAGACTTCAAGCTTTACCCGGGAGACAATCTTCTTTACCTGTAACAGTTTCATTTTTCATATAAAAACATCTGATTTCATTCAGTACATATAAACATAGCCAATATATATCTAATAAGCTCCAGATCACTTGTTAAAGTGATCGACAGTGGAGCTTAGAAAGCCAGACTTGATATCCTTGCCATGTTCTTCTTTCTGCTGTTACATACTGCCTTCATCAGCTGCCTGTGCAGTATCACTTTTGGAGAACTTAACATAACAACATTATGTTTTTCATTTGTTGTGAAATCTTGATAGGTTCATTTTGAGAAGAACAAACTAAAAACTTCTGACAAATATCAGAATGTCCTCATGTTGTCAGAATGCAATGTATTGGTGCTTCAAAAGCAGGATAAAAATTTTGGTTTGACTTTTTAATTTCATATTATATATTATAATGTAAAATAAAAAACTAAGTCAAAATTAATTTCATACTAGCACAAGCTAGTGGATTTTTACCTGTAGGCTGTAATTTTTTTCAAGGTGAAAGGCTTCATGTATGTGTAAGAAGATACTGGTTTTGCTTTCTGTGATTCCTCTTATCAGTCTCATTATGCCATTGTGTGATCCTACTTTGTGCTGTATCTTACACTTTGTTGGCATTTATTTCTTGTAATGCACAGATTCTGATAATTAGAAGTTTCCAAAACATTTTTCATTTTTAGGATTATTTCTTCTCTTTTTACTTCTCTGCCCGAAATTACAGATTAGTTAAAACTTCGAAGATTCCTGTATTTTGAAGCTTTAAGCAGTGCTTTTCGATTAGTTTTGGGCTGTCAGAGTGCAGATTGCCCAAGCCAACATGGTAACAGAGCTGTGCTCATGATATTGTGAATATGCATAAGTTCCCAGAGGTGCATTGCTCAGATCTCTTTTTTGATGAATAGGAAAACCCTGCTGCTGCTTCTGTTATAGTAAATTAGCAGGAGAAGGACATGTGGTGAGGTAAAAGGAGAAAGAAGTGGTGGGGAAGAAGGAAGTGTATACAGAAATGTAGGCACAATGGTTTAAATAAAAAACCTTTACGCTACATAGAGCTGTTTTTTTTACAGTGGAAGAAGGTTTATGATCAATGATAGCAGAAGTGGTTGTTTTTTTATTCTTCTTTTCTTTTTATTTCGCTATTTCTTTAAGGTAACTTACAGTATTGCTTTTATTCCATTAGCAGTCAGTTCATCCAGATAGGTACAATAGTTAGTGCACATTTTGACCATAAATTTTCAGTTATCCATTAGTCCATGTTGTGCGGAAGACACGTGCAGTTTGCTAGTGCAGATTCTGTTGTTGGCAGTTCTGTGAATTTTTGGCATTGTTTATCCCAGCACTTGGCACAAAGAACCATGTGGAGCTCAGCTGGAAACAAAGAACCATGTGACTGCTTTCTCCTCCCTCCTAAGTGAATGAAAAATAAAAAGGTGAAACTTGTAGGCTGAGATAAGAACAGTTTAACAGGGCAGCAAAGGAAAAGTAAACACAACAGCAATAATAAAAGTAAATGAACATACCAAATTGGTGATACACAATGCAAAGTAACTCACAGGCCAGATACCAGCACCTAAGAACTCGCAATCTGGAATCTCAAGTTGTACCAGGAAACGCGACATGAGGAATGAACACCAAATCATGCTGAGGGGACTGAGCTTGGGATCGTGCTGCAGGGACCAAGCTGGAAAGTGCATCCCACTGCCATAGCACCAACCCTCCTTATATATATACTGAGCATGATGACCTCATTGTATTGAATATCCCTTTGGCCAGCCTGGGTCAGCTGCTGTGGCCAGGTTCCTTTCAAGCTTCTTGTGAAAATCAACTCTTTCCACACCAGAACCAGGAAACTAACCCTTTCTCGGTTGGAACCAAGACACCTTTCATCTTTCTCTATTAAAGCAGTGGTCATCTACCCACCTGAAGTCAGTGGAAGAAGCCTGGTATATGCAGTCAGTTTCATGTCTGCCGCTGCTCTTCTGGATGCCCTTGGATCTCTCACTTACAGCCTCTGTGAGCTTTTGTATCTAGCTGTTCAAAAGGGGATGATAGTGTTTCCTTTCTCTACTTAGCCTGCAAACTATTCTTTTACAAGTGCTGCCTTTAAGAATTGTGACCATAATGGAGTCTTAAAATATATCATAAATAAGATTAGAAGAAAATTTTGATGGAGCAACAGAAGTTTTCCTTGGGAATAGTTACTATACATTTCCCAAAGAAAATAAAGGCATTCACTTATTAGATCTTTAATGGAAGAATTTTTATTCAGTTTGAAATGTGAACATTTTTGTCATGTTATGGAAATCTATTAATATTAACAAATGACCACCGTATTTGTGTGATGCATGTTAGTTGGTCCAAAATCAGTTCTGACTTTCCAGGCTAAAAGGTGGTGACCTTTACCTTATCCATGGAAAATTTTATAGCAATCCCCATGCTTTTCTCACTGCCAAATGTGCCAAACTTTATTTAAAGCTGTTAAGGAGATGAGCAGTTTATTGGGACCGCATTGCTCTCCTGTCATCTGGCATAATGTTTTTTTTTTTTTGCTATTTAAGATTAAAACACATATTTGTCACTTTTCTTTTCTGAGATGCAGAGTTCCTGCTTCAACTGGAATGTCACATTAATTCTGTTTAAATCTTGGGGAGCAAGTAGGTTGGTTGGAGTTAACTGTGTACAGTATAATGATTCTGAGCTTAAGCAGCGTTATCTCCAGCAAATGTCTTTGCTACAATAGTCATCTGTGTGGAGCCCTGGAGCAATTCTTGGAGTTTTCACTCGTATCACTTCACTATCAAAGCTGAAATGATTAATATTCACAGAAAAAATAGATTTTCTCACAGCAAATCTTCCTTTCTATTTCTATTTGGTGAGAACCAAGCCTTCTGCATACATTATGTGGATCAGCTAGAACAAGTCTGAAGAGTGAGGATGTATATCTGTGAAAGTGCTACAAATGTATCGCTGTGGCTATCAGAAAAGAATTGTAAACAGGTTCACCTTTTGTTTGCTGAAGCCAAAATCCTGCCTGGCTTTTTATCCTGATTCTACTGTTAGTTAGCTATGGTAATATAAAATCAAGAATAATGCACTTGAATAGGCTGGATTTCTGTTGTGTGGAAGTGTGGCAAGTGAAAATAAAATTGCCTGCCTCTGTGACCGCAATGCTGCTCTACATGGTACTTTGTGACAGACAACAGCTACGACGCTGCAGTTCTACCTAGCAGCATCCCAGGGATCTTCATGTATGTGGTGTGGCCTTGGCCCAGGCATATCCAGAACCGGTCAGACCTAGGCCCACTTATAAGGACCGCAATTTTTAAGAGCAGATGCTGACTGAATTGCTCCCAGCTGCTCCCTAGCCCTGAAAGTGCTCAGCACTTCTAAAATAAGACCAACCTAAAACAAGTTCCCAGATTTGCATACAGGAGATAAGATGGAAGTTATTTAAAAAACAGAGGAACAAAGCAGCCCGAACTTGGTTCAGGTGCATAAGCTGGTTTCCAAAAGATGGCTTTAGAAGAGAGACTTAGGATGGCTACAGATCCTGCTGAAGTCAGTAGTCATCTTTGCACTGGTGAGGTAGACCTTCGATGACATCCTTGAAGTCAGGGTTTCACAGGAGGAGGGCATTCATTTGACTCTCCTGTTGTAAAGTTGCGAGTGGTCATACGTTTAATTAGAGCCCACTTCATCCTGCAAAAACAAATAGCCTCTTCGCTTTTGAGAGCCCGTTGTTGTCCAGCCATGTCAGCCTAAAATCTATATACCAGGTCTGACACAAATAAAATGAGACTGTACCTGTAATTCTTTTTGTTTAATATATTAAGAAAATCAACTATGGTCACCTTCAAAATAGTTCCCTTCTGATCTGACAGACAGGTGCTATATGGTGAAAGGCTTCTGAGAATCTCCATTGTTTTTGCTTTCACATCATCTACTGACGAAAAAATAGTTCCTTTGACCACTAACTTAATCTTTGGGATCTCTTTGCTGTAAGTCTCAGTCAATAAGTGAAAATTTCCATCACGAATTTCTTCATTTTCACAAGAAACTTGATGTTAACTTGCTGTTCACTCTTGCACACCAACATTCTCAGACCGAAAGTAAGAAAACCTCTCTTTGAACGTGCATCCACTTGTACTGTGTGAAGCAATTGAGTTGAGCCTTGTCTCACTGTGACAGGTTAGAACATGTTCTCTAACCATTTCTTTGTCTCTCCTCTCCCACTCTTGGTTCCTGAGCTATAGGGTTAGTCTCGTTTTTTTTTGTGTTGTACCTTGCATATTGTACGAAGTATCATATGTATGTATACATACATATGAATTTGTCTATAAATCTATCTATATATATATTTTTGCTGGATTTTATCTGATACCAGTTAATTATTAACACTGTTAGATGGATGAACTGAGTTTAATGCTTTTTTTTTTAAATACTTTGAGATGGCAGGACAGAGTGTAGAAGTTTCAGATGGTGCAACTCTTCAAAATGCAAGAAGTCTACCACAAGAGGTTTTTGTAGTGTAGTATGTAATGGCAATTTTAAAGCCATTCTGCCACATGCAGAAGTGCTGCAAAAGAGGATGGTTGCTCTGCACAAGACAAACACTTGGAGGATTTAACTCTAAATC
The DNA here is from genome assembly GCA_033556795.1 of Tapera naevia. Lineage (NCBI taxonomy): Eukaryota > Metazoa > Chordata > Aves > Cuculiformes > Neomorphidae > Tapera > Tapera naevia. The sequence continues at coordinate 11,903,965 of JAUMJJ010000016.1, forward strand.
TGGGCTGGGCATAAAGCAGAAGCAAGAGTCAGCTGCTGATGAACCAAATACAGCTCATATCTGAAGAGAAGGAAGGGATGGGTGAGACTCAGTAAGCTAACTTGAGCCTGGTGACACAAAGGTGAAGCCAAGGTACTGTTGCCTGATCAAGGGTGCTGATAGAACTGAGAGTGCTGTTCCCCACATAAGGTATTTCAAAATTTTGTGCTGTAGGATCCTGCTAAGCTGATGCCCAACATCAGGAGTTTATGCATGCTGAGTTCCTCCTAGCTAGAGAAGTGCTTTGTTTAAATTTCTGTACACCCAGCAAAGAAAGTCTGTGCAAGAAGGAGGCACCTACAGAAGGACTGGAAAACCCAGGTTTCCCAGAAAACGTACATTGTATCTACATCCTCTATGTATTTGAGGAGCTGATGCTATCGTTCCTCATCCCAAAGAATGAAAAATCCTTATCCTTCACACGTATGACTGTAAAATGGTAATTAAAAAGTTGGTTAGATTTCTTTCCTCTTCAGGAGGTGAAACCCCTTTGTCTCCCTGCGGGAACACCAGAGAATGCCACCAACCTATGCTATGAATGCTATGAATTCCCATCAAACAAGAGCTTGGATCTGGGTGAGGATAGCGTCCAAAGCCAAAGCATTTTTGATTCAGACACTGCTGCGCCATGTACAGCTCTACCCACACCTTCAGCCTGGCATGTGACCCTAACCAATTTCATTGAGAGCAGTAGAAAGAAAGAAGTTCTTCCATTGATGCTATAGCAGCAGTATAAAGATAACTCTGCATAATTTTGATCCTCTCTGTCAGTGAACCAGTAAATAAACCAAGCAGATAATGCAGACAAATATAAATAAATAAAAGCTGTGATCAATAAAAAGGGGAGTGAAGCACATTTGCCAGAGATCTAGAAAGACAATGGCCAAGAATGCCGTCCAAGTCATCACCACGTCAGTGGAAAACATAGACTGAGCATTGGGTTGTATCACTTCAAGGTTTAAAATATAAAGTGAGAAGCACTCTTTTGCACATCATCAAGAATTTCATGCTGTGTTTAGATTCCTCTCTTCAGAGTTGTGCAGAAACAATGTGAGTGCCTTTGGAGGAGGCACAGCATGTGAGTATCAAATTCAGGAGCATTTCTTTCAAAAAGAAGATAACATAGTTGGGCAGAAAGCACAGTATCACAGTATCACAGTATCATAAGGTTGGAAAGGACCTCTGAGATCATCAAGTCCAACCTATAACCTAACACTAACACCAACCATTATCTAGACCATGGCACTCAGTGCCTCATCCAGTCTCCCTTTAAACACCTCCAGGGTAGGTGACTCCACCACCTCCCTGGGCAGCCCATTCCAATGGCCAATCACCCTTTCAGTGAAGAATTTTTTCCTCACATCAAGTCTAAACTTTCCCTGACGAAGCTTAAGTCCACGCCCTCTGGTTCTGCCACTGGTCACCTGAGAGAAGAGACCAACCCCTGCCCGACTACAACCTCCTTTTAGGTAGTTGTAGAGAGCAATGAGGTCTCCCCTGAGCCTCCTCTTCTCCAGGCTAAACAGCCCCAATTCCCTCAGTCGCTCCTCATAGGGCTTGTGCTCCAGCCCCCTCACCATCTTCGTTGCCCTCCTCTGAACACATTCCAGTATCCTAACATCTTTCCCATACTGAGGGGCCCAGAACTGGACACAATATTCAAGATGAGGCCTGACCAGTGCCGAGTACAGGGGGACAATAACTTCTCTGGTCCTGCTTACTACACTATTCCTGATGCAGGCCAGGATTCCATTGGCCTTCTTGGCCACCTGGGCACACTGCTGGCTCATGTTGAGCTTCCTGTCCACCAGCACTCCCAGGTCCTTTTCTACCTGACTACTCTCTAGCCACTCTGTCCCAAGTCTGTAGCTATGCATGGGATTGTTGTGTCCAAAATGAAGTACCCGACATTTGGACTTATTAAACATCATCCCATTAGAATCAGCCCAGCTCTCCAATCTGTCCAGGTCCCTCTGTAGGGCCATCCTACCCTCTAGCAGATCAACTCTTCCTCCCAGCTTGGTATCATCTGCAAATTTGCTGATGATGGACTCAATCCCCTCATCCAAATCATCAATAAAGATATTAAACAGGATGGGACCCAATACCGATCCCTGGGGGACACCACTGGTGACCGGCCGCCAACTGGATGAGACACCATTGACCATCACTCTTTGGGCTCGGCCATCCAGCCAATTCCTAACCCAGCACAAAGTGCTCCCATCTAGGCCACGAGCTGCCAGCTTCCCTAGGAGTCTACTGTGGGGGACCGTGTCAAAGGCCTTACTGAAGTCCAAGTATACCACATCCACAGCCTTCCTCTCATCCACCAGACGAGTCACATGATCGTAAAAGGAGATCAGGTTGGTCAGGCAGGACCTACCCCTCCTAAACCCATGCTGGCTGGGCCTGATTTCTTGACCGTTCTGCAGGTGGTGCATGATTTCACCCAGGATTATCTTCTCCATGATTTTACCTGGGACCGAGGTCAGGCTGACAGGTCTGTAATTACCTGGATCATCCTTACGGTGCAGTATCAGGCAACGTGAGATATGTTCTGCTGAACCCATTAAGCCTGTACGAGGAGCAAGAAAGGCCCTTTATGCTTTAAAACATGAAAACTTTCTCTGCTGATAGTGGTGGGGCTGTGAATCTGAGCCCAAAGCTAGCTGGCGTGTTGTAAAGGTCACCAGACTACTCCACATTACCCCTAACCAGCATTTCAAGGATGTTTGGATAGGTGAGAATGAGACTCGGAGTTTTGTTGAAATTGCTACAAATGGATGTGTGGACTTTTCCTGTGTTGTGTGCCTTTGGCCTGCCTGCAAGACAGAGAGGAGATAAGAATGCTAAGGAATGGATTCCCATCTTCACTGAGGAACTCTCCTTCAGCTTTGGCAGCATAATTGCTATTTATTTGCCCCCAAGGACATTTTTTACTTTTAAAAGGTGGAGAGCTTTCACATCAGAAACTATTTGGGTCTGTAACCTTTCTTTTGGTGTTTGTTCTCTGGCGTAAAAGCATAGGAAGTCTAATGGACTTTGCAAGGAAGTAATTATCTGGTCTACATCCCTAAAGCTTTTATTGATGTTTAAACATTTGGCTAAAGAAAATACAGTGGCAAATATTAATCTATTATATTTTTTGCATCAATACAAACCAGCAGTTAGTGCCACTCTTAGATGAACTTTATAACTATAATTTCTTAAACTCACAATTGTGAAGGGGGAGAAAAATTGGACAAAGAAGTTGTCATGATATAGCTAGGGCCGTTGTTTAACCACTCATCTCTCTTAATGATGGTGCTTGATCAAGAATATTTTATTTTCATTCTTCTCTAACAATGTTTTACTCCCCCTCATTTTAACTTAAATATTCATTTTTTTTAAGTCCAGGTGGGGTGTGAAGCTGTGCTTCCAGTGTAATTCCTGCACAGAAATAAAATGTAGTAGGCTGGTAGGATTACAAACAGTGTGACCTGTAGCATTGATTCCCCATTTTGTCAGTGGGGCTGGCTGCTACTCTTCTTTCTTCCTTCTCGTATTCCTTTCCCCCTGATTGAGGCCTCCATGCTCTCCCACCTCTCTGTGGCTGTCTCTTCCCCTAATACAAATTGTTCGCCCTTAATTCATTTGCTCTCGTTGAAGTATATCCAGGAATATCTTCCAGATGCTGTCATAGATGTCCATTTCATTATTTCTAGTGAAGACATTGCACTTAAATATTATCTCCACCAAGAACAGCAGGAGTCTATGCCTGGTCTACATCTGCTCATCTAGTTCATCCATACAATACCCTCAGCCAGCAGCATAGTTAAAAAGATTGAACTTTATTCTCTGTTCATGACAAATCAATGACAAAGTGAGTGGATCTGTTCCCGGACACTCAAACTTCACAGTTCTTAGCAAGGATAGTTTCTAAAAGTGGTACAATCATCCCATTGAAATATATCAAAAGGTTTGCTAAACCTGTTCTTCATATCAGAGCTCTTGAGGTTCCCAAGAGGTGAATGTTTACTCACCCAGGAGGCTATGAGGGGGTGTGTGAATAGGGTAGGAAGGAGTTTTCAGGTCATAAAGAGTAAGCATAAGTGGTCTGGTCCAAAAAGGTACTTAGGCATATAACTTTATTCTCTAAATCATGCTGCGTTATCTGTGTCAAAGGCACTAAAGACAGTGGGGCCCAAGGGAGCGATGATGGAGAAAAGCGCCAGCTTGGTATTGTAGATCAAGAACTAGAGAAAATGGAAGTGTCAAGTAAGTGAAAGACAGACACCTTAGGTCATAGGGAGCTAAACAGTAAAAGCTATGAGCTGAGAGTACCTGTATCAGCTGTAGTGACATGACCAGGAGATCCTCTTTGTATTGAAATATGGGCCTGGTCACACAGCATAAAGAGGAAAAACACACCTGCAATTGAAAGCTGGAACTGGACAAGATATAGGGAAGATCTGAAGCTGTGAAAACAGACACAGGGGCAGCCCAGCATGTGAGGAGTGAGGGCTTGGGAGCAGATGCAGGGTGAAGAGGCCCTTTGTTGTGGGGGCATGGAGTCGTGGAAAAGGAAGTGCCTCTTGAATGATCCCACACAAAGGGATGGGTGGATTGGTCCTTCAGGGCCAAAGAGCCTGAATGTAGTTCAAGCACAAGCTGGGGCTGTCAACCTGGAGAAGAGATAATTTCTGTGAGTGGGTAATGCTGCCCACAAGAAAGGGTGGTCTGTCACATCCAGGGCATGGCTTTTGGGCTTGACTTCAACAAGCAGGAGGGGGATATTTCAGCAATGGCCTCTCTAAGTCGGAAGGATTCCTTCTGCCTGGCTTATGGAGCTTGGCACAGCTGGGAGAGGAGATGATCCCCAAGTGCTCTGTTTGCAATTGCAAGTTGGGTGCTTGTGGCAATCCTCTTACAACACAGGGGACCTGATGGCCTTACTATGGAAGTGCCATTGTTCTGTAGCACAACAGTCATGGGGGATGCTTAGCTGTCTCTTGGTGGTGGCTCTCTTCCCTGTGCAGCTTTGGGGGGTGAGAGGGAATTCCTGAGGGTGTTTGCTCACTAGCCTCTTGCAGATCTGGCCACATTACTTTCCTGCAGAGCCATTGTTTATGGTTTGACTTATCAGTAAATGTCTACCATGGGAAAGGGAGGGCCCTAAACTGCAGCAACAGTCCTAAAATCACCCATTTGCTTTTTTTCCTTTCTGACTTTGTGGTTCCATTATACCTTGGCTTGACATTTCTGTCTCCAAAGGCTAGTACAAGCTCAGTCCCAGAAAGACCTTGTCTTTCTTACGTAAGTGCACGTCAACATCTTTTAATGTAGGAGCCCCACCATTTACTTGAAGATTCCTCGTTTCAGTAGATCATTTGTCATTCTCTGTAATGAATAGATGTTTTCCTATCCTCCTGCACCCCAAGGGTTTTTACATTTCCCCGGTTTGTTTACTTTTAACAGATAATTGCACCCCTAAGATATTCAAGGATCTCTGATTCTGGTTTTAAGCGTGATAGAACTTGTAATCTCAGTGGGGTTGTGTGGTCTGGAGTACCTTATGGCTATAGTGTGTGATAGCTTTGTAGTAGTTTAGAATGGCTCCATTTTAATTTACACTCACTCGCCTCTTATATCACGAGAAAAGGTGAGTGGAAGTTCCTATTTTATTTCTTCTGCACCATTAATCAGTGTACACACTCACACACATACACGTAAGTATAAACACAATTTTATTGCATCTACACTTAGTTGAGTCATTTCTGTGGCTCTCATATTCTTTCCAGACTCCCCTCATAAGGAACTTCTTCACTGCGTTTATTGCCAGTCCCTTTTTTGATTTGGGTGTCCTGAGAAGGGTGTCTGGGATGGGACACAATTTCGCATTGCGTACATGGTTTATTTCTCTCCAGTACTGGCTAGAGACCCTGTTTGGATCTGGAGGGTTTACAGTCTCTGGCAGGGAGTGAATGTATCTGTTTCCTTTTCCCTGCAGTAACATTTGTAGATCAGTTGATGTTTTTAGCAAGTAGGGAAGGACCCAAAGACCCACCAAATCGGTCGGGCCCCTTCATGCTCCCAGTGAGGGCTTGGCTGCAGCCAGGGCACCAGAACTGAGCAAACGGCACCCCGTGAACAGCCAGGGACTTCACTCTCCCCGTCCCTCGGAAACTGTGCCTGCTTTTGGAAAGCAAAACATGGGAAAATGTCAGCGAGTCTTTCGGTGCCACATGTTCCTCACAGGCTGGGGTCCGCTGGAGGCAGTTCAGTGTGGCTGTGGTTGAACTATCCTTTTAAAATCAGCCTTCGGTGCGCCTCGCTCTTCTCCATAGGCTGTGGCATCCTCTGCTGAAAGCCCCCGAGGCTCTGCTGAGCTTGATGGACAATTGCTTTTCTTTCTTCCCCTTTGTGCTCTCTCACAAAGAGAAACTGCTTCTCTTCCAGGGGGAAGGAGGGAGGCAGAAAGGAAGGGAAGAAGAGAGGGAGGGACAGAGCTGCATTTTTTTTGCTTGGCCTGGGATGTCTGCACTTCCACACTTCCAGCTCACTTCCACACTACCGCCAGTCTGGATTGCTGTTGGTATGGCAACACATCCCTGCACTAACCAAACCTTGAAAGGTGAGGGAAAATAATTATTAATCTCTATTTAACTGGTGGAAAAGAGAGTCCCAGGGGTAAAGATTTCTTAAAGGAGTATAAACATGGATATGTCCTGATAGTTTGTTTAAGGGATTCACAATACCTGGATTCCCTAGGAGCCATGGTACAATCAGCACTGATCTGAATCTTTAGGTGGCTTTGACAAATGTATCTCTCAAAAAATTAAACTGTGCTTTTTAAGAACCGTTTGACATTGTTCTTGCTTTCAGCCATTGAAGACAGTCAGTGTCACAGAGGTTGCCAGTAGAGAGGTGGGTCTGAATCATATTTCTGGATTAGAGTGGAGTATCTTCTGATGTTTTGCTCTCTGGTATTTCTTTTACAAATAAAAATAAAATCCAGTTTCTCAGCCTGAGCTTTTCTTTTGTGCTTGAGTGGACAGTTTGGGTGCTTTGAAAGATCAGCAGCAACCGGGTGAAAAATCTGCAAGTGAATGAAAATTGCCTAAATTTGCAATGCCACTTACGGGAATGTAGAAGCCAATGGAGGACATGATGCCTGTCCTGAATGTTGTCAGTCTCCATACCCAATGATTTAGCTATGTTTGTGTGCTTTGAAAAAGAATTTCATATGCAGGATACTGTTGCCTTGACCTGAACTTAGCATAGGGGCATCTTGAGGCATTGTCACATCTTGGGAATGTGGCCTAGCTTTGCATCATTTATAGACTATGCATTATTCTGGGCTAATGTGAAAGTAAGCCTTTGATCTCATTCCATTGCACCAAGCAAAATAGATATAACTGTTGAATTCCTTACTCTTTAATCATTCCTCAGTCAATAATACTACAGCTTATCATTCCTCCATCCCCCTCCTCCTTTGTGCAGCTTCTGGGGCAGTCTTGCTTTCCATCTGGTTTTCAATCCTGCTGCATTCCCCAAGCTTTCAAGACAGGTTTTGTACTGGAAAATACATTTCATAAAGCAAACATGCCCTGCTCAGCACTTTCAGTTATCTTTTTTATACGCTGCAGTACAGGTTTCTATGACCCAGTGATTATCATTTCCCAGAGCTATCATCATTTTAAAGCTACCTCTGAATTGTTCTTCAGCAGATGGTACAACTCTATGAGTACTGTGTGAGAGCCTGAAAGGGAGGGGATGCACAAGCTGTACATACACACAAATCAGGTTGTTGCCCCAACAGCCAAGAAACCTCTTAACTTGCATTGTTTCTCACACTATTCAATTACAACATGTGTTGTTGAGTACTGTCAGGCTGTTAACCACCAGGGAAATCAAGGCAGTTGTTTTTCTTGGGTTTGGGCCTGTCTACCCAACTGAGGGGTTTTTTTTTGTTTAATTTTTTTTTTCAGCATAACAACTGAGCTAATTAATTCCAAGATAGAATACCAAATAAGTAACAGTCATTCATTATATGCAGTATTCGAATAGATTTCAGAGTGATCTAAGCTTGGATTGAATACTAACCCATTGATTGCTATTCAGTTGTTTAAGCAGCTGTGATACTAAGCTGAGCAATTGCACTGTGTCATCTTTCCCTTTCTTTCTTCAATTTCTATCTCCCTTTCTGCACTCTTGAAATGGCTAACCTCTTGTCTATACATTTTCCTTCAGTGGATTGTGTCCTTTGTGACTGACTACCAACTATACAATGGAAACGGTAGACAGCCAGCTAAAATCATGAAAGATACATTTTCCTCATGTAACCAGGTGAAATTCCCATGTGTATTTCACCAAGCAAAGGACGTTCTTATCATTCTTGTTGAGGTGATAATAAAGAGGCATGATTTACTGCTTCAGTTGTTTCAAAGGTGTCATTTGAACCTAGGGGAATGTGGTGCTGTTAAACAGACCTGGACAAAGCCTAACAAAATAGTTAGTGCACATCTGTATCTGTAGTCAGGAGCAATAAAACAAAAAAGGCCTGATATTTCAAGATCTTGCACTTTTCTTTGACTGAAAGTGAAGATTTTGGTGCTTACCCACTGTGCAAATTAGGCTATTTCGAGTCTTGATTCAGCAATGTAAATAAGCATGTATACACATGTGTGTATGTATATATACTTATGAATTGAATTACTATATGTGTTTTTATACAGGTTAGTACATACATTTAAGCACTTTTACAAATATCTAAGTGGGGTTTTTTTCAGTAGTGAACAAGATACATTTTCTTTGATAGTTAAATACTTACTCAAATATTTTGTGGGAACAGTGGTTACTTTAGATATCTAAATCTGAGTTAGACATCTATTTTTAGGTAACTAGGTTTACACCCTCTGGCTTTTACTACTAGTGATAATCTACCCTGAACCTGATTTTGTGCAAAACACTGGGTGAAATCCAATGCATCATTGACTTGTTCCTTCTTATGCCTGCAGCCTTTTAATAATTCTACAGGTCCACCTTCTTCTGTATGCTCTGTAGGAAAGATTATTACAGGTGGCTGCCTGAAGTTGGGAACTAGGTCTGATGTAATAATATGAGAGGGTCCTCATTACAAAAACAGCCATCCAACCAAAAAAAACCCCCAAACCTCCAAAATTCACCACACCAAGATTCAGTAGCAAGCCTTTTATTACTCTTTGCAACACAGATTGTATTGAGTTTGTTATGAATTCTGCTGACACTTCTGCAAAGACTCAAAGTGGGGCTGCATTGTCATGGTGGAAAGAATTTCAGGTCTCTTTCATCTACACTACTTGGATGCCAAAAATGGTTAGTGCCAATGGCCATTCTTCCTTTGACATGTTATGGAGAGGAAATAGCTGCAGGGAGAATTAGAGGAGAGGGAGAAAGGTATGTAGCTGGCTTACGGGTTAACTGTGAGGTTCCTGCTAGCGGAAAATTTCTTTCTTCTTTCTGTATTGAAGCTCATGGATGATAAAGCTGAAGTTCTACATCATAAATTCCCATTTGGACATTCAGTTTTGAGAACCTACATTCAGCATCCTTATCTTTTTGAAGTTAAAGTCACGATCAGTAATGAAATCTGCTTGCTTTTCACACACTGAAATTAGCTTTGATTCTTTGCCTGAAACATATGTTTAAAAGGCAACATGCACATACTGTGCACTGACCCTATCCAAGCAATAAATACCATTGAAGTCATTTTCTGAAGCTGCCTACAGCATTAGTTTATTTTTAATATGGTCCCTCTGAAGGAGCGGTGTAGGAAATACCTATGGGAGCTATTTCAATTGTCTGTCTAGGGTGAAGTCCCTACCTTGCCCTGCTGAAGAAGAAAGTGAGACGGGATACTAATTTTCCTTTGTTGTTGTGGAAGATAATGTTTAATTCATTAGATTTTGTTCCTTTCTAAGGAAAATGGTATTCTGTTTGGGTGAGAAAAATGCTTCTTCGATACTTAGCATGATTTGAAGCAAGGGATGAGGGAGAGGAATATTGCTGTAACTGAGAATGGGATTTAGTCTATGACAATTCTTCTGATTCTTTATGATAGCTGTTTTAGTCTTTTTGCTTTGTGTTATTTGTCCTGCAGTGTTACCTGGAGAATCCCCCTGGCCCCCTATCACAGAAAAAGGAGGATATGGTATGTACCAAATGACTGTTTCCAAACTGACCCCACGCACTCAGACGAAGACTGTGCTGCTTAATGCAGCTGAGGACTCACATTATTTAGAGATCAGGGGGTTATGCCAGGGTCATAGAGGAGTCTGGTGGCAGAGCTGATGAGTGGGTAGGACCACAGATTAGTTTCACATCCTTCTTCTCATTTTAGTGCCTTAAAATTACTAGCCCTTCCCTACGTTTTCTAGTGCCAGAGCCATTGCAGGCTCAGACAAAGCAAGCATATACGAGTTTTCTCTCTCTTGAATTTCAAGTGACATGAACACAGTTTAGATTTCACAAACCTGAAAGATTGGTTGTCTGGCAAAGGGAACTCATGGTCACAATTAGAATGACAAGAAGGGCAGACTCCTCCATCATTGCTCTTTAACACTGTCAGCACCAGATTTACCAGAATTATCCTGTCTGAAGCATGAATGGACCTATTCATTTCTCACTTTTTTTGACCTAGGGCTCTAGGAAATGTTTAATAGCATATAGGCTGCTTTCTCCTGTAAAGAAATGATTAAGTTAAAGACTGTACTAAAAAGATGTGCTCTCTTAGCCATGAAAGGTTAATTTTATGTTTGTCTGGACACATTTGTAGAGTAGTTTTGTCATGCACTGTGCTGCTAAATATGGTTTCATATCATATAATGAGTTTGAAATTTGTCATCTTCCAGGGTTTGTATTTGTGAAAGAAAGAGAGAGAAACATGCAGGAGAAGTATATAATCTTAGAAACACACTTTGATTAAATTTCTTGCATTTTATTATGGCCAAGACAGAAAAAACTCAGATCTCATGCTGAAGACACATTTTCAGAACACAGTGGTTTTATTTTAAATGGTTCCCCAGAGAAGATGATCTCAGGCAGGAAAATGCATGCAGCCTTTCCAAAGAGATAAGAATAATCATTGCATTTCTACTGTAACGTTGTAAATACTATATAAATCACAAGATGGAGATCATATTCATTCACTGACAATGGAAGTCGGGCCACCAGTGTGGTGAAACAGCAGTTTCAAACTGGAATTTGGCTGCAAGTTGATGAAAAGCCATCCAATTTTCTCACCTATAAATGAAGAAGATGCTCGCAGATATCAGGAGTCTTGTAAGCTGAAGTGAATCTTGCCTTGTAAGTGGTTTTCAGGAAACTATAAAAGGCAGATAAAATCCATCTGAAGCATAAATCTAAGACTAGACTGTGTGCTCCCTCTTTGTGTTGCAGTGTCTTGCCCAGATGAAACCAATGTGACCATTTTGAGACCATTGAAATTGTGGGGATTGCTGGAGAAGTCATTCAGATGCTTTGTGGTAGCAGGGACCAGCTCGCCAGTTTGATTCAGTACATAATTAGTTAGTTCTTGAGCTCCCTGCTTATGAGCAGCTTTCCTGGCAAAGCTGATGGCATCAGCAGTGCAGAGAGACCCTGCTAGTCATTGGAGGAAGGTCATCATTATCTTTTCCACAGTGTAAAAATTGCCATAGTGACTCCTTTCATTAATGCCTTTGTAGAGTAGCTATGTTGTTCCACTGCAAGGCACCCTTACCTAGCAATGGTAGATTTTGGTCTCTCACCGTCTTTTTGCCTAAACTGTCCTAGTCCTGAGGTTCACATGAATATTTGTGGAAGTTTTAGAAATTGCCAAAAGTACCTCAGTGAACAATTATTCATGTAGAGCTGAAAGAAGTTTTGGGCACTACTCAACATCAATCACAACATAGCATCATGTGAGAATTGCACAATGACAGACCATCTCTTCACAGCCAGCTGCTGGTCCGGTGGCAGTGCAGTGGTCATTGTGTTTTACGCACCAACAGACTCACACACAACCTGAAAACAGACTAGCCAGAACTGAAAGTTATCTCCTCTTCCTGGGGACAGGAAGACTATATTTGTGTGACATTTAAAGAAATAAAAAATTAGAAAATGACTTATTTTGTGGAACTGGTGGATATTCTCCCTGAAATGTTAATTTTGGTCAAAAGATTAACATCTTAAAAAATATCTTTTGAAAACTGCTGATGATCTTCAGAAAACTTTCTATGTTTTTTTCAATGAAAACTAATGGGAACTAGTTTAATTTTCTATCTTGAAAGCTAAACCTATGATCAAGTAAGAGATTTTTTAAAATGAGATTAAAAAATTGATGCTTAATATAAATTAAATATAAAATATATAAAAATAAATCTAATGGAAGACTTGGAAGAAGAGGTGGTTAATTACAAAACCATTGAAATGAAAGTATCTTCTTTTTTGTTAAAGGTGGACCCTTTCTGGTAACTAATTCTGAAATCTCTCATGTAGACTGTATGAGTCTTGGTTTGTTTGTTTGTTTTGTTGCAGCTCTTTTAGAGCTAGCCTTTATTTTTATGATGGGCTAGAGGGCTTAATACTCTGTTGCAAATTATCTTGATTGCACAATTTATGATGCTATTTGATTTATTGTTAAGTAGAGTAGTAGTTACCAGGTTAATGTTGGTGTTTTCTTTCTTCCTGCAGAGTTTACTTTTTATAGCATCCTTAATCCGAAAACTGCTTCTTACTCCAGGACAGGTCCCTTTATAGAATGAGTGTAGTGTATCAAAGCCATCTCCCACTGTAATTGCAAAGACCCAGAAAGTTACGTAGTCATTCCCAACCTTGACCAATTGCTCATTCCTTTCTTATTCCCCTTTCCTCTATCCCATTGCAGTACACAAGAGATTTTGCAGGTCTTCTAGGCTGTTATTTAGGTACATACAGACTTGATGATTAAAGGTCTTTCCCGACCTAAGCAATTCTGTGATTCTGTTATTCTGTATAGTCTAAAAACTCTGTAAGCATCCACCATTTGAGGTTCATTCCAGCTGAAGCCCATTACAAAGATCCATGGCTTCTCTCCTGGCTTCTCTAGCAGAGCTGCAGTTCTAAATCCCCCCTTACTGGGTTGCTTATGGAGTGCAATTACTTATTAGAAGAAAACTTACACCCTAAGAAGAGGAGAAGAGGAACCATATCTCAAAGAATAAGAAAAGAAAAAAAATCATAGAAAAAGGAAATGGAGAAGATCTAAAACCATCATGCCTAGACTGTCTGCTTTCTTATTTGTCGGGATTAAGAGAGTGCTATCTTTAGAAAGACACTTGTTGGGATAATGAAGATTGGGCATTTAGTAGCCTAAATAAAATCAGGTTCCTATTCCCACAGATGCATTTTGTCTAGCATCTGAGGCTTAGTTGCAGATTTTCCTCACCCATTCACAGCAAATATCTAAATGCTGATCTTTGTGGAAAAAAAGAAAGAAAAGAAGGAAAAACAAATCTGTTGTCAATTTAGCCCACTACGGGGTGCTTTTTTGCATTATTGATATATCTGTAATTTTCATCTACCCTTTCTTCAGCATGTATATTTATATATGTGTATTTTTTCCACAAACCTGCAGTGCAGTACAAAGCTAGATTTAAATATTTTCAGACTGACTGTACCCATCATTTGCATTCCACTGACTCATTCAGAGCAAAGACATCTGAGCAGAAATACAGCAGATAAAAGAGAAACCATTAATCCAGGGAAGATTACTGGCACAGAATCTTTATCCTGTATCCTCCCTGAAATGAGACAAAGATCTTACTATGTACATCCCTCTGGCTTAGCTTCAGAAAGTAAGCAATATAGTAGTGTAGACATGGTACTTTTTAAAGGCACATTACATTGGACTGAAACTTCAGCCTTCTGACAGAGGCTATTACTGCTGAGGTGTTTTACAATGGTTGCTTTCTCAGAAGAATCTTTAGTACCCCAAAACTACTTTTTGGCTCATGTAGTTTACCTACTTCTAAAAAGGAAGTGTATGGCCCCTGGAGAATGGAGACTGTTCTGTAGCACATTGCTTACATGCATATTTTACAGAGTTCTCACTTCTGCTGACACCTCATCTTGATGTGAGCTGTAAATGCCAGTTAGCTTTTAATGAGTCTAATAAGGCTAAAGCTTTCCAGGGACTAGTGCTTCTGTTCTGGAAAAGGAGTCGGCTGAGGATGTTGAACAGGCTTGCCCTTATCAGGAGACACTCATTCCAGGTGACTTGGCATATTAGATTTCAGAGCGCAGCAGGATTTTATCTCCCTTTGCTGTGAATGTGTCAGGCTGCAGTTGCTTTTCTGTTTGCTGGTTGTTTGTCTCTCTCACTCTGTCTCTGTGATATTGACCCTCAGTTAAAAGAGCTGAGATAGATAGAGCTTGGAAGCATTCTTTTCTTCTCTGGTAATAGGTAGAAAAGCCAGATGCCATGAGATTACTGCCCTGTCTCAGCTGCTGCTTGGTCATTGACCATCTCCTGCAGCAAGATTTCCATACTGTGATAATAACAAAATCTACTTGTAATCGGCTAGTGGTTCTACCTGAAGATGCCCAGAGGTTTTCTGGAGGTAGTTCCACATGTTTGTGACCTTAGCTTGCTATAGTTTGCCTTCAGCTATGAAATTAAATTGCAGGAAATGATTCAGTTTTGAATCATTCTATTTAGACTGGCAGAAGCCAAAAAACCTCCTGTGAGCTACAACAATGTGGACTATTATTCAGATGGGAAATGTAAATACTTAAGCATACCTGAAGAATTGCACCAAAAGACCAGTTCCGAAGTTTGGATTCTCAGCTTTTATCCCAGACAGTTTTGTTCCTCCAGAGCCTCTTGTTCAGGTGAAAAATGTTTTCCTTTTGTTGTCTCTGTACAGTGTGAATGTATGTTAAGAATTCTGGAAAACAGGAACCCAGACCTGAAGGAAACTTGTTTCTAAACCATCCAGCATCCTCTTCCAGTTAAGGGCAGAAGAACATTTAAGTACATGGAAAAATGTTGCTGTTATGGAAAGTTAAGCTTACCAAAGTAAACCATGATCTTTTTGCTGATTGAAATTGACAAAAAGTGAGGTCAGAAGCAAATCTTGTTTCTTCCATAACACAGAGTCTAGGATCTATAATGGCTCCCCCCCCCCCCCCGCCCAATAATGTTCACATTATCCATTAAGTGTGATTTGACTTCAGGTGTCAACCTAGAGGTCTGGGTAATATACTTCCTCAGTATAAACCTCTTATTGATGGAGTTGTGTTTGCCTGTTTTTAACTGCACTTTCTTCTCCTGTGCATATCAATTATCTCTCCTGTTCCTTTTTAGACTGTCACCTTGCCAAATATTGAAATAGGAAGATTTATTTATTGCAAAGGATATGCAAAGTGAAAAAAACAAAGGATATGTCTTCCAGTGTTCTCTCTTGCTCTTTATGGTTCTTTAGATTTGAAAGACAAAACAGTGCTTCTGGTAATCATGTGGCCCTTTTCTGCCTCTCTGGGCATTGCTGCGGGTCTGTGCCTTGCATGCTCCCTTTGAACTACAGCTGTTTGTTTTGCACTGTGCCACATTTGTTTAGAATTTGACCAGATGACATTATGGCTGAGTGATAGGAGGAACATCTGGCAAGAGAACTTCAAGTAGTCGTATATTGGCTAGTTGTCAGCTGCACTGTGTTACTGTACAGCATGCTCATTCTTCTTTTGATGTCTTTGCAGATGTTTTAAGCTTCACATAAAAATGGAAGTATTTATACAGACACATTACCTCACCTGAGATGGAGTCTTTGTGCTATACATACAGTAAAAAATCCTTCTCTGTTCCTCCTACGAACTTAGCATCTAAATGATGAAGACAGATAAAGCTTTGGAAGTGAAAGAGAGGTCCGAGGTCACCTCTACAGGAAAGCAACAGAACTCATCTCCCATTCTGCAGTCAGGTGACAGTCTGTCCTGTCTAGTTTATAGCAGCTTCAGTAAGATGACATTTCACAAATCTGAGAAACAGACGATGCCCATTTCCATACTTGCAGGAAAGGTTGTCTTCAACTGAGGAAGCTTGATTACAAAAGTCTGCCGCGTATGTAAGGGAGAGAATGAAATATTTCCCTTGCCACAGTCCTGATTTTTGTTCTTCTCTTCCATTATCTAAAGGAAATAAGATACAATCTTTGTTCCAGTTATTGCAAACAGTTCAAGATGGTGTGAGACAAGATGTGTAGAATGGGACCAGGACTTATTCTTTTGTGTGTTTATGTGTGCGTGCATGCACATGCATGTGCCAGTGATATGTCTGATTTCTAGATTATCACATTCATAAAGTTAAATCTATGGGCAAGTGTTTGTACATTGCAGGATTGGGGAAGTTCATCACCTGCAACAGAAAATAGAATTTTCAAAGCCTTGCAGAAACCATCCTCTGGAGTTCTTGTTATCTCATAAGGCGTTCCACACAATTTTGCAAATCCTTGTAACCCTCTCAGCCCCACTCTTGGGGATGGATAAGGCTGAAGAAAGAGCTGCAACTTGGCAGCTTGCACAGAAAGAGGAGCAAAGATCCTTCCTGCCTCATGGTATAGAGATCACATCAATGCTGGGAGCTGCACTTGAGAATAAATGGAAGAATAACAGATCCCTGCATGTTGCCATGGAGCTCTTCTGTCTGGGCTTCAGGCATGCTGTAAAATACGGTCCTTCTCTTTGTCCCTGTGTTAGACAGTCCTAGTTACTCTTGACAGCATTACTGTGCTCAGCAATCAGTATTATCCCCATAAAACAACTAGGTTAGTGGCAGCGGAGCAGTCTCTCTAGGGTTTGCATCCCCTGACTCGTTGCTTGCACCCTGGTGTCCAGCCTAGCATGCTCTGCTGCTTTCCCCCCGATCCTCCCAAGCTATCCACCACCACTACAGAATTTAACACTCAGAGAAAAGCTCTTTTTAAAAAAGGATAAATTCTTTTGTCTTGGAGGTAGCTGAGAATTTTTAATAATTTGCTGCTTTGCCAATTATACTTTCCCAAGTTTCCCTCTCATGATGTCTGTAACTTGACACTGTGAACCTTCTTATTTAATCAAGTGTTTCCTGAACATTAGTTGGTAGAGCGGAGAAGAACCAAACATGTTTACAAGGAAAGCTAGAACTGATAAGATGTTGGCTGTTGGCTGTCCTGTTATTGTTAGAATGCGCATTCTCTCAATTGAGTATAGGGCACCTCTTGATGGAGCGTTTCTTATATTGAAAAATGACAAGCATTAAGAATCCCATGTCACTTCATTGCTAAAATATTTACTAGAGCATGCTTGCTTCCTCGCTCTGGAAGTGCAGTGTATTTATAGAAGCATCCTGCAATGGATCATCATGCTCTTAGCAGTATTTTTGAAGAATAAGGCAATGTTATGTGTGAAGGGGTGGGGCAGGGCTCTTCTGTTGTCCCCTTCTGTTAGCAGGTGTTGGAAGCCTACAGGGAGCTGCATGAGCTGATTGACTGGAGCAGATTCACTGTGGTATGCAAAGTGTGTTAAGTCCCTGCAGGGGATGGGAAAGGCTCACTGGGCTGCAGGACTTGGGGTTCAGGAAGGACCAACTTTGGGTTAAAGAGGATGTTGAGGCATTTTTTTGATGTCATTAAAATGCCAAATCCTAGGTATGCCTCAGCATGTAAATACTCTAGGTCAGATCCTCAACTGCTGTGCAGTGGCAGGTTTGTAGTATACTCTGTAGCAGCTGGGATTCTGAGGCTGCTGGGTATGGGTTAAGATTCCTTCCTCACTTCATGGCTGAGAGTGTTAGAAATAAGGTCCATTAGCTCCTCTCCAGAAAGCAAGAACAGTGGAAGATGGAGGTCACAAAAATGACAAGAGCAACTCCTGTAATCCAGTGTTGTCAGCACAAATGCAGCAATTGATTGAAAAGTGTCTGCTAACCAAGCAGCAAAGAGCCCAATTAGAACTGAAATAGTAAGAGAGTCTATTTCGGAGTTTTATGCTAGCTTACACCACCCCACTAATTCTAAGTCGTGATATTTTTCTATGTGGCCTGGAGTCAGCTCTGGACCAAGAGCAATCACAGACTGAAAGAAACTGTGTGCCCAATGCAGTTTCAGCTGTTAAGGCACACCCTAAAACTGAAAGACAATCCTCTGATCTGCTTTGAGCTTTGCTGGAGATCATGAGGTTTATTGGAGCCACTAAGTCTCCTGCTTCAGAAATATGTGATGGACTTGGCCCAGCTTGAAGGGTGTATCAGGGCTCAAGCTGGACAATGTTTTGGGAAGGCATGATTAGCACTGGATGCAGGAGAACCTGTGAAGGACTCCCAGGTGGGTGGGGACTCTGGAACAGCTTGCTGATGTTGAAGGTTAGATGCTTGAGCTCTGGCTGGGGAAATGAAAGCCTTTTAGACAGTCAGTGATGTTTTCTTCCTGTCCTGATCTCCAAGGACTGTCATATGTGAGAAGCATGGCAGAAATGACTTGGTGGTCTGGTAGAATACAACACTTAGGGACTTGGACTGCAAAGCAGAGTGAGCAAGCACAGAGTACACCATCTGAGAGCAGTGGGCGGGAGATGTTGGCAGACAGGGGCAAAACTGACTTATTGACACACTGGTTCTGAACAGGAGGAAGTGGTGTCTAGTGATGAGAGCTCTTTGCAGATAGACTAGTGTTCTATGTGTGTGCTAAGATTAGCTGTTTGGGAAGTGGTGTCTAGTGATGAGAGCTCTTTGCAGATAGACTAGTGTTCTATGTGTGTGCTAAGATTAGCTGTTTGAGGAACAGCTAATAGGCCAGGAATGGGTAAATTCAATGTGTGAAGCTCCATGGCTTGAAGCACTATTAATCACACAGCAGTTGTTTCGTCTTTCACGTGGATATAATCTGAGCCAAATCTTTCAATAAACTGTTCAGTAAGGGGCACTCTGCTCTTTTAATAAATATTAGCATTGCAGTAATAGCAGTGCAGTGCAATTTAAACAGTCAATTATTTGAAGCATTGCTTTATCAAGTAAAAATATGTAAAAGAGGTTCTTGATTTCTTATGTCATTGCTGAGGCTGAGATGATTGCTGCAAGAATCATGGTGTTAACCTTGGATATGGTGCAAGTTGAGTACAGAATTATTTTTGACTAATCGTCTTGGGGATTTATTTACAGAATGTTTGTCTATATAACGCTGAGTATAACCCTAAAAAACGCATATGTGCCCAAGGCATTGACAATCCTTTGACTTTATATGGAACTACAGGCAAATAATGCCCCAGATAATGCCTCTTCATGTGCTATCATCCCCTCACACCCAGAACTGCCTTTTCTTTGTTAAAAGGTAAAAATATGCACTGCTATGACTGCTGTATTTTTAGAAAGGATCTGCAATCTTCCAATGATTCAGTTGAATATAACATTCTTTTGAAAATCTATCCAAGTTTACTTCAGGGTTGGCTGCCTCTCATAGTCAGGTGAAGGAGTAAGTGTGCTGTTTAGTTTACACGAGGGTGGCAGAAAGTAGACATGGATTTGAGCACTGCTAACTCATGCTAAGTGGCCCTGTACCTCGCAACATGAGAAGCCTATTGAACCCTGAGGAATTGCTTGTGAATCCAGTCATAGCTTACTGTGAGCAGAGGTCGCTGACTGTATACATTGTATTGTTTTGTTATATTGTTTTGAGTGTTTTGGTGCTGAAGGCTTAATATAAATGCAAATAATTATCACTATTATGCTGTTGTTGCAGACAGCTTTGCTTGGCAACAGCAGTTATTTTTAACTAGTTAACCTGTTTGGGGGTCCCTGAAGGTGTAATGCAGTACTGTCTGTTTGTTCCTTTCAAATATATCTATTTGAAAATAACTAATCCAACTTAAGAAATAAATTTCTCATCCAGAAATCATTACTACAGTGGAACAGAGTTGTGGTAAAAGCAGTTCAGACTTCAGAAAAAGGTCTCATAAAATGTTCTTCAATGCTACGTGTTAGGTAGACAATACCATCTTACAATACCGAGTTCTCGAGTGGGTACTTTAGGAGCTCATGTTGCCTGGCTTATTCTACATCATGAAAAAGGGAGATTCAGTCGTTTCATTCTGGAGCACAGTTTCCCCATCTCTTTGTCTGTCATATGTATTTAACTGTAGTACCCTCAAGGACAATGTGGTGGATCAGCGTGCTAAGGGCTGTAGTCTACAGCCTGTAGTTTTTCATTTCACATTGCTTAAGAATGGTCGTCTTTGTTTCCATTTTCAGCCACAGCTGAATTCTTATATGTTGTCTGATCTCCAGGCTCAAATATGCAAGAGAATAGGCAGCTGGAATCAACCCTCTGTGTATTTTCTAGCAGGTAGTCCAGCAAAGAAGGCAGTATATTTCTTATTTCTTTAAATTGATAGGAATTTGAAGGAAAAGAAATCTCATGAATGATTATTTTCTTTCTGCTAATGATTCTGAATTTCATGCAGAACTACAAGAACCTTTTAACAGAGCCCTATGAGTTTAAATCCAGTCCTTTAGATTTATAATTAAAGCTCTTTGTCTTTATGCTAGCCTACACCTTAAGAGAAGGATCATCTTTCTAATTATATGATACTAGGAGCTCTGTCACATGCTTTGACTTAATTTTAAGGCATACAGTTGCTCTATTTTTTTCTTCTTCTCATTCTTCCGTATATTCTATATTATGGTTTGGAAATTTGACATAATGATTTATTTTTTCCAGGCCAGATGTTTCATCCTGCTATGTTAAGTAATCTTGACATACTGCCATGAAATGGAAACAACTGCTAGTTTTAACATTTCTCCATATCTTTATTAAAAGGCATGTCTCATGCATCTTAATTCCAAATATATATATGTTCTCTTCCTTTCTCCCTCCTCTCCCCCATTACACGTCTTTCTTTTTCTCCCTAAAGAAAAAAGCATATTAAAATTTCCTTGCTGTTCTGCCTGAGTGGTTAATGAGGTTCTAGGTAGCATAATGAATATGCAGTGCTATTGATTCTGTGTGTGCATGCACGTGTGTGCATTTGTGTGTGCATGTCTTTAATCACAGCTGGAATGCAAAATCAGGCTCCACCTTTCATCTCCATCATGCTGAGAGAGTGAGAGAGAGCGAGACTGAGACTGCTAGACAGCTCGAAAGAGATTGCAGCTCAGATGTCCTGGAAAACAGCAAATCCCTCAGACCTGGCAGATTCCGTTACCATGAGAACTGCAGATATTTCCATTGTGATGGCTTGCTCTAGCAGCCATCTGTTACACCCATTTGATTAGGAAGTACAGTTCAGCTGTATGGGATTTTTGCTGCACCTTATCCCATGGCAGTGTAGAAAAACTCTCTTTTTTGTATGCTAAACTCAATGTTGTTAAAGTGCTGTAATTTACTAAGGCTGAAGGCATTTAGTGAAATGCTAGGAGGAGGTCATTGAGGGACAGGATCTCTGAGAAGAAGGAAGCACATGAAATATATGAAGAGGATTAGTGTCCAGTATATAAATAAGATCAACCCAGAAATTAACTGTATTTAGCAATTCCTTATCCTTGCCAGGAAGAAGGGTTGATATACAGACTTCATGAAGTCATAATAAAATAAGTAATTGCCTCCTGTTAGTTAATCCCACTCCATATATATTTATTGTAAGCACGCAATAAATGCTTGCAACAAATACATTTTAGGTCCTCTCAAAAAATGGGGAAGATGATGACTCTGCCCAGATACCTGAAGTGATGCAGTGACTGCATGAATAGTGATTAGACTATATCTAAACATTTAATGGTGCTATTTGACTTTTCCTAGACACAGAAAAACCTTAATGATTCTTGAAGACTTTCTGTAATTTTCTGATTAAAACAGCTGTTTGGACTAGTTGAGTCCCTCAGTGTAAATTTGTGGTGAAGGGAACACTAATGACACACCAAACAGATATAAAAATGAAGGAATACGTTCAATTAAAACTCTCCAGACATTCTTCCTAGGTGGCTGGCATTCCAGATTCAGGATAATCTTATGTGTGGAGTAGTTGCCTGGAGTATCTTAAAATGACTGAAGGTCTTGTAAATTCAGTGAAGCTAATTAAAGGCGCACACCCCCACACCTCCACACCCCCACGCAAATGAATTTCTGATTGCTGGTAAGCAGGCATTGAGGTCAGCTCTTCTTTTCACAGCCCACACTTCATGGCCAATACCAGGTACTAAATAAATCAGATCGTCAGGATCAGGGGCTCTGTGGTTTTGTTCCTCTTACATATTCTGCCACCCAGCTGAATGTGATTCCTTATCCGTCTTCATCTCAGCATGAAAAGTTTTCTCTTCTATTGTTTTTCCTCACATAGCTCCAGATTACCATGGAGAAGACTATGATATCATAACAAATGAATGAGCATGTTTCTCACCATGAGTGAAATATACATTCCAGACCTAATAAAGTCAGAAATCATGTAATGGGTCTGGTAAAATGAGCTGCTTACTTAGGGCAAATATAGATGGTTCTACTTCAGCTAAGTTCATTCTTAGGCATTTTGCTGAGTATGGAGAGGCATAAGAAAATGTTTAAGAGATTTTCTGAACAGGGATAGTGTTTTGCTCAATCAGGGCACCTAAATTTAAAAAAGAAAATGAAATTTTCATCCCTTCTTCGAATAAAAGATTTTCTTTTTGATCATTTTTTACAACAAATTAGAACTTTCACTTCTTACAGTTTTCTATCTCACGTAATCCTGGAGGCTGAGCCACAGAGAAGAGTCCTTTTTTTCTCTCTTCTTTTTTTCCAGACAGGGCACTTGTTTTATGAATGTGGTATCTGCCTTTGACAGGCAGCAGATGTATGGAAGCCCTGAAATCTGAAACAATAAATTCCATTCAGAGTCTCACCACTGAACCTTCTTATAGTACTGCCTTTGTTAAATGAAACATTTACAGGAATACCATCCCCCTCTTCCCACCCACCTTCAAGGCTAGGATCTGAACCATGTTTTTAAAGTAAAGGTTAAGTACCTGAGGCATGAACAGTTGACATACAAAAGAAACTAAAGTAAATTTATCATTCATTTGCCAGCTACGAGGTGTGTCAAGGGCTTTTTCTTTCTCTTTGTAATGCATGAAAAAACAAACCTGGGAAGTGTATGCAAGGAATATTTCTTTTCTACACTGGAATGTTAACATTTGCACCTTCTGACTTAATACTGTATATTTCTTCAGAGTCATCAATCTCATGAGAGTCATCTTGCCATCTGTACCAGCATTGCTTCAGGCTTCCATATGAAAGTCCAATCTGGCAGCATAAATACTGGATAATGAAGAGTAGGTGTTAAAGAGTCTGACTGGTTGGAAGATGAGTCTGTGTCTATGAAGGATCTGAACTGGTTGTTAAACAAATATACAGAATCTATGTTAATATGGAAGTTCAACCAGAAAGACCATACATGTTTTTCCTCATGCCCTCTCTCACTCTCTGTGTTGGTTCCTCTGTTTTTTTCTTTATCTTTCTCTATTTCATAGAGTTTACCCAAGATCTGGGAAAAAAATATTCTTTGGCCATAATATTACACTTTGGAGATTACAACTAGGGGCAAGATGTTGGCTTGCTCTAATGTAGTGCTCTTTTTTTTTCCTTCTTCTCCTTTTGCTTGAGGAAAGTTATAACTACATAGATTAGCAAAACTTTTGCAAGAATGGATGTAAAACAGATTTATCTCAGTGTCAGCTTTATCTGATCCATTCGGTCTTGCGGAGTTTGGATGGGTTTTTTTGTTACAATAACCAGCTTTCAAACATCTATATCCTTAGGGTATTAAATGTCAGCCTCTAGTGTACTGTTCAAGGATAAAAGATTGACAATACTGAAGTACCTTTTTTCTTCTTTTTTTTTTTCTTCTGCAGCACTGGCAGAGTCTTTACTCTGCACACCACTGCTGACCCTTGAAATGACCCACAGGAACTACCTGCGTAAGTAGTGAAAAGGTATTTCAGCTTATAAGCATTAGAAACTCTCTTCATTAATAGCCTTTTCGCTAACTTTTCAGATAGATTTCCTGTCATTGTGATGAGGATATATTTGTAACTAGGTCCCTTAAGTAAATGACTGGTGGATAATTAATTGAACAAACTAAGACTTTCCATACTGTGTTTCCTTATTTTTTTTTTTGGTGGGGGTAGGGGGAAACCTTCTTCAAGGTCTTGTGTCCTCTGTGCTGTATGTACAGCCCTTTGCCACCTATTGGCCAAGGCTTTCAGCCATCTTTCAAAAAAAACACTTAGGCATTCTGTTGAGAGAGGTACATTTTTTGCTTTGATTGGCATCAGAACCAAAGAAAATGCGCCCAGAAGATCAGGGACTAGCCTGTGGCCTCTTTTAATGCGGCCAGCAGAACCAGTGTGCTCCACATACAGCTGAAAACACAGGAGGCCTGAAGGGTGCCACTTTGAACTAACTAGGACTTTCTGTGCAAATGGGCAACAGTGAGCTTCTCTCTCCACAACTCAGGAAGATATAATGTTTTCTTCTAGACAAAGCTGCCAAATCCACAAAATAGAAACTTTGACATGTTACTAATGTGTTGCTGAGCCTGATCTTGCTGGAAGAAGCAGCTCAGTAGACATCATTTGGGCCACAACTGGGTTGCACTATTAGCAGTGAGTAAGGTAAGTAGAGAAAAATTTGGCATATTTATATCCCAATGTGTATTGTACTGTGTCCAATACTGATACGCACACTATTGATAATATGACCATAATTCTGATTATAATATAGTCCTTTGTGGGACTCCCATTGTGTGTACTCTAGTCTCCCAAATCAGTCACACCAGTGGAAATGTACAGTGAGACTGAAACAGGCTTGTTATTGTACTGCAGTCTTGGATTATCCTCTTAGCACACTGGTCTCCAGCCCCTGCACCAAAAGAAGTGAGACCAGTATGTTGAGGGAGGTGGTTGTCTCCCTCTGCTCTGCTCTTGTGAGACCTTACCTGGAGTACTGGGTTCAGTCCTCAGCAGAGGAAGGACAGGGATCTGTTACAACAGGTCCAGAGGAGGCCGAAAGATGATCGGAGGGCTAGAGAAGCTGCCTCGTGATGACAGGCTGAGAGAGTTGGCATTGTTCAACCTAGAGAAGAGAGAAGGCTCTGGGGAGACCTTATAGCAGCCTTCCATTACTGTGAAGGGGCCTACACGAAAGCTAGGGAGGGGCTCTTTATCATGGAGTGCAGTAATAGGATGAGGGGTAATGGTTTTAAGCTGAAAGAGGGGAGATTTAGATTAGACATTAGGAAGAAATTCCTCACAATGAGGATGGTGAGGCACCGGGACAGGATATCCAGAGAAGCTGTCGATGTGCCCCATCCCTGGTGATGTTCAAGGCCAGATTAGATGGATCTTTGAGCCACCTGATCTAGTGGGGGGTGTCCCTGCCCATGGCTGGGGACTGGAAACAGGTGTTCTTTAAGGCCTTCAACCCAAACCGTTCTATGATTCTATGCATTCCATAAATTTCTGACCTTCACAGTTGGTTTTATGGCAGCTATAGTTGATGTTTTTGAGCAAAGTGTTCTCATAGGGGTCTTAACTTTTTCAGTTTTGGAAACAAAATAGTGACTTGATAACTTTGCAGTCTTTGAGACATTTCTCAAAATGTAAAGAAGGTTCTTGATGAACATGCACAATTTTTCTTTGCACACCACATAGTTTAAATTTTTACTCCAGTTGCTAAGGAACATTGATAGTTACTTTTATTAACCAACTTGCAAATAACTTAACAGAAGTGTGAATAAAAATGAACGTCTCATTTGAAAGTTATGAATTCATATGTGAAAAAAAACTGTGACTATTTCCTGCGAAGTGATATTTGCTCAGTAAAACAACATCCTTTATAGAGGTAAGAGAAGGATATTGAGGTGCTGGTCGAATGCTTCTGAGTTTTTGCTCTAACAATTCTTTGCATGTATGTTTAAATTTACTTGTCTTTGTATGGAGTTTATTGTGTTCATGCATTTGCTACTTTGAGAAATAAATGTGCTTTACTGCATCTTTCATTGCTTTCTGTCAAAAAAGATATGCCAAAACAAAGGTCGCACTGCAGGCAGGTTGATCAGCTATATGTTTTGTTCGCTCTCACAGTGATGGACATAAAGCATGAACAACATCCTTTGCCTTACTTATGCCACTGTAAATCAGGATGAGCTTTGCTAAGGTCAGTGGAGTCAGCCCACTATTTAAAGCACACTTAGGAGAATCAGGTATTTGAGTGCTGTCTCAGTGCTTCCTTCTGTTTGGTAGTTACGGTCTGGTCTGAACCAAGTCAACAAAAGAAAAATCTACCGAAAAATATCATATAGGTGTCTAAATAGTTGCGTCTGAATTTCAGTTGTGGAGAACTGATCCTCTAACTACTACTCTGGTCAAGATCTTTAGACACTAAGTGTCCTTACTCTCACAGCAGCAGAACAACAAATAGTAAGCCTCCTTGCCTCCCATCCATCCCTGTCAAAGATGTGGTTAGTCTGATATTTTGCACTCAGTTAGACCTGTAGGTGCAGCCCAAGAGTCTAGAGTCCCGTATCTGTATACAAGTTCTTGATTTGCCAGTGAATATTATTTTAAACATTTCTTTAAAGGCAAACATGAAAGGGTCTTTAGTATGTAATGTGTATTTAAGCTTGTCTCTCCTAAGATTTGAGATCTGTTATTTATGTGAAGCAGACATGTAGGAAATCTCACTCTTTTCTTCCGTTAAGTGAAGGCAGTGAAGGTTGCAATATTAATTGCTGTATCAACCACTTTAAGATTTAATGTTTTTCACCATTCTATAGGCACTATATCTCTTGCATGATTTCCCACATAGTCTTCACTTTCACAGTCATCTGAATGAAAAGCAACAATAACGTCTCTGGAACTGATCCATAAGTCATATTCAAATTCACACATCTAAATGACCCTATTTTTAATCTCTAAACTACTGTAATGTGTGCTTGCTAGTGAGGTTCAGTTGGAAACATTATGTTCTCCACCTACATATTTCCTTCAAATCTGTGCTAATGCACCCCCAAATAAAGAAATAAATAATCTCAACCTGGATCTTAAACACACAGAAAAACTACAGGCAACAAAAACATCCCCAAATAAAATAAAGAACTTACATGTGCTACAAATAACACAATGTTTTATCAGGACCTGTAGAGGGAAGATGAATGGCCTTGGGTTTAGGTCACTGCATTAGAGTACCTGAATTGTCTTTGTTTCTTTCCCAGTGTCTCTGAATGACCTTGAACATGTTTTCCACGGCTAAAATATGTCTATGATCATATATCTGAGATGTAAACATATATTAGTTATCAGTGTGTACATGCCAGCTCCACCTCTCCTTTTAACTCCCTATTCAAGTCTGGAAATGATAGTAAAATCAAAAAATTCTAAACAAATTTAATTGTAGACAGTTTTTATGTACAACCCAGTGTTTATCAGCAGGTAGAATCCAATTAAGGCTAGACTATAGAGTGATCTATGTAGTCTGACATCTCACTAATTTCTTATGCTGCAAGAAGTTCCAAGATTTAGAAAGTTCTGAAGTAGATTGGTAAGGGAAGACCTGTTTCCAAGTAAGTTTTTTTAGCATTGTAAGACTAATATTCAGGTGAGGAGAGAGGCTATTTTGAGTTGCATTTAGGTTACTGTGATCCTTCTCTTGTCATTGAAGTCGACTACAGTAGCTGGTGACTTCAGCAGGAGTGGTGAGGCTTTTCTCATCAAGGAATTGGATTTTCACTGATGAATAAATTTGCGTTGTAATTTCTCAGGGAAACCTGGCTGGGCTGATGATCAAGTAATGTTGTTCCATCACGGGATTACCATTTGGGATCTCCTTCCTCAATCCGCAGGACAACTTTGTTGCTTTCGTACAAAGAAGACCTCTTCAAAAAAGATGTTGAGTTCAGGGTGATGTCTGGTGTCTGAGAGATGTCTGGAAAGTCTTGCAGACAAGAAGCTGCAGCTTTGGCTGTCATTCAGTCTGAAGTAGTCTCCATTTCACCAACTTGGAAATGAGTTAGTGTGGTCTGGTTTCATTCAATATAGTCTAGATTATAAGTCCATTAACTTATGAATTTTTGGGAAGTAAATAGTCCCCAGTCCTTTTAAGCAGGAGGAAAAAATAATTTACTTTTGTATAAACAGCAAAATTACACACTCTCTGACTGCAGACATGAAAGAAGTGAGTTTTGGATGCATGTAGACATAAAAAGGGAAAGGCTTTTAGCTAGGGAGAAATGAGAATTCTGCAAAAGTTGTCTCCTTTGGGCAACCCTGTCAATGCAGGGATTCAAGGGCAAACACTATTAACACTGTGCTTCCCCACAGCACAGCTCCTTGATTAGCGTACTCGGTGACTCTTGCTGAGTCCACACTTTGTTGCTGTTTCATTGCACGAATTTCTGTCTCTTACCTGTGGGGCTATGTGGTAGGGGAGGAAGTACAGTGTTTCTTATCCACATCCATTTGCTGGCTGCTCAAAAGAATACATTGGTACTGACCCAATCTTTTTTTGCCTCAAAGGGTATAAATATTTACAGGACACCGAGCCCTTTTTTCCTGGTACTTCATTAATCATTGTGTGTTTTACGGAGGCATTCCTGGGACAAATACTTTTGTTTCATTGTGACCACAGCAGAATCTTCCTTTCCTTTCTTATCTTCCCTCAACCAGTCCATTTGGATCTTCTGAAGATGAAATCAGAACGGGAGCCAAGCTTCTCCCACCTGATGACTGGCATCTCTGTATGGGAGTGGTTATGTCCCTTGTGGAGGTTTTTAGGGATCCCTTGGCTGTTCTTTCTCCCATGCATCTCTAAATCCACAAGGTAAGACTTGTGCTTGGCCATTTTCTTCCAGCTGGATACCAAAGGAGAGGGGAGAAAAGATGTCTTTCATTATCCTTGCCCATATGTGCGTTAAAGCAGACTGTCCATCCCTTCCCTACCTTTTGGTTGTTGCCTGCAGCTCTAGGGGAGGATGGAAAATAGATAACTCTGATTTTGCCACTTCTACATATGCCCATCGCATGGCCTAAAGTAGCAGGTGCACATCCCTTCCACTGCCATCATGCAGATATCCCCCGAGGCAGGCAGCCTCCATAGTGCTACCCAGGTTGGAGCGCTGCCTAATAACATTGATCCTGACCTGAATTCTAATAGGCCTGTGACTTCAAAATGTTCTGTGCCCACTGCATATGTTTCTCTTGAAGTGCTTAGTCTAGTTACTGGAGAGAAGTTGTTTTTTTCCCAGTGGCTGGATGGAGCCATGAGAGTGTTTTTAGGTATAAATGGGATTTTCAGAACAACTGACTTGGGGTGTTTGCAACTAAGTTATAATTGTGGATGGCAAGGAAGTGTGTATTGTCTGAAGAGATGTTGGCACTAGGCAGTATGTCAGGCTTCTGTAAACAGTCTAAGCACCAGTGCTGGACTTTCAGGCAAGCATGTGATGACAATTGTGGACCTCCACGTCTGGCATGTACTTGAACTACATATGCAAAGCAAATGGAGAAATTTAATAAAATTGCAATGTAGGAGTGTAAACTTTGCATCCACACTAGTAGGAGAATGGGGGCTCTTCTCTTCAAAAAGGTTGTGATTTCTACATTGTCAGACTTAAAGTTGACAGTTTTGCAGAGTTTAATTTTTTAATTATTTGTTCTGTTGAAAGCAAATCAGTATGAAAGTTTTTTAAGGTGATAAGCTCTCTTAATAATGTAAATGATTGTTTATCATTAGGAGTTAAAAGGGGAAATGTTGCTTGATCAGGTAAGTGCATATGTTGCTTGGTAATATCTAAATTGTTTATTGTGGCTTTTGGTATGGGTTGCATCTAACGTTAGCTGAAGTGTAGATTCTCAGCTGAATTCACATCAGACTTGCACCCTTCTCTAGCTTTCTTTTTTGACCAAATTTTGCCTTTGGGGAGTTGCAGTGGGTGAGTAATCAAATTTGAATGCAACTAAGGTTTCAATTAGCATAAGCAAGTGTTGACCTAAACCAGAATCAGTGTAGTGGATGTCTACACATCAGAAATAGATGTGTGAGTATAAAACATGGCTGAGCACATGGTAGTAGAAATGACAGTTGGGTTCAAAGTCTAGATTAAGTCTCAGCTCTCTTCAGGGTACACCTTTATAAAGGACTAAACTAGCTCAACGTTAGTAAGAGCACTGATGTGAGTATTCTGTGTATATGCAGAGAAAAGTGTTTCAGTGTTTCTCATTCTACAAAATCTCACTTTTGGCTGTTTGCTTTTACCTCAACGTTGGCAGCTCCCCTCTTTATCAGAGGACACTGTAAAGACATGCAACAATCCCTATGGAAACAACAGAGCTTCTGTCCTGTAAGTGAATCTGCTGTAGTTCCCTTCTGCAATGCTTACAGGTGGCAACAGTTTCTTTCATCCTTGCTCCTTTAAGGTAAATAAAAGCAGCACTAACTATCGCAGAAAAACACATTCACTGCTAAAGTATATATTTTTTTCAGGCTAAAAGTATATAATTTCACTAGGAACACTCTGGGGCTCATCCTGCTGTGAAGTCCTTGCTCAATTTTTCTCAGCAGTGGTAAGGTGCCTACAATTCTTAAACTGCTGAATAGCCCCTGTGAAAGTCAGGGCACTAGTATTGTGGATGACAGCTGACACTGGGATATTGGCACAGAGCTCAGGATGCTCTAACTGTGTGAGATTTTACTTCAGGGTTCCCAGTGCTTGCGTAGTTCATATATGTCAAGCTCCTGGCTGATCTTCTCTTATCATAGAGTGAATACATCCTATTGACTTGACCAGTACTAAGCACTTAATTTAAAAGAGATGACAGTGACTGTCTTTTGCCATCTTTCCCACCCTAAAATAACAAACCAAATACCAACAGTTTGAACCCAACTTCCATTCTAAGTGTTAGACAAGAAATTAGGGGAAGAAAGTGAATGAGAATTCATTTTAGAGACGGGGGCCTCTTTAGTAGCAAGGACAAATATAGTTTCATGAGCAAAAAGTAGTCATGAACTGGAATGATGAGGGTAACTTGTAAGACTATAAAGTGAAGATAAATGCAGTCTAATATATTAAAGGCCGACTTGTGTTTGGAATTGAATATTTGAAAAGCAGACACATTTTTGTGGAAGATTTATGAACAGGACACACTGCCAGTCAAAAGCAGAATAGATGGAAGGAGAAAGATATTGTTGAGTCAAAGTGAGAGGCTCCAGCTCTGTTAGTTGTCCTGGAAAGGAAAAAATTGGTGGAACAATTAATTTGGTTCTAGCAGGGGGTGGGTGTGTTGTTTTTTTTTGTTGGTTTGGTTTGGGTTTTCTGTTCCCCCTCCCCCCCCCCCACCCCCAGGAAAGTTATTACAAAGTTGCAAGAAAGCCATAAATAGCCAGGAAAAAGACAGGCTAGTGAAAGATTATGCAAACATCATCATAAAACAGACTGTCTCCAGAAGACAGTTTCATGTATTAATTACAGGTGTGCAGCTGAGCTAGTGCAAAACTAACAGGGGGAATGAACAATGCAAAAGGAGTGTTTTTAGCCCTCCTCCCAGCCCATTCTTCCACCTTCAACCAGCATTTTCTAAACAATACAATACTGACTTTGGAAGACTTCTACTCTAGCTACACTTGCTACCTCCACCCTGAGGTGGCTCAGCCACCTTGCTATTAATCATGTTTGCCTGAGTGCTTGGAGATAACCAAACAAGTTTAGGCTTCATTGGTTTGAGATCTAAAACACAGTATCACAGTATCACAGTATCACAGTATCACAAGGTTGGAAAGGACCTCTGAGATCATCAAGTCCAACCTATAACCTAACACTAACACCAACACTAACACCAACCATCATCTAAATCATGGCACTCAGTGCCTCATCCAGTCTTCCTTTAAACACCTCCAGGGTCGGTGACTCCACCACCTCCCTGGGCAGCCCATTCCAATGGCCAATCACCCTTTCAGTGAAGAATTTTTTCCTCATATCAAGCCTAAACTTTCCCTGACGAAGCTTAAGTCCATGCCCTCTAGTTCTGTCACTGGTCACCTGAGAGAAGAGACCAATCCCTGCCCGACTACAACCTCCTTTTAGGTAGTTGTAGAGAGCAATGAGGTCTCCCCTGAGCCTCCTCTTCTCCAGACTAAACAGCCCAACTCCCTCAGTCGCTCCTCATAGGGCTTGTGCTCCAGCCCCTTCACCATCTTCATTGCCCTCCTCTGAACACATTCCAGTATCCTAACATCCTTCCCAAATTGGGGGGCCCAGAACTGGACACAGTATTCAAGGTGAGGCCTGACCAGTGCCGAGTACAGGGGGACAATAACTTCTCTGGTCCTGCTTACTACACTATTCCTGATGCAGGTCAGAATGCCATTGGCCTTCTTGGCCACCTGGGCACACTGCTGGCTCATGTTGAGCTTCCTGTCAACCAGCACTCCCAGGTCCCTTTCTGCCTGACTAATCTCCAGCCACTCTGTCCCCAGTCTGTAGCTATGCATGGGATTGTTGTGTCCAAAATGAAGTACCCGACATTTGGACTTATTAAACATCATCCCATTAGAATCAGCCCAGCTCTCCAATCTGTCCAGGTCCCTCTGTAGGGCCATCCTACCCTCTAACAGATCAACCCTTCCTCCCAGCTTGGTATCATCTGCAAATTTGCTGATGATGGACTCAATCCCCTCATCCAGATCATCAATAAAGATATTAAACAGGACGGGACCCAATACCGATCCCTGGGGGACACCACTGGTGACCGGCCGCCAACTGGATGAAACACCATTGACCATCACTCTCTGGGCTCGGCCATCCAGCCAATTCCTAACCCAGCACAGAGTGCTCCCATCTAAGCCACGGGCTGCCAGCTTCCCTAGGAGTCTACTGTGGGAGACAGTGTCAAAGGCCTTACTGAAGTCCAGGTATACCACATCCACAGCCTTCCTCTCATCCACCAGGCGAGTCACATGGTCGTAAAAGGAGATCAGGTTGGTCAGGCAGGACCTACCCCTCCTAAATCCATGCTGGCTGGGCCTGATTTCTTGACCGTTCTGCAGGTGGTGCATGATTTCACCCAGGATTATCTTCTCCATGATTTTACCTGGGACCGAGGTCAGGCTGACAGGTCTGTAATTACCTGGATCATCCTTACGGCCCTTCTTATGGATGGGCGTCACATTGGCCAACTTCCAGTCTTCTGGGACCTCTCCAGTGAGCCAGG
Source organism: Tapera naevia (assembly GCA_033556795.1). NCBI lineage: Eukaryota > Metazoa > Chordata > Aves > Cuculiformes > Neomorphidae > Tapera > Tapera naevia. The sequence goes on from JAUMJJ010000016.1 coordinate 11,937,242, forward strand.
ACTGCTGAAAGATGATGGAGAGCGGCTTAGCAAGCTCATCCGCCATCTCTCTCATCACCCTAGGATGGATCCCATCTGGCCCCATAGACTTATGAGGGTCCAAGCTGCTCAGCAGGTCTCTAACCTCCTCCTCATGGATTGCAGGAGGGCCATATTTCACCCTGCCCCCATTAACCACTTCAGAGGGCCAACTGTCAAGCGAGCTGACATCCTTGCTGTTAAAAACTGAGGCAAAGAAGGCATTAAGTACCTCAGCCTTCTCTGCATCTCTGGTTACCATATTTCCTTCCACATCCAACAAGGAGTGGAGGTCGCTGCCGCCCTTCTTTCTACCATTGATGTATTTATAAAAACTCTTCTTATTGTCCTTAACAGAAATGGCCAATTAGAGCTCCAGCTGGGCTTTTGCTTCCCTGATTTTCCTCCTACACGACTTAACAACATCCTTGAACATGACGTGGCTTACATCCCCTTCTTTCCAACAATGATACATCCTCTTTTTCTTACTTAGTTCCTTCAGAAGTTCCCGACTCATCCAGGCCGGCCGTCTGCCCCTACGACTCTTCTTACAACACACAGGGACAGCCCGCTCCTGCGCCTGCAAAATTTCATTCTTGAAGTGTATCCAAGCTTCCTGGACCCCCTTGCCGCTAAGAGCTATTTCCCAAGGTACTTTCCTGACCAGTTCCTTAAATAATCCAAAATCTGCCCAAAATAAGACCTTTTCTTATTTCAGAGCAAAGCCAGCTGCTCTTCTCAAACCACAGGTCCAGACGGAGACCATCCAGCTTATCCAGAAGGAATCCTTTGCAAGCACAGTGCTGCCCTTTTATGATGATGGACATCTACCTGCTGAGGGGAGAGTGATTAAATGAACAGTGGGCAAGAACGTGAAAAAGTTACCCAGAAAAACCTAAATTTTTAAGAGTAGACTGAAGTCTGAACATCAACCTTTCATTAGAGATGGCTAGAAATGCTTCACTGATGTTTTCTCATTGATGTATGTCTGTGAGAACATGTATGTGTGAGTCTGTGTGCCCACACATGTGTAGTCTGGTTTGGGTTTTTTTTTTCCTTGAGAGAAATTTTATTTTCTTTCCAAGATGTTTCTTTTCTTTTTTTCCCCTCAGTGAATTACTTTTTTTCCTTCCCACAAACAAAATACATCTATAACATGGGGAGGAGCAGGGGAATTCTTAATGCTTATTTTGAAATTTTCCATTAAAAATTATGGTTTTTTTGTTCACTGTCTCTGAAATAGATTTATAGATCCAGTCAAGTTTCCCACCCAACCTGAAATAATGTAAGATTGTCATGTCCTTCCTCCCTTTACCCTTTCTTTTCTTCCATCTTCCAGCTGAGATTCATAAGCTAGGTTCCCTTTCCTTTTACTCATACATCATACCTTCCAACCTGCTTATCCTTATCATTGTGCATTGTATTCACTTTATTTTATTGCCATCCTTTTTATATTGAGTTGCCCAAAACTGATCACATTTTTCCAAGAGGGACCTCACCAGGGCTGTGTATGGAGAAATTATTACCTCTGTAGTCTTGCAAGTAATTCTGCTCCACATCCCAGTATGGTGTTTGCCTCTTTCTGCTATAGTGTCTCACAGTGAGCTCATATTTAATCTGTCATCCACTACCACTCCCTAAATAAGTCCTGCAACACTTCCCTTTAGTAATAAAAACACAGAAAAATGTTTGAAGAAAAAGTAAGTTATCCCCTTGGGTGGCTTTTGAGAAAACTAGGTTTTCACACAGCTGCAAAGACACTGAAACACAGTCTTATGCTTGCTTCCATGTATCTGGATTTTGCAGTTCTAATGCCAAGAGTAAAAACAAATATGGTATTTCCTATTTGTACATGTTATCTTAAGATTTTCTAGTTGCAGTCCTGGTCTACCCAGAGCATTGACACAGTGGTGAAAAGCCCTATCTACTTTTAGAGTTCATATCTGCTAGATTTAGAGCTCAGAAATCCTGTTGTCCTTTAATTAGTTTGGAGATATGTGCTGTGAATGCTGTTTCAGCTACTTGATATTTTATGAAAATTAAGTGAATGCTACTGTTTATGAGCAAAATTAGGACATGACTTGAGTCACAATGTACTGCTTCTAGGTTTGGAGAGATTGCCACTCTCCAGACTGGTTTTGTTTCAAGCACTTTTCAGAGTGAGCATATTCTCAGAACTGCCTGTCTTTCTTTTCTATGACTGAATTTATTTAGATGAACTTTGTTGACATTCAAAGTTTAAAAGCCTGCACAATGTCTAGTCTTCTCCTTCTTTCTGGCCAATGAGTTGTCCTTCCAGAATAAAAATCCTTTCCTTTTTAGTCCATATGATTATACAACCTAATCAATCACTGTGAAAAACAGCGGTGAGGATTTCTAAACATGATGTGGGTAAGTATGGTGAACATATATTTACCTTCTGAAGGCTACAGGAATTGCAGTATGTCAAATTGTAGTGTGTTGCATATATGGGTATTATATATATACTGTTATTTCAGTACTCGGCCATTAACTTTTTCTTTATTTATTATAAAGCAACCTAAGATGGGTAAACCCCAGCAATATGGATCTCCCCTTCTTCCCAGGTTTTTCAGATCTCCCTACTAGTTTCTCTTTGGCTCTCCCTGAAGGAAACAGCAGATGAGCAGTTCTTGGAATTGCCTGAACAGCTAAGTGTAAGAACGGAGTAATACAGGAAGAAAGACCCTGTAAATATTGCAGAGAACCAGCATTTTTAAAGTACTCCCTCATTCCTGATTGCAGCATAAGAATGTACATTCATAAGGCATGCCACACTGAAATTGATGAGAACCTTTTTGTGGACTGCACAGTTTGTGTACTAAGCCTCCAGGTTCTTAAAGTGAACCTTGCTGCTACAAAGAGCTCTTAAAATTACATTTAAATTGGAAATAGAAATCTCCTCAGCCCTGACATTGGAGCCGAGTTATTATTTCCCATGCCTGTCTTCTCTCACTCAGGAAACCGCTGCAACATGAAACCCTCTTCTGATTGTTCCTCCTCCAAATGCCTCTCTCAACTGCGTAAGATACACTATTTCTTTGTGAAAGGAGGAATAACATGGGAATTTAGGCAAGCAGAACAGTCCTTATGCTCAGACTGAAAAAGCAAGGTCAAGAGGGGTCTTATTTTCCCAGCCACTGAAACGTGTTTACCTTCTTCCTTCATCTTGGCACAGAAACCTGTAAAGTGCAATTTCCAGTTCAGTAAACTGCTGCAGCATAACCAAAAGAGCCCTCAGGTGTATGTTAAGACTCAAGAGAACATATAATTCCAGCAGTTCACTGTTACAGAACCAAGTAGTGGTGAGACCACATCTATATACACCTGTATACAGATCTGGACATGCAATTTATTTTAAGACCAAACACATAAGAAGCGGAATCTGCTCAACTTAAAAAGATGATAAACAAGAAAGAACATGACTATTGGATTCTAAATGTCGTAATGTAGAGGGGAAAGTCCTGGGAGAGAAAATTTTTAGTGAAGAGCTCTGATGGGAAGAAAAGATTAAATGCTCTCTGCAGAGATATTTTTTTCTGTATATTAGGTGAAGATCCATAACCACTTGAAGGAGGATCTGGAGCATCTCCCAACAGGCAGAAATACTCAGGGAAAACTTGGAATGAGTTGTGTCCATTTGCAAGAGATATTAGGTAACATGATTTCATGCAAGTTACTCAGCAAGGGCTCCAGATGTATCGCTTTGAGGATGCTCAAATGCCTGGGTATTGAGATTTTTATCTCCACTGAGAAGTGAACTGAGGAAATGTGGATCAGAATGTATAGGTCAGTCATGAACATTATCCGTTGCATTGGTTCACTGGCTGTTAATGTAAGGCTATTTAAAAGAAGCATAATTTATCTCCTAAGAATTTAATAAGGTGTCCACAGAAAGGCAGCGTGATCACAGTTGAAGACTGACTCATGGTCATATTACTTAAACAAGAACCTTGTTTGGGTTTTGCTTGGAAGGGAAAGGAGCACTGGCATTTCTGTCTGACTTGAAATGGGAAATACAAGATCTTGAGTGGTCAACTACCAAGGCAAAATATCTGCACAAGATGGTTACCTGTCTTCACTTCACACTCATGAGTTCATGTGTTTTCTTACATGAATAAAAACAACAGAATGGTCTGTAACAATAAGCCTTAAAAGGAGAGTGGTGATGTGGAGATCTTATGCTGTTGTCAAGCAGGTATCAGGAGTAAGCTTTGTGGGTTCTTCCCTGATTGAGTTGGTTGTCATCTATAAATAGAATCCAACAAGTGATGCTGCAGGGACAAAAAAAAAAAATCTTAAGGAAGGAAGAGATGGCTTCCTGTCAACACCATACAGAGTTTTGTCCTTCTTCTGAATTGTTCTGTCCTCCTTCTTTCTATTCTACCTGAATGTTTTTGTGTGGATTTTCTTACTTTAAATGATGTTTCTCTGGGTAACTCATCACAGGTGTCTGAAAGAACCTTTTCTTGGTCATGTACAGAGCAGTGCAGGTGTTTTGGAGCAATATGGGATTCCTTTGATTTTTCGTGTATCAGGCATTATACCAAGACTTGAAAATAGAGCTACTGTATCGTCTGGTGCTATACTGCAGGCATCCACTAACATCTGCCAAAGGTTGCATTCCTTGCAGAGATCTGTGGCTCACCAGGGGATAAGGTGATATGTGCCTTTGCAGTGATCTACCTTGCACTTCAAACACAGCTGCTGTCAGGAACTGGACAATGTGAAAAGCTTGGTTCAGTCTCTGGTCACTTTTCTTACCACCATTCCTTTCCTAGTTTGCAGACAGATTGGAGCATTTCCTTCTTTTGTTTATTTTACACGGGAAAAATGGCTCATTTCCCTGTCCCAGCTGCTCTGAAAGGTTTTCTAGTTTCTCCAGAATATATTATATTATTCTTTTTTCTTCTCAACACCATACATTTACCATGTATTGTAATCTGTCTGCTGTCATTAGCTTCATCCTATAGAGTCACCGTCAAATTCTGTTTTACACAGAAATGTTTAGTCTTCAGTTTGGGAGATATGTACAGTCCTTTTAAGATTCTCATACGCCAATACCACTCCTGAGTAATTCCAAGAAGCCTTGAATGGCAGGAAGAAGAAAAGCTTGAGGTCAGCTGTGCAAGTTACAAGACAAGCACTGCATTCTTTACTCTGGCCAGACTTCCACTGCCATAGGTGAATGTTTGGATTGAGACTAGGGCCACAAATTTTTTCCTGATATAGTTGAACAGGCCACTGTCTCACTAAGGACTGTGTTCTGTATCTGTTAAAGAGCTTCAGTGGTGATTTCAGATGGGACTCATTGGGACCCAACATTTGCACTGAATATGTTACTTACACAGAAGTAGATTTAAACCATCTAATGCTTTTTTATAAGAAAACCAAAGCACTTAAATGTTTTCTTGAATTTGATTCAAATATAGGTGGACTCCAGATCAACGTGATTGCTGACCTCACTGTCAAGTAGCTCATTATTCTTTAATTTTTGCTTATATTGCAGAGGTATATAGAACCCAGGCAGGCTAGAACAATCCTGTACACACACCCAGTTAGAGAGCTCTGTTAAATCATGAATAATACAACCTTTACAAAACTGTGTTTTATAGCCTTATCAGGGCTTGGTTAAAATTTCAGAGAGATGGAAGAATACAAATATTTTAACATGAGAAGTGCTGATGATTTTGTGACTGGGTACAGCCATAGGGGCTCGGCTGGCAGTGATGCCTTGCAATATGAAAGGATGGGTAATCCTGCTGCTTAGAGTGAGGAGAATTAAGAAGCCACCTTTAACATGGGAGCTGTGTTGGCTGAGGAGGCCACTTAGCAAATTCTTTAGTTGAGCATTCAAGGGCACTCTCTTGCAACTCGATCCTCACTTTTCCAAGTGCAGGGAGGAGAAGAATGTTTCACTGTCCAGAAAGCACCCGGGCCTTGAGATAAATGAGGAACGAAACAAACGTTTCCATTCATATCAGTGGCCCCTCCTTACTAGCGTCCTCACTGATCTGTAAAAACCTTCTTTGTAAGTGGTTTCTAAAGTATAATCTGTTCTTTTAATATCAGTTGATCGAATAATTCCAATGCAAGGTTTGTTTCTTAAAGGTTTTGAGAAGTGTTGCAAGTAGCAAGAGTTTTTAATAGAAACCTGAAGCAACTGACTGAGGAAAATTTCCTCATGACTGTTACTGTTGTGGGGAAAACTGGAGAAAAATCAAGTCCAAAGCACTGAAAGTCATGTGAATAGCTACAGAGTGGAATTCAGGGGCTTTGTTTCAGTAATTGTAATGAAATTGCTCCCAGCAGAGGCAAGGAGCAGAAGAGAAATTTTAAAGGTCCAAGCAGGCAATAATAGAGCTCTACCTGCCTTCCTAAAGCACTGAAGGAGTCCTGAGCACAGAATTAGCTTACAGAGCAGGGCTTTCCTTTTCAAAACAGATTTCTCTTTTTCTTTCATCATACAGAAGTCCACACCAGATACTAGGGTGAACTTTACAGGGAACTAGATTTGTTTTGTCTAAAGCCCAAGAGAAAACCAACAGCCCTGAAATGGTTAAAGTGGAATAAAACTGAAGTGTGTGTGTGTGTCTGTGTGTGTAAGGATGGTTTGTTCTTATTCTTTCTTTTTTCTTTTAAAGAGAGCTAAAATCAGTTTGCTGAAAAGTCACATTCACTCTTCGGGGAAGTTCCAGACCAAGGTTATGTTGCAGCTACAAAGAATTTGGAAAACAACATGTAGGCTTAAAAAATGAACGATTCCTTCACATATATAACTTACCACATCATTCTCGATCATAATTATAGACAGATTTGGATTGAAGCGATTATTGAAAGTATTGTCCTTAAAGATAATCAGGGACATGACCACTAGTGACACTGTGATGGAAAGGACTAAACACTGCAGTCCATCATCTCAGACCTTGAAATGGCTGAGATATGCAAAAGTGCACGTTTTATCCAAGAGGAATAAATAGCACAAAAGGAGGAAGAAAAAAAAACCCAAGAGGAGGAATCAAGTGGCTTTGCAGACTGCTGTGTTTGGGGAACAATTTGACAGAGACAGAGAAAGATGATGATAACTTGAAAAAAGTATAATTTGTTATGATTACCTCTTTTTTTTTTTTGTTCCTCCCAAAGCAGTACAGTTTGTAGTTTATACCCATTGCAATTTATACCTGAGTAAAAAAATGGCTTGGGTAAAAAGATAGTTTGCTTGAGAACATACTTGGGTAAAAGATAGCTTAGCAAAGTAAAGTATAATTTAATCCCTTCCCTTACCTGGGCCTCCACTAAGCATTTTAGATGTCTTGAAACCTCAGGTAATGAAGCCCCTTGCAAAAGTCTATTAAATGCTTTGTGGGTGGGATTAATTTCTTGAAGGACACCAAATAGCAGGGAGAGATGATTTCCGAGTGTGGCATGATTCAGATAATGCTATACTTCCTCATCATGAGGCAAATGCCTTGTATAAATGTTTCTGCTGCACTTTGATTAGTTAGCCCTGTCCACCTCTATGTTTTTTATACAGACAAAACTGTGTATTCTCTAAGTAATGTGAACAACTGATTATGTTGCTCTTAGCTACTGATGCTTTCACTTTGCAGGCTATTCCATCCAAAGATAATAGCACTGATGTGGTTGTCACCATATATAAAGATGCATCTGTGAAAGAGGTCAGAGCAAATAGAGAGTTTATAATCCTGGGATCCTGCACAGCGTAACTATCAGCTGAGGGATATGACAATTACCTGTTACTCTGCAAAGGGGACAGAAAAAGTCCTCAAAGAATATGGATGGTTAAAATGAACATTTTTGTTTCCTCTTTGAATTTAATTCTTCTCTTCCTCTCAGTATTAGAAAGCAGCACGCCATATCTGGCTCCAGCAGAGCAATACATTGGAGATGCCATGCCACACTCTTAAACCTTTGAGTCACATTATGCTGTTTAAAAGGATTCAAAAGCCATAATACGCTGTTAAAAACATTGAAGTATGCGTAACACACATACTCTGATCTCGAAAACCCTCTGATCTGTAGACCTACCTTTTCTGCTTGCCATTCTAGGCTCCTTCCCTTTTACTTGCTCTCCATATTTTGCCTGTTCTCCTTCTGTACGTCTTCCACTAGCATGATCAGTTTTGGCACTAGCAGCCATCCAAACGCATGATAGACTTTTAAAATAGGTACCTGAAGTCTCCTGTTTCCTCCATCCTCCATGCCTACACAAAGCAGTAAGACTCCCATGCCTAGAAGGCCTTGTTGCAATGGCTCTGTGAACAGCCCATACAGAAAAAATGTGGGGAAATCTCAGACCCCGTGTCAAAACACTCTGTAGCAATGTGCATTTTGCTTGAACACTGGGTCTTTCCTTGGAAGTTCTTTGTGGACATGCTCAGTGAGTTTCCAATAGCACAGATGCGGGATGCTGAACCATCTCCAAATGGCTGGCTCAGCTCTGGACCAGTGTCTTCATCTCATTTAGAGCCACCCAGAGGCTGCAAAGCAGCTCACTCTCTGCCTTTTTCCTTCCCACATATTCATCTTGCACTCCAAGGCTCAACTCCACAGAGGTATTTGGGCTCCCCACTCCTTGAAATCAGTGGGAGCTATGTGCCTACACAGGAAGCAGATAGGAAACATGTTACAGATCCAGGCCTGAAATTTTGAATCTCTTGTTTACCGTGTGTTGATGATGATAGGACTGAAAAGGGACTACTGTGAAGAAATGTTTTGGTGGCCTCAAATTGCTCTGCTCTGGAGGCTTAAAAATGGTACAGAGGAGGATCCTGTTACACTGAATGAATTACAGCGGTCCCAGTCCTCCCAGCTAAAGTCTGATTCCTGTCTGGCTAGACTGCAGTGGAAAGGGTGACTTTCCAAGCCTTGCAGTTGCACACTGAGCTCCCCAAGAGCTGGGGTCCTAAATCCTTCTCCCTGATTCCCCAGTCCTCCATGGCTGATTCAGTCAGTCATGCATAAGCAGTGCTAGAAACATACTGGAGTGGAATCGTAGAATGGGTTTGGAAAGGACCTTAAGGATCATCCAGTTCCAACCCTTCTACCACCCTTCTGGTGGGACACCTCCCACCAGACCAGGCTGTTCAAGATCCCATCCAGCCTGGCCTTGAACACTTCCAGGGAGGGGGCATCCACAGCACCCCTGAGCAACCTGTGCCAGTGTCTCACCACCCTCAGCATAAAGAATTTCTTCCTAGTGTCTAGTCTAAATCTTCTCTCTTCTAATTTAAAGCCATATCGCCTTGTCCTGTCACTACAAGTCCTTGGAAAAAGTCCCTCCCCAGCTTTTGTGTAGACTCCCTTCAGGTATTGAAAAGCTAATATGAGGTCTCCCCAGAGTCTTCTCTTCTCCAGGCTGAACAACCCCAAGTCTCCCAGTCTGTCCTCATAGCAGAGGTGCTCCAGCCCTCTGATCATCTTTGTGGCCCTACTCTGGACCTGTTCCAACAGTTCCACATCCTTCTTGTCTTGAGGGTTCCAGAACAGGACAAAATACTCCAGGTGGGTTTTCACAAGAGTGGAGCAGAGGGGGAGAATCAATTCCCTTGATCTGCTGACCATGCTTCTTTTGATGCAGCCCAGGATATGGTTGGCCTTCTGGTTTGTGAGTGCACATTACCGGCCCATGTCAAGCTTCTTATCGACCAGCACACTCAAATACTTCGCTGCAGGGCTGATCTCAATCGCTTCATCCCCCATTGATGCCCTGATGGATTGCCCCAACCCGGGTGTAGGACCTTTCACTTGTCCTTGTTGAACCTCATGATGTTCACACAGGTCCACTTCTCCAGCTTGTCCAGGTCCCTCTGGTGTGACATCTGCCCCACTCAGCTTGGTGTCATCCACAAACTGGCTGTATCAGCAACGAAAATATTAAACTGCTCAGTACGGACCCCTGAGGGACACTGCTTGTCACGGGTCTGCATCTGGACATGGGGCCATTGACCCCTACTCTCTGATTGCGACCGTCCAAGCAATTCCTTATCCACTGAACAGTCCACCCATCAAATCCACGTCTCTCCAATTTAGAGAGAAGGATGTTGTGGGGGACCATGTCAAAGGCTTTATGGAAGTCCAGATAGATTGCATCCATTTCTTTTCCTGTGTCCAATGATGTGGTCACTCCATCATAAAAAGCCATCAGGTCGGTCAGGCAGGACTTGCCCTTGGTGAAACCATGCTGACTGTCTTGAATCCCCTCCCTGTCCTCCATGTGCTTTTGCATAGCTTCCAGGAGGATCTGTTCCCTCCCAGGCACAGAGGTGAGGCTGACAGGTCCGTAGTTCCCAGGATCGTCTTTCCTACCCTTTTTAAAAATGGGCGCAATGTTACCCTTCTTCCATTCACCAGAGACTTCCTCTGACTGTCATCACTTTTCAAATATCACAGAGAGTGTCTTGGAAACCACATCAACCAATTCCCTCAGGACTCTGGGATGCATCTCATCAGGTCCCAAAGACTTAGATATGTTCAGGTTGCTCAGTGGTCCTGAACCTGATTTTCCCTTACAGTGGGAAGGACTATACACGCCTGGTTCCTGTCTTGTTGTCCATTGAACCAGGAGGAGTGAGGAGAGAGGTTACCACTGAAGACTGAAGAAAATCTTGTTGAATTGATGAGCCTTCTCCTCATCTGTTGATACGAGGTTACCATTTTCATTCATCAAGGGGTACATTTTTTTTACCCTTCCATTTCTGGTTGACATACCTATAGAAGCCCTTCTTCTTATTCTTTGCTTCCCTTGCCAAGTCCAGCTCCAGCTGTGCCTTGTCCTTCCTGACCCTATCCCTACACAACCGGGCTGCATTCCTATACTCTTTCCAGGTTATGGGTCCCCACTTGCACTGCCTGTGCAATTCCCTCTTGCTCTTCAGTTAGACAAACAGGTCTTGACTCAGCCAAGCTGGTCTCTTCCCTTTGCTGCCTGATTTCCTACACTTGGGGACTGAGTGCCCTTACGCTCTATGGGAAGCATCCTTAAATACTTGCTAGCTCTGTTCTGCTCCCTTGCTCCAGAGGACCATTTCCCAAGGGGTCCTACTGACTAACTCCTTGAAGAGCTGGAATTTTTCTTTCCTAAAATTGAGAGTCCTGACTATGCTCCTCACCTGTCCCCTATTCCTCAAAAACTTGAACTCCACCAATGCGTGATCACTGCAGCCCAGGCTGCCTCCGATCTTGACATCGCTGATGAACTCACTTGCATAGGTGACCATCAGGTCCAGTATCGCATCTCCTCGGGTAGGGATGGATCTTATCTGGGTTAAGAAGTTATCTTCAATGCACTCTAGGAGTCTCCTGGATTGCCTACAGTTTGTTGTGTTGCTTTTACAGCAACTCTGAGAGTGGCTGAAGTCCCCTAGTAGGATGAAAGCTTGTGAGCGAGAAGCTTTCTGTAGCTGAAGGAAGAAGGTTTCATCAGCAGGCTCCTCTTGATCAGGTGGCCTGTAGTAGACGCCAACCACAAGGTTCCTTTTCTTGCCTTGGTCTTTTGTTCTCACTCATAAGCTATCAACTTATTCATAGCTAATATTCAGGGACCGTTCTTCACAGTTCTTCAATATACAGAGGGCAGAGCCTCTGCTGCTCCTTCCTGGTCTGTTCCTTCTGAACAGCCTGTAGCCATCGATAGTCACACTCCTGTCATGGGATTTATTCCACCAAGTTCCAGTCACAACAATCAGGTCATACCTTTCTAGCAGCATGCTTTCTTCCAGTTCCTCCTATTCGTTACCTGAGCTGCATGTGTTTGTGTAGAGGCACTTCATCTGGGCAGCTGGGCATATCACTTTCTTAGTGGAACACTCCTTATTTCTCTTAAGGTGTTCCATGGCATTTTCCTCATTGGCTTCTACCTCAGGAGCATCAGCTCATCATCACAAGGCTTCAGCCATGCTGCAGCTTCCCAGCAGTAATGTCACACCAAGTTCTACCTCTTACACTGGTGAAAAAGGCAAGGGATTAAGCCAGGTTGTTTGTTTTTTTTTTTGTAGGTGATCCCATCTATAGCCCATTTGTGCTTATAAGCCCCATGTCTATAATAAACTTTGCCTTGAGCTGATGGCTTCCCTTGTAAACACAATGACCTCCTTGTCTTTATTACCCCTACTTCAGATACTCCAGTAAGCATCAGAAAATTAGGCCTTCAGCTTCTATTGGCATGTCTCATTTAAAGACCCTTCAGCTGGGTACACAAGCCTCAGGATCCCACCAAGCATGTGGGTATTTACAAAGGGTATTTACAAACACAGCTGGGACTCCTGGCTAACGAAAGTTAAGTGCTTTACTGTCTTCTCTGCCTTAGACAATCCTCACTTTTTCAAGATATTTGGGGTTTTGTTATTTCTGGGAACGGGTGAGGTGGCAAGGCCTAGCCATATAGTTGCCTTTAACTTAACTGCAGAAATTTAAGACTCTTAAGAAGTTGCCCTTTTGAGTTTACTCTGTGTTTCAATCTTGTGAGTGGCAGCTGTGGCCTGAGCATGATCATTATTGTTTCTCTGGAGAGATACATCGCTAGTTATTAACACTGATAAAGTTTATACAGGGATAGTGGAGTGAAATCCCAATAGCTTTTTGGCTGAGGGAACGTGAAAGAGTTGAACGCAAGATCTGTAGCTGAACAAGAAAAAACTTTGTTTAAATTTCAAGTAACATCACTGCTAGATGCAGCAACTGTTGCTCAGTTGGGATGGAGCAAGGTGTGCAGTGTAAACCCATGCCGCCTCCAGTCCTTTTTAGCATTCGGGTTTGTCCATGCTTAGGAGAATATGTCCCACAATTCAAGTGAGATGCAAAACAAAGCCTCTCTGGCCAGCACTGCCCCAGTTATCATTTGGAGAAGCCTAACCTAGAACACCTGTGTCAGCCACCCAAATCTGGGGTTAACCTGCCCTATTTATCTATTAATTATTTTTGTGAAAGCTGATCTAAATGTTAACTGAGATTGCTGTCCTGCTCTAATAATCCCATTGTAGCAGATGCTGTGTAAACAGTAACTTCTATCTTGAAAGGATCTGAAAAAGAAGCAAAATGGCTTGGAAGACAGCAATGGAAAAAGCTGCAGAGTTAAGTGTTGTCGTGCAAGTTTATTTCAGTGGGTTGGAAACTCTACTGTATTGTTTATGGATGATCTATCCAGACAAGGGGGTTTCTTTCCACCCATCTTCTGTAGCCCAGTCTTGCACAGTAGCTCTTCACTCTTTCATCAGGTACTTGAGGAATGCAACTCATGCTAAGTGTACAAATAAATGAGGAAGGAGGCATAATCATCTGCCGTGGAATGCTGTCTCGCATGCTGACTCCTGTGTGTGTACACACACATACACACACTCTCTCATTTATGTATACACAAAGAGACACAGAAGGAGGTGAGGAGGGAAAGATTTTAAGCCTCACACTAAGCTTCACAAAGGAAGAGAATGGATTCTCTGAGTGAGCAGTAAAGATTTGGAGGAGAATCCAGCTGCAGCTTGTGTTTCATATTTGTGTTGGATGCTCAAGTTTCCAAATTAAATCTTCAAGTTAGACAGGAGTCCATGTTGTCTACTGATCATCTATTTAGGGAAAGAAGAAGAACAGAAATGAAAGAAGAAAAATACTTGCAAACAACAGTAGTAATTAAAATAAAGGGTTTAAGAGTTACCACCCCTCCCCCCAGCCAGATTTGTCTGGGGAGGAGATATATAACTTCAACTACTGGCTCCGTACTTGCTCAAGATCCGAAATATTTAAACCAGGTCCCAAAAGCCCATACACATTTTTAATCAAAACCTGCTCTTTTTGCTTCCTTTTCTGCGTAGATGTCCTGACCTGATAGAACACCAATACCTCATTAATACCTCATCAGCACAATAAAAATGATGGAAAATCAGCAATGACCTTCAAACTGTTTCAACTGTACACATACTGTGTTAGATAATTTGTTCTCAGGTTCAAGGTTATACATGGCATCATAAGGGGCTCGCCTCCTCCCCCCTCCTTCCAGTGCTAAACAGGGTTGGAGTCTTGCCAGCACAAAAGAATCTGCAGGCAGCTCCTTCAAGATTGAAAAATAAAGTTTTATTTTTTCCCCTGCAGGAAAGAAAAAAAAAAAACCCTGAAGAAAAGCAGACAGCTGCTAACTAGTTGTCTAGCTGTCTATTTGTGGACACTTTCTTTCATCTTGTCATACCTTTTGTGCTGTTTGAAATGTTTGGAGCTTAGACTTGAAGAACACTCAGTGGATTCCAGACTTGTATTAAAAGAAAGAAAAAGAAAGACAGAGAAATTCTGTCAACAGATGTGTGTGTTTGTGTGTTGCAGCCACATCATTCCAAACATCAGTTAGAGCACTGATTTTATTTTTATCTTAGTGAAGGAATTTTTTTCAGATAAGAAAATATACAGTAATAATGCAATTTGTAAGAAAAGCATATATATTTAGAATGCAGGTAACAGGGATATGTTGTGAGCCCTCTGCAAAAGACACAGAGGCCATTTGGTCAATCACATGTGTCGCTTTTGCTGTTGTGCTGTTCTGTTTTCACAGAATGGGTAAAGAAAAATCTCTTTCTAGATGGTTTTCCTTTGCCATCTAAACTTGTGGAAAGAAACAAGGCAAAAGCCTAATTAATATCAGTGATTTTGTGAGCTTTAGACCAGACTGTGGTGTGCCAAATGTGCTAACACTACCTCTGCTGGCTTAGTTGCCTTCTGTTATTCAGACAGTGAGCAGAGTAGGGGACTGGCTCTCATTCTGACTTCCAGATGTACTTCTGGAGCTTCTCAATTCCCCAAGCTTACCTCTTCTTCCAGCATAAAGGAGGAAGCAAAACCAGCTGACAAGTGATGAAAAGTCAGGAAGGAATCACTGAATTTGTTTCCCTGTATCAAGGAACCCTTCTCATCCCATCCTGTGTCAACTATCCTTCTTGGCACCCTGGAGGCAAAGAACTGTCTTCAGACGTCCTCTTGCCTCAGGAGGAGCAATGCTTTGTGGCTGTCAGCAAGTCTAAGGCAGCAGTTTCCCAGAAAGGGGGGGTTAATTGGAGGTATCTGAGAATCCACAGCCCATTCCCACTAGTGTCTCGGGGATTAGTGTTAGACAGGGAACAGCATCTCTGCCCCTCCTCTCCATGCCAAGAGGTTGCTGTAGCAGAAGCTCCAGGTGCTGTGTGGCTGCTTGTGCATCCTGTGACCCATTTGGGTATATTTCTTAATCAGTGGGGCAGGCTGGAGAGGTAACATCCTCACCATAACCTGTGACTGAATTTCTTCTCTGGCAATTAACCTGACTGCTGGAGGTAGGGTGAGCCTGGGGGTTCATTGTTTCTTGGATCAGGATTGTCCGAGAGGAATTTTATTGGATCAGTGTTTTGCCCTTCTCCACCAGCAGCCTTTTCTTCCTCTTCCTGCATTCTCCAAAATACCAAAGCTGTGAGGACAATAGTGTGAATTATGCTGTTTTCCAGCAGCTGAGAAGCCTGTTGTCTTGATATCTCAGGTAATTCTTCTTGATCCCTGCATCAGACAAATTTAGCTGCCAAAGGAAGGGTATGAGACCTTCATTTGAAATAGCTTCTGCCGTGCTGACTTCTCTTTCTTTAGACAAAGTGCCCAAAAATAACTAACTTCCTGAAGCAATCCCATAAGTTCTCTTATGCTCTTTAGCTCTGCCTTTCAAGCCACCTGGCCTGCCATAGCACATAGAGCGATAAGCAGAGGTCCTCTCTTCTGCACTGTGACCCAATCAGCTATGCCAGAGGATGTCCATGTCAACAGCATGAGCTTTTGAGACTCAAGTGGCATGGGGGGAGTCACAGCTTCACACCTTGGATGAGAAAGAAGACCTTTAAAGAACGGGATGGCTTTTCCTACTGACAACAGATGTCTTTTTGGAAACTCATTGATTAGACCTTGAATGATCAAGGGGCTGAAGAGAGATGGCGTATTTACATATTAAAAGAAACTCCACTTTTGGGATCAATTAGACTATTCAGGGTTCACACTATACCCCCCTTTTTCCCAGACTTTATACAGCCCTTGCTAGGATTAAGCCCCCATCGAGTAGATTATCTTTACATAGAGGCTGAATCTAGTGTTACAGGCTCTTTATTTTCTCTTCTTTGAGACTGAGCAGGGTATCCCCTTGAAGTTCTTAACCCTTAAAGCACTTTATCTAGTATTTATTGTTTCTTCTCCACAGGCATCTGAGATGGCAGCACTGGTATACAGACCCCACCTGTCCTTGTCCTCCATAAGGGCACTGTCTCTCCTCCCCCCCCTTCTTCAGTACACAAGAGGCCCACTGAGTCACATCAGCATCAGGCCCTCTGTTTCCTAATCCTTTTCATGTCCAAGATGTGTGCACCATTCTTGCTTGACTCGGGTGGGCTGCGAAGTTCCTGTCAAATGCAAACATATTCCAGCTGCTGGGAGTTTGATGCATTAATTCTGAGGGCCATCAGTGGACTGGGTGATGAAAAGGTCAGCATTGACTGCCTGAGAAGAGGAGAGATAAGAGGAACGTGGTGCAGAGGGTTACAAAGGAGAAAGAAGCTTAAAGAAGATTCCTGCAGCAACGCTGTGTCTCTTAAGTGCACCAGTGCTTTAAAGGAAAAGGTTTGAGGTTACTGGGCGTAATCTTGTACTTCCTCCTAAAATGACAGCTTCTGGAGAAGGCATGAGTCCAAATGGACTTATGGATCTGGTTTCTCTGTGTCTATGCTACACAGGCCATGTGTGGTCATGTGTGCTGTAGGACACTCCTTACTAATGTGTACCAATGAGGCATCCCTCATGAACCAATGAGTGTCTAATTCCACCTATGTCATTCCTCCTGTGCTGTCTTCCCTGCCCTGATGGGACCATTGCTGCACACTATCTCTTAGGACCCATATATGAGAAGAGGAAGAGATTTGCTGAGCAGGATTATCTAGACTGTGGTGATCTTTCCTTCTCACTATTCCCATAATTGAGCAAAGAGACATATTTCCCTTGTTATCCTCCTGTTCTCCAAAATTATAGACTTCTGTGAACTGCTTTTCTTACTGATTTTTAATAGCTTCTAGCTGTGGGCATCGGAGTCTGCTTCAGTGCTATCACACTGACTTCTGCCTCTTTCAGCAGAAGAAAGTGCTCAAAAATAACATCTTGAGGTGATTCTCAAAGGCTGTGGGATTTTAAATGACACAGGCAGCATTATCCTGGTTTTATTGCTAGACAAGATCCCAAAATCGTCTTAGCTGATGCATTTTCACTATTCCAGTCTAACTGTGCCAGTCACTTGCCGTGTCTTTGCTCTATAACAGGGCATGTCAGAACTGAAACAAATGGAGCTCCATTGATTTTCATGGCCCATCTTAATTTAAGAAGGATAAGATGGCCTTACTTTCTACCTATTAGCTACTAGCATGTCTGCTGGCAAGCAAATGAAGGATACACTTTTTTTCCCTTTGTGCCGGATACATTTCTTCTGCAGTCGTGGTACCCGAGTACGAACAGGAATAGTCACCGCCCATCCTTCATTGACAACGGCCACTTATGTGAAAAATGCAGAACTGAGCAGACTAAGACTAAATGTGCTGGAAATATGAAAAGGAGAATGATCTTTGCCTGTGCATCAAAGAGCATTAAGGCATTATGAAGCAGATTCCTCTTGCTCTCTGGTTTAATTCAGATGGGATTTTCTAGCCACAGAATCAAGCTCTTTATTGTGGGATTTCCTTCCTGCAGGGGCTGGGAAGTCATGGGTTCTGTACAGAACACAAAAAGACATAAATGGGTCCAAGGAGTTTCTGTGGAGATGATAGCAGACCTTACTGCTATTCCAAATGTGCAATGCTGTTGGACCTGAGAGGTACTAGTCCTAGTGAATTCCAACATGGGATATTTGATCGCCTTTTCTAGATTTTCACGTTGCCTGTTCTTAATCAAGTCATGCTTTTCTAAATATTTTTCTTCTTGATATCTTAAAATAGTTTCCCAGGCTGTCTATACTGCTGACGTTAACATGCTCCAGTTCGTGTTCCCTTTTACAAAAAAATGCATAACTGGCTTATGTAATTCACTTTTGAGTCCATAAGCCATTTCTCCTAAACACAGCCTTCATGTGGAAACATCCAAGGATGCTTCCTTGACTTTCAATTGCCTTTTTTTTTTTAACTTCTGATAGTATTACATCACCTAAACCTGTGGCCCTAATTCACTGCTAAATATTCAGTGTTCCCTCTGATGCTTCCTGTATTGTCTCATTTTTCCCCAATTATCGGTTTAGCTAAAATGCTGCATGGCTTCCTCTGTATGTGCTAGCTAAATCATACGTAAAATGATCAGTGTTTACCTGATCAGTTTTGTATCGTTCTCTTGTAAAACACTGGTTCTGTAACAATGATCAAAGTATTTAATATGGTTTTTCCTTTCTTATGCGTACTTATTCGTCGTTGATATTTCATTTGCCTGCTAAGACCTGCAATTGTTAGTTTTGATGTTACAAGCTGTTGAACATTTCTTGCCTTCAAGTCTCATGGCGTTTGCCCAGTATCATTGAGTGCTTCTTATTTCTAACTCTTCCTTTTCTAAGTCTGTTTACACTTATAAACATGCCTAGTTTATCATCTGATGTTATCCCCTATTCCTTTGCCAGAGCATGGCTGTTTTTTATCTTGTGTTTTAAGCTAGTAAATATGAGCGTTCATGAAAGATGAGGTACACAACAAATTTATCTCTAGTTGTGCCATCAAGTAGAAGTGTGGCTGCCTTTAAACAGAATGTGTCAATTCTGTGATTTCCGTGATTTTCTTTAATAGGGCTGTTGTAACTTGTCTCCTGTTACACTGAGATACACATTAGGCATATTCTTAGTAATAAGACCACTGTTCATGAGTATACACTAGTAGTTCTGTATCACAGGTGGGAAATGACAGTGCTGGTGGTCTGTAGGCAGGATAAAGTTGATAGGGTTTTCCTGGACAATCTGGTCTAACGGCTGTGGAAAGTGTTAACTGATCCCAAATACACCATGTTCTGCTTATAATGCAATGGTTGGTGTCATCTTATATACTGACCTGGTGGAATGTCTGTCTAAACTGTTCACTGGGATAAAGTATCTTGTGCATTTGCAAAAATGCCTCTTCTTGTCTTCTGGCTCCTCCCTTATTTGTCCTCTAGTATTTCTTGGTGGTTTTTTGCATCCTGACTTACCTCTTTGATTCATCTGGTGTTGGGTGTACACATGCATACAAATCTGATCTCTCCCTGCACACTACCAAACAGGGCCTCTGTTTAATTCACCTTTGGCTCAACTGCCAGTGCTGTAATACCCTTCATGGGTACAGGTGTTTGTGGAAGTGGCAATGCTGCAACATTTGTGAAGGGTGGTGGTAACGCTCACCATGCCAGCACCCCCACAGACACAGAACAGGGTCTTTCTGCAGGTGTAGAAGCAGTGCTGTCACTTGATCCATGCAACTTCATGCCCACTGAGTCCTGCTTTTAGAACTAGGTTGCAAATGTGACATAGCTGCTATTTTCACCTGTTTGACCCTTCCTTTATAGTATGCAAGTAAACACATCAGATGATAGGATTACAGATAATGTTGATTACTCACACACATGGGGCCTGAATTATGTTCATGGAAACGAATGGACAGCACTCTACTGGCTTCAACAGGAGTTTAAGTCTGGCTGGAAGGTACATGTAACACCAACACTGGAAAGCATCTCCAAAATGTTGTCATCTCATGGACAATTTCAGTATCTTTTTCTTTTTTCCTCATAATCATTTCTTCTGGGCTGTTTAGTAGAAAAAACAGCAGTGTGCAGTCACGACAGGTGTTTTCTGATATACATACACGTAATGGAATATATTTGTGAATGTGGCTGTTTGTGTTTTGTTGACAGAGCCTGCTCACTCTGTGCCTTACATTAGTCATATTCTGTCCTGTCTGAGCTGAGGCTCCTCATGCAGTGAAATAGACTCAGATGGTATCATCTGGAAATGCCAGGTTTCTCCAGCGAGACCATGTGAGGAGGTGAAGAATATATACCGACTCTATTTACACAGCAGGATTGCAGCATGCCAATAAGAGAATGGGTGAATGGGAGTGGATTGAGTAGAGGGGGAAATCAGCAAGCCAGACCTACATAAAATGAGGAGAAAACTGTTCCGCACAAAGAGGCTGCTTTAGAGTCTCTTTGCCTTTCTCACCCCTTGGGACAAAGGTCATAAAACTCATAAAACTCTTTCTTCTTTCCTGCCAGGAGGAAGCAGAATGACCCTTAGGTGAGGTTTGGCTCTACTGAGCCTTTCCAGTACAGACCCTCAGTAGTGATGGCAGGTCATACAAGCGACTGCAGCTGGACAAGGTTCCTTCTTCCTGCTCACTTCAGTTCTCAAGTGTTTGCTAGTAATATAGTCTGGAGAAATGTTCTTATATAGTAATATAGTCTGGAGAAATGTTCTTATAATCAATAAAGGTGAGGGATGATAATATTTAAATTATTTTAGGACACTTATTCTATCCTCCCATCCTCAACATAACTAGTTGAAAGCTGGTTTTCATCTGTTCTTTTGTGATTAAATGAAAAAGATATCTGTTAAGTGAGTATCAGGAATGAGGAAATCCCATCCTAAATTTTATCATATTAGTGGCAGAGCTGAAGACTGCTCGAAACAGTGGGAAGGCTCCCGGTGAGTTTAGTGAGCTTTCAGGTTGAGGTCTTAATGTCTAATGTTCTGAATAATATCTGTGACTATTTGTGTGTCGCTCTTCTCTGATCATAATCTCTGCTTCTTGCTGTTGAGTAAGGAGGAGCAATGCAGAAATTTAAAAGACTTACTTACATAGCAAGATAGTAGCCTTGCTTTAAAGCTACATGTCTTGCAGTGTGAGGTGCTTGAATCAACCTCAAGTGACCATGTGGAGTAACTGTACTGAACAGTCCCATCAGATTTCACTTTTTTTCTTCAATATTTACTACAGAACTTTAATTTTTTTTCTTCTGTGTAACCCTACGGTTTTGCTGCAATGTGGAGAGAGTTGGGGTGGTGGCTTTTCTCATTTTTATCTGTGCTAATATCTTGTAACTTATTTTGCAGGAATGGAAAGTAGACAAAAATCCAACCCTACTCCAGTTGATGGCAGTTTTGACTTTTTTTCCTTGGGTATAAATGGCTGAAGCAAACTCCAGGCAATGGAGAGTTAGACCCCAGTATAAGTTATTGCTAAACTGACCTTTTTATGGTCTTTTGGAAAAATCCATTTAACACAGTTCGCACCTAATTTTGAATGCTTGCATCATACCGTATTTAGTTTGGAAACTATTGTCTGTGGTCATGAATTTCTCCCTGGAGTGGCTTCCCAAGTAAGCAAAAGGGAGTGTCTTTTTGCACTTCAGAGGTATGAGTCTTTTTTTTATTAAGCACTTCGCATTTCTAACATGATGCTTATCCACACTGACTGGGTACTTGACTGCTACTGAGAGACCAGTGACTGAGAACAGCAAAGTGGTTAAAACAATAACTGAAGTATGTTGTAATTTCTCTTCTTACCTTGAGCCATATGTGTTCCTGTCTCTCCTTCTTAGAGCAGTGTATTGACTGTGATAACAGGAAGGTTTAGAAAATCATTGCAATCTAAGGAATGATTACTGCATGATGCTTAAAATTTTTCACTTGATTCTCTTGGGTCTGAATCCAACACCCAGCGAATCCAGCAGGAGTCTTTGCGTGGTCCGTGGTTTGATCAGATTCACCATAAAATCACTCTTTGAGAGATGAGTGGTAATATTTTGCAGTATATCCAAAGTGGAATATGTTTATGTGTGATTACATTAATCCAAATACTTTCAAGGTTTCATGCATATCTTTCTCTAAGGATATTAATGAATCAGGCAACATCAATGGCAAAAATGTAGAGAAATGCTGTTGATGCCTCAATCAGAATCCCTCCCATCCTTAAGTCATCAGTTGTCTTCCTGTGGAAACAGAAGTGGGAGCAAGTGCATTGAAGAACAAATTCATTTCCTCTGGGCCTTTTTTGAAGAAGGTCTGATAATTTCAGGGTGTTCAGAATCTCACTTTTAGGAACATTTAACTGTAGTATTTGAATACCTGTAAACCCAAAAGGGCCAGGCTCTTCCTCTTTGCTTAAACAGCTTCTGGTCGTAGAGCCCCTCTTACTCTCACAGCTGTCTCTGTCATAAGACTGAGGAAGGAACAACAGCAACAAAAAAAGGATGATGGCAATTTTTTTCTTATCAAAGGAAGTCTACTTCATGACTGACTCACAGGAGTAATTAACTCTCAGATTGTCTGTGTGTAAGAACAGTCTGCATTCCCTTTCCTCAGGCAGAATTCGTTATAGTTCTTACCAAGCTGGTTATTACTTCAAGAGGATTTCTTTGCTTTTCTTATGTGTTCTTGATTCTTTGAAAGGGAACTGATTCTTGGAGTAAGTTTTAAAATCCCAGTGCTTTACAAGGCCAAATATTTTACAAAATCTTGTAGGAATACTGTAGTTGTAATAGGTCAGACTACTCGTAATTTTCATGCTGACTTTGGTGGAATCCAACCACAAATGAATAAGTAGAGGGCAAAATCTCCAAAATGCAGCTAGGCTGTTGGATCAAACTGTAACACAAGACAGAACATTTTCTTCCTAATCTCTGTTAGCTGTCTGTATATACAGCAAATACTGAAGTTTTCATATGAGATTTCTAAAGCTATTTTGGCAACTGGTGGAAAAAAAAAACAGAAGGAAAAACAGTATTTGAAAAAATAATTCCTTAAAATGTGGCATTTTGAAGAAAATTCACTTTGTTCTTAGTTGTTAATGTAGCTAAGAGCATTGTTTATAGCCACTAAGGCATTATTTCTGAAAACCTACAAAGGATGTGGAGGTGACCTCCACAAGTTGTGTCCATAGATGTCCTTAAAACATTACATTTTTTCTCTTTAACATCTTGGCTTGAAGATTTGTCTCCATCCTAAATCAAACAGGGTAGAGATAGAGAACCTAATCATTTTCCAGCTCACTTCATCTTTTTATCTGATTCTATAAAGAACTCTTGGATGGGTGATCTGTAGTTTGTCGTTCACTGCTTGTAGTTTGTTTTCTTTATTTTCTTCTAAGTTAGGTCATCGAAGAGGGATGGGGGTTAAAACGTAATGTGAAATAACATCACAGATTGCAAGGCCGATGTTGCCTGTTTTCTTGCATGACACCAGCAAAATGTAGCATTCAGGATCTTGTGCACCACAACTGCATTTATCTTCACCCTGTGGCAGCGAAATACAGTAGATAGTGACAGCAATCAAAGGTGAAAAGAATCATCTTTATTTCCATTGCTCTGCGGGGTGGAATCCAGAAATGTTTCTCTTTGCACTGAAGAGCTTTCTATAAGGTACTCTGTGTGTTTTAGTAAACAGAAGGAGGCTTACCTTCTGAAGGCTGTGTGAAATCACTCAACTTGAGATCATTCCAAGGCATGGCATGAAAAGGGGCTACATATACTCTGCCTTGAGCTACAGAAGGGAATGTGAAAAATCAATCAGCCATAAGCTGGCCTTAGCATGTCAGAAACCGCAAAGCCATGGAAAAGACCATGAGTAGCCAAATCCTTGACTCTTCATTTAGCAACCCTAAACTGCAAGTTGTGCAAGGTCTGTTTAACAGGCTTTCTCATACCAGACCTAGTTATAATGGGCTTGGGCCAAAGAGTCAGCAGTTATGGAAGAGAGGAGCAGAGACTACTTTGAACAGAAAACAATACTTTGAGATAAAATATACCATATTTTTATGGTGTCTAAGGACAATTAACAGGTGCTATTCTCATCTCACCATGTAGTTCTGAGGTAACAGGTGGTGTCTGAAGTCATATTCACTTAAGAAATGTTACCACTTTTCCTCCAAGGATTAATTTTGCTAGGTGCAAACATGAAGGACGTTACACTTAAACCAAATGTGAATTTGGAGGTCTATCTTTACAAATAAGTAATTTCACCCAGAAATTCCCTCAAAGGTGTAATGGTACTGGGAGGTACTTAAAAAGCAGAGGACATACAAACTGAATCTTATGTCAGCAGTGCTCAAGTGACGTTTCATAGCTACTAGCTTTGCATCAAAGGAAGAGAGACAGTTCAGGACAGAAAGGTAAGAAAGAAAAAGCTGCATCCAAGGTAACGTTGTGGGAAGTCATTAGCAAGGCAGGATATAACTACCTTAGATGGAGTTCAAGTGGGACACAGCTGATGCTGTTGGTACACGCATGAAAAATGCAATGGAAACCAAAGGTGCACATGCTTCTGTGTACACTTATCATCTCAGTGTGAACAATGTATCTGCCTGAGAAACAGAAGGTGATTGAGAGGAAGGGAAGAATATCAGAAATACGTCTAGGTTTTTTTCTGTTCCTTTTGCTACATGTAGTTTATAAAAGGAATGTTTACATACCAGCAGTATGTTTAAAGTATATACAAACAATTCATGCCTTTTGAATGCCCTCAGAGCAGCTGAGTGCACAAGTGCAGGCTTGCATTTTGCAAGACATAGTTTGGCACTTTCAGCTCTCTTTTGTTTCAAATCCTATCTCACAGTGGTTTAAACATCATTTTTAGAAGTGGATGATGGCATCCTGGTAAAGCAGCCCTATCCTGACTCAACTGGAGGGAAAATAAAGGTAGCTATTATTTAACATGCAGAAAGTAATAGGTCTGACACTGATGTGTCTCCAGCAGCTGAGTTACTTAAGGAGGGCCTGACTAGAAGTAACAGTGTTGTGTTAAAGCCAGTAGAGCAGTGCTGTTTTACATCTACTGGTGATCTGACTACCTGTCTCCAATGCCATGGCTGTACCCTTTAAAATAACACAAACAAAATCCAGAGAGTCTGCCTGGTGTTATTTTTAGACAGTTCGTAAATTAATTTTAATGGCTGCCCAATACAGATAACTTATTATATTAATAGAACAAAGAAATGAGCTTGAGGGCTGCTAAAAAACATGAAGAAAGCACGTGACGTGAGAAAAGCCTGACTTCTGACTGAGTTCCTTGGTAAGGGGCAACATTGCTGCATAAACAGAGGAAGCAACCTTTCTTGCTAACTTCTCATTTTGATAAAGGTCATATCACTACCAAGCCTGCCAAGTTTGCATTCCTTCTGACCAAAGGAAGATATGTTTCTTGCCAGCATCAGAGGATTTGAAGGGAGGAGCGAGTTTGGTACTCCAGCCAGTCACTGGATTGTTCAAGACAGATTTTATGATTAGGCTTTCTGGAATAAACTCAGATTTTTTTGTATTACTCATATGATACTTCTATGTGAAATGCACATTCCTGATCTTCAGTTCTTTTTTTACTGAGTCATTCTGTCAGAAGTGGACACCAATCAAGACCTTCCCTTTGGTCCATACTACTTCTACCTGTTTATGGGTAGGTTTTAAGACTGTCACTAAGGAATACATTGAAAAATATACCTTTAAGTAGAGCTTAGAGAAAATTCTCTACATAGAAATAATTTCATTAGGTTTAGGTGTTCTCCCCGAATAAAAAGAAGTTCCTAAGCAAACAACAAAGTTTGCCAGCTCAGAGGTCTCAGCACAGCAGCTGAATGAATGTTGGTCACGTTTTTGGTGAATTAGGAGATAAGATGCATCCTGCATAAGCAGGGGAAAGATCTGTCCAGGTCTTACCTCAGACTGGGTTAAAAAGGATGACCAATCTCATAAGATCTCTCTCTCGGCTTTCAACTTGAAGAGAAAACTGCAGGAACATACTGACATGTGTTGGTATATATGTCAATATGGTTGCTTTGTTCAAAATGCTAAGAAATGAGCTCCTGGCCATCACTTCCAATTTGAAATTTGTCACTGCAACTGCTGAAGAGAGCTTTCACCTCTCCAATGTGCAAACATTTTTTCAGGTACCTTTTTTGGAGGCAACACTACTGTAACAGGAAATCACCAGCCTAACTCACAAGAGGGGAGCTTGATTTTAAAGTGTGCATAGGATAAACACACGAGAGTGACACTTTCTTCTCTCTGTCACCTTAATCTACATTGCTGAAGAAGAAGGTGTTGCTCAGCATGTGCTGAAGATGACCTTTTTTTGGTAGTGCTTTATCAAGGCAGGAAAAAAGCAACTTCACCTCTGGAACCAAAACAAAACTTAGGAACACGTGGGTGCTGGTGGAGTTGGCTCTGCCAAATAGCATAGGGCACATCTGCTGATAGTATGTGGTTTTAAGTTTTCTGTGATCTTTGTCTTCACAGATTGCATTAGGAGTTACAGAGAAGAAGGTGAGGTGTGGATGCTTGCAAACAAAGGTCAGAGGGTGTCTTTTTACAACCTATGGTCCCATTGCTTCCGAAAACATTGAGCCTGCTCTGATCACAGAAAACAGACAGAGTGATTTTATGGGATGTGAATTGCTTGTGCTTTTATTTCAGACATAGTAATGGAAGCCCTTTTTGCAACTAATGCTGCAAAGCCTGTTGTCTATTTTTATGGCAGAACATATATTTGTCAATTGTGCTTTTCATGTGTTGCAATAAACGTGATCTCTGCATCCAGACTGCATGAATTATTATATTTGTCACTAATCTGTGCTGAAGTTGAACATTATTTCTTTATTTTGTAGCATTTTCAGTCCTATTTGAGCTATGCTTGGCCTGATCTGCAGCTTAATTTCCAAGCTTCACTCATATACGGAACGGAACCTTGAATATTAGTCCAGATATGAATCTGCTCCTCTACTCTTTCTCATACCATTTTCCCCCAAGAAGAAACATCTTTGGAGGTTACCAATAGTTCATGTCTATGATAGTTGGCTGAAATCAACGTTTTGGGGGGTTATTCCTTTCTGGAATAGAAGTGTCTTACAACTAAGGAAAAGGAGTCCTTTCTCTACAACACCATTACATCTTAGAGATGGTGCCTCCAGGCTTTCTTATTTGTAAAAGTCAGTCCTAGACTAGATGGATCATTGCAGGAATGAGAGAAGACTTTAATGCCATTAAAGTTGTTTTCTCCCTGCCAAGATTCCTTGCAAAAGCGCTTTTTACTGTCAGTAGCTCTGGTGGTATCATGTCAGAGACTGGCAAAACTGAAGTTCCGGAAGTTTTATGTCAGTGCACTCTGTACTAGCTCTTGATGAGTCTCTGTATCATCCATTGGCATTTACTCTATTATCCTGCCTATTTTCTGCCTTGTTGTCTTTTTGTGGGATATCAGCCGCAGGTATCTTGATTGCATTTCTGTCCCACTGCAGGATCGTTGCTGGCTGATTCCAGCAGAACTGGTAACTGACCTATAGTAAATGACAACTGAAGAAATGGGCTGATGGGAACCTCACAAAGTTCAGCAAAGGCAAATACAAAGCGCTGTGCCAAAAGTGGGACAAACTCACGCATGAGGCCAGGATGGATATAGAGAATGATGCTTGGGAAGAAGGATAAGCTCTCCTAGGTGCCACACACTGACAGAGTGCAGGGACAGAGATTGCAGAAGAGGATGGAAAAGGTCCCTGGGACAGTGGCCTGACTGAGGAACAGGTTGCCCAGAGAGGCCACAGGATCTCCATCCTGTGTTAGAGTTTGTTTGTGCTGACCCTTGCTTTATGTGGCGTGAACTAGAGACTGCCTGAGGTCAGCCTGACCCACTCTGTGACTGGTGGCTGGCCTATAGGCAGAGCCTATGTGTGACACCACTGGTTATTACTGCAATTTTTGACCTAAGATGCCTTTATCTGCTGTACTTTATTTCTAGAAATAAAGTATCTTGTAATATGTTTCACTTAGAAGTCTTTAACTTAGTGATGCTTTCCTTGAGTATAAAAGTAGTGGGAGAATTGTGTTTTTCAAGGAATCCCCACTTCAGTTACAAATTAAATGCTTGCATGCTTGTGAAACGTGGTTGCTCAAAGTTCCTTCATTTGCTGCTGCCAACTGCCAGCCCTGTGAGGATCTTGTGGTCATCTGGTTTCCTGGTGGCATCTCTGAACCTCCTCCTGGCTTGCACAGCATTGACTGCTGCAAAGCTCACTGTGGAATTGGAGCTGAGATAATTTTGTGGCCTAGGGATAACCTGAAAAATGGATTCTTGCTTGTGAGAAAGGCCATTCTAGCGTCCAATGTGCACCCTTTTACTCAATCAACAGGTAAGGAAATAGAAAGATTTTTTTCACACCCTCCTTGCTGTGGATTTCTTTCAACTAAGCCATATTTGTGTTTCTGAGGGACAGAGAGAAGATACTGTATTTTTCGTTTCAAGGCTTTAGGGTTAGAACTTCATCTTTATCTGTCTTTAGGTTGTTACATCAAAGTAGGAAGTAAGAAATTAAAACCACCAGGATAACACAATAAAAAAGAACAAGCCATTCAGAATAAAAAAAAAAAAGGAAAAAGAAAATCAATATTTTGTCTTTTAGGTCCCCAGTGAGAAATACTTGTGTAGAAAAGACAGAAGGGAAAATACAAAAATGGGCTTCTCCTGCCCTAATTGCAAGTACAAGTATGTCAAGTGTGCATTTGAGAGACAGAAGTAAGGACTGCTTTGTAAACAGGAGCAGTGCTCATGAAACAGAAGGACAATAGCCAAGGGTCATTGTGCAGCTATACCTAGCTTGCAGAAACCCTGTTTGAGGAACAGGACTAATATAGCCCTGTAGGTATAGTTCTGGATCAATGTATTTTTATCTCCTGTTGGATGTCCTTGCTGCATTTTATATGAAGTTTAATTGTACAAGTGGGGTGTGTATTTTGGAAATGCTTCAGCATGTGGGAAAAATACGTGGAGAAAGGGCTGATGCCTGGATTTCACTCAGATGAAGTAAAAAGCAGCTGTTGGAGTTCCGAGCTGCTACAACTGGATCTGCCCTGGATGTGTCCTAAAGTAATCTTTGGAGGGATGGGAGGGTGCTGAAGTTGAATTGAACTTCACGTGGGCTGCTGCCCACAGAGTGCCTAGTATCCAGAGGCAGAATAGCAGGCAGATTTTGAAACATCCTGTGTTTGGATTTAGGGACATCTTTTCTATCCATTCAGTTGATATAGCCACTCTATTGACGTTGTGGAGTGAAGGGTAACTGCTTTATCAGTCAAAACAAAGTAAAACTACTGTCTTAGGAATATTGCTACTGAGCATAAAAACTGTGTAACATAGGCTGGGTAGCAAGTTGTTTAATACACAGGAAAAAGGTGTACAGGTTAAAGAATAGTCAGATAAGTTATATATATTCAAGTCAGTAGGGCCTGATGAAATTCACCCTGGAGTACTTAAGGAACCATCTGAAGTGATCTATGAACTATTAGCAATTATCTCTGAGAGCTCGTGGAGGGTGGGTGAGGTCCCGCAGAATGGGAGAAAGGCAAACACAGTACCTATCTTTAGAAAGAGGAAGTAGGTAGACCAAGGGAATTATAAGCCAGTCAGCCTGACTTTGATACTAAGAAAAATGCAGAAGTAAATTATTGAACAGTCAATTAGAAGACATCTAGAGGAGAATAAGATGATAAGAAACAGCTGGCATGGGCTTGTCAAGAACAAAACACATCAAAGTAACCTCATTTCCTTCTTTCACAGGGTGAATGGCGCAGTAGATAAGGGGTAAGTAGTAGAATGTGATAGGTCTTGACTTTAGTGGGGTTTTTGACGTACATCAACACAACTTTTTCATAAGTTTTGATGAAGTTATGTGATGAGTAC
This sequence comes from Tapera naevia, assembly GCA_033556795.1. Classification (NCBI taxonomy): domain Eukaryota; kingdom Metazoa; phylum Chordata; class Aves; order Cuculiformes; family Neomorphidae; genus Tapera; species Tapera naevia. The sequence continues at coordinate 11,966,985 of JAUMJJ010000016.1, forward strand.
AAAACTTATTGGTAAAGAAGTTACCAGTGGTTTGTTGTCTAATTTGTAAAACATAAATAAGATGGAAGTCTCTCAGGTTCAGCTTTGATGATGGAATGTGAAGAAAACTTTTAAAAATTGCATGTGATACTGAATTAGGAGGGGCTGCAACCACTTTAGAGAGCAGGATTTGAATATGATATGAGCTTGATAAATTGAAGAAAGGTTCTGAAATCAATAGGATTAAATTCAAGAAACAAAAAAGCGAAGTATCACTACTGAGGAAGAAAAAAATCAAGTGCACAAATATTAAATAAGAAACAATTGGCTTGGGAGCAATTTTCAAAAAAAATGGCCTAGCACACAGCACAAATGAAATGCAGAAATGTGAAAATGTGTGATGACACATTCCATGACTATATGAAATAATATTAATATTGTGAATAACTGGGAAGTAAATAATTAATTCTGCCTTGGGCAGTGGGGCCTGACCTAGGAGTTTGTGTCCAACAATGATGAAACATTTTAAAGTATAGACAACTTGGAAATAGTTCTCCTTTTGAAAGGAGAAAGAACAAAGCTTCAAAAATATCTTCTACGAGGGAAAACCGAATTAACTTAGTTCTTTTTTCTAGGAAAGGAAAGAGGCATAATACAAATAAAGCATTCAAAAGTGTTATACAAAAATTATAAAGAAAAGGATGTTTTTCTGCCCTCCTTGTCTAAAACATGATGTAAAAAGAAATGGATGGAGTAAGCTGAAGCAAGAGTTACTCAGATTAGATAGAATTCAGATCAATGCTCTGGCTATGGGGATGTTATATCATTGGAACAGGGTTTCTAAGGATATTCTGGAATCCTTGTTTCAGATCCTGAAAAGGGGTCAGACAGACATCTGTCAGTGACGTGACACGGATGTCCTCTTGAGAGCACTTCTACTTTTACATTTCCACAGTAATTCATACACCTCAATCAAGACAAATACTCCCATGAATGAAATAAGCAAGAATTGCGTACATACACACAGACGTATACTTACCCCAAAACCCCCACCCTTCCCCTGAAAAACCTTTTTAAAATTTATGTACATTTTCACACAATCTTCTACTCTCATTTTCACCTGTCTTTGCTTTGCGACACTGGGAAGAGTCACCAGTGATTCAATACTTATATAAATGATTACAGAGCTGGCAGGGCTGCCTTCTAACCAAATATCCAATCCAGTATGTTGATTTTCCTAGGCTAGCTCTACAACAGTGCAAAAACAAGAACCAAAGCCATAGAAAAGCCTTTTTTCAAAGTATCTGCTGTAAGTTGCTTTAAGAAGTGCTTTGGGTTTTTTTTGTCTTTGTATTTTTGATGAAGCTACACTGTCTGAGAGTGATACTTTATAAATACGCCTGCTCCCTTTTAATGATAAACACAAGAGAAATTGGATGGTACTTCTGTGAGGTTTTATTGTTATTTTGAACCAGTGTGTTATTTATAGGACCATCCCAGACAGAATGCAACAAGCTCTCGATATCTTCTTGTCATGTTTTCTGTGTAAGCCACACGCATCTTAAAATGTAGCTTTTAAATACGTAGTGACAAGTGGGAGGTCCTTTTAGGGATGGAAGTCCAGAAATCTTAGCCATCAAATGTTAATTTGTGTGAAGCCTATAATAAGGAAAACCACCGTTTAAAATAACTAATTTAAACTATCCAGCTGAAATTTAACTGCAGGATTTGCACACTGCGTTGCAGGGGATGCTACCTCAAAGTGACACTCAAAGAGCAGAATGTCTTCTCCTCCTCAGCATGCTTGCCTTTGTCATGATACCTATGTCAAACAAATTTGGAAAACCCTTTGTTAAAGACTGTGAGATGTTACTTACAGGTAAAGACTTCTTGTCTTTCTGTGAAACTGAGATGATTTCATTTGCATCTCTGTGAAACCCTTTCTGTTGCAGGTACAAAGGTCAATTTCACATAGATGGTGGTGGGATGAAAGTACTTGCTTTCAGTTTCGGCACTTAGACATCCATATCTGGCATATCTAAGAAAAGAAATTTATGTATATAGGGAAGGAACATTTCCCAGGTAACTTGTTAGTAGGTAACTACATTTGAATGGGGTCAGCTCTCAGTTCCTTTAGGGTCCACGTTGTGTGATGAGTGTTCTGTGCATCCTAAGTGATACAAGTTAACTCCAGCTAGGTTCATGCATGGTGCTAAGACTGCATTCATGTTGTGCCTGTGCTTCATGGATGTCTGTCTTGATCTTGTCCTGTTCTTATTCACATATGTTTTTAGCATACATTCTTTGGATTTACCTTAGTTTTAGCAGTCTCCTATTACCCTTTGTAATTGAGAGTTTGTTAAACCTGAGCCCCAAAGGCTCTATTAAACTGCCAACAGGGTTTCACTTAAAGACTATTTTGAGACTTTATTGATGCTAAGTAGGAAAACAAATCTGCAATTAGTGACCCCTCATGTAGTATACTTGGGCTAGTAGGAAGATACACCACTACTCGAATTTATAATGATATCTACCATGTATAACTTTAAAGAGGGAATTTTGAGGTAGAAGGATTTAGGAGGTCACTATTAATACTGTCATTAACTTGCTGGTGAAGAGGTAGGAACGTATTTAGACCGACTTTTACCACTGCTTTCTGTAATCTGATAGGTTTTAAAGTTTCATTAGCTACCACAAATGAAAGATTTGTGGTAGCATGGAACAAAGAGTGTTCTTCTTATCACTTGCAAAATATATTATTAAAGATAAAATAAAATAAAACTTCCTGAATCTAAATATAGGTTGCACTAAATTGGCAGATTTCAGTAAGCATGCCTGCTTAGTAATGGAGACGATGCTGAGCGAACTGTACACAGAAGAGGAAAAAGCCTCACTAAATAAAAAATCTTGTCTGAAATGCTGCCAAAAACTAATGCACTTTTTCTCCTCCATGGTACAAGGTTGTCCTTCCTTTCCATCTCAGTGAAATGAAGACATCTCCTTGGAAGTCATTTTTACCTATCTGAAACACATCTAAAGCCTCTTCCATGCTAAAAATATCAACCATAGAAGTTGTGTCATGACAGAAAGGAAAAGAAAAGCAGTCCGAGACTAGCTCTATTTCTGACCAATTTCTACATTTTACAGCATTAAAGCTGGATTCACAGAATAACTTAGTTAGGAAAGAATAATCTCTAGAAAATCATCTGGTCAGATGTTCTGCAAAAATAGATACAGCATAGAGATTCCTCATCATAGATATTGTACATCTTAAATTGGAGGGATTATGTTGGCTGAGATCCAAGATCTCTCCTTATCTCCAGCATTGGTCAGAAGAGGATAAATCTGTTTCTAAAGTCTCTGAAATAATCTCGCTGAGGCTGAATCTTCACTTGGCTTTCCCATCTATCTCCCCTCACCCCAAGCCTTCAGGCTGAGTTTTGTTTTATGCCAAAGGGGAGCACGTAGGAGAGCCTGGATGAGCACAACCACTCTGCAACTGGAACATGGTATAGCTCTGCTCTTGCCAATGCCTTTCCCATCTTCTTTCCAAAGCCATGAAATGATAAATAGCATCTCCTGCAGATTTCCAGGGGTTCCATGGTGGATCCAACTACTGCAACACAAAGAACAAGGGGAGACACTCATCCAGATGTGGCAAGGCTCTGCATAAGAAAAGGCAACATTGGTGTGCATGCAGCAGCCCACTTTGTGGCTTGTTTGCCAGGATGGTTTAATCCAAATACTAATACATCCACTGAACGGGCTGTATCAATAAGAGCAGACTTTGTTAAGAGGTGCAGCCCACCTGTGAGAAATATATATATATATATATATATATATATATACACACACATACTGTTGTGGTGATATATTTTAATGAGGACTTCACCGTGACCAGCTGGTGTTGTTTGAAATAAATTACATTAATAATGTGGCTGAATTTTCAATATAAGACTGAATAATGAGAGTTGTAATGCTGCAACATAATGTGGAATCAACAGTTTAGGGGGCTGTCACTCCCACCTTAGGCAAGTCTGAATTCTCCTGGTGCATCATCCTCCTCTGTAAAATGAGGTTTAACCCTCCCTCCTCCACACATGACTGGGTTGCAAGGGTGTAATCCTCTGGCACTGAGGAGAAACACTGAGATATCTGATAGCAAGGCCTGTATTAACACTTCAGGTAGTACTTCTATTTTGAGGCCAGAAGGCTGGCAGCTTCTTGCTATGTGATAGTTCTGTGCTCTATATCACTGTTTTGGTATGCACTGGATCCAGCTTGTGCTGCATTGTGGTGCATGGCAGAGGTGGTTTCTTCGTGTTGTTGGAGGACACGAGTTTCAAGAACCCTAGTGAGGTATTCAGTCAAAGATTTGCATCATGCTGGCATTGCTGCCAAATTCCATGGTGGAAGGGCTCCATTACTGATAATGCAAGGCTCGGAGTACTTGTCACAGGACTGTTAGAATGCAAGCTTGTTGTGACTACACAGCACCTCTTCACTGCACACTTTGCATCCAATACCAAGGAAAACCTCTACCAGGATAGAAATATTTCACTAATTTTCTTGTTAAATATTCTCAGTACAGGTACTTATGTTGTGCTGCACTCCTTGCTGCTCTATGGGCTTCTGGCTGTCAGCTCTAAGAAAGAAGTTCAGCATAGATCCACTGGTGCTCCTTTTTTCTCTCCAGTCCTTGATCTAGGCAGCTATCCTTGCCAGCCTCCCTTTCTGACTAACTCCCAAGATTCCTCCAGAGGAATACATGATTAATGGTATCCGTGTGTGCACAGACACACAAATGCCCATGCAAGGAACTTTTGGTAAGTACCTCTTTCTACATGTAGAGTTTCTCCATACATATTGTATTATCCATTACTTAGCTCATTTCCTCAGTATTACAACACTCTTCTCTGTATCAACACTTAACTGCACAAATGTTTTCTTTATAAATCATGATTAATTGAAAGATTTCTCAGTTTTCTCACAATACTTGTTTTCCTGAGGCTAATTTTCAATTAATATGGAATGTGAACATAGAAATATAAAATATCTGTTGTGTGTTTTTCTTGCAATAAATCTGATCATTCTTTATACTGCTACTCAGTGTATCTCCCCTAAGGTATGCTGGATTTGCTCAAATTGCTGCATCAGTGGAATCTTGACTGTTATTAATTTCTGTGTTAATTATTCTTAATCTAGGTCCTTTTAAAAAGGTCGTCAAACTTTATTGAGTTGGCAGTGTTCAGAGCAGTGAAGAGAATCTGGTAACTGGTGTAACCATGCCACAGACGGCTAAATACCCTACAGTCTAAAGGGAAAAATGAATTAAATATAGGTTCAATTTACAGAATATCTTGTGGAAACCTGGGAGCTAGGCTTATTGCAGAGGAAACCACAGTTCAAAGTTGATTGAAACTGACTCAAAAGACTTCTGTTATGGTCCACATTCACAAGCGCTATGAATAAGTGAGACTTTCTCATCTAATTCCCAAGGTTCACATTGGTCTCCAAATGGTCACGGTCATGTCTTCTTTAAGATCATCTCAAGCCACCTTGCTGATGTTTGTTTTCTTTTGCTATAGATTCTCAGAACCACTGCTTTCTGGAGTGAATTCTTTGCTGAAAGGTTGCCGTGAGACGTGCCTCGTGCCTTCCACCCTTTTTACCCTTTAGTGATGTTACAAAGCAGTGATAATGATAGTGTCTTCCCATATTGTGTTTTGGCCTGGATATCATACAGAGGCCAAGAAGGTGAGAGCTTACAGCATGAATTATTTGATATCCAGCATTTTTAAACCTTAACATTATCTCAGCCAGGAATTTTACAGGTATGTTGAGGACCTGGAGTAAATGAATAGGGATTTTATAAGTCAGTCTTTCCACGAATTTGCTGCGCAGAACTGCTGGCAGGAAGAATACAGAAGTAATTTTGTGTTTTCCAAGAGTTTTTTCGGGAAGTAAGTTCAAGACAAACATTGAATGAAGAGCATTGCAAGCAGAAGATGTCTGACAATCAATACTTCTTTTTTTCGACTTAATGCATGACAGAAACTGTTGTTAGTTATGCTATAATGATAAAAATTCTGATGTAAATAAGAATTTTTTGAAGTTTCTGGTAGTGAGTTGCATGTGTTATTTGACATTGTTTATTATTAGAGATATAATTTCCACCGAGGATTTCTTGTCAGTTAAGCAACAGAAATTCATATCCCTATTGTTTGTAATATTACACATTTAGACAGTGTTGAGAAGAGTCATGGAAAGAAGATGTAGTTGTTATCCTGATGAGAAAACAGGGCAAAGTTGACAGCCTATGATGCGTGTACCTTACGGAGCTCAGTAATGGGTGCAATTTATTTAGTCCAGAGGTACGGATTTTTTAGATCTTTTCTGTTGCATGGGTAGAGAAGACAAAGCTAATTTTAAAAGGTTACCACTTTTTCTAAAGTATATTCAAAACTTTGAGATGTGAGAAATTAAAATGAAGAGGAGGGGTCATTTTTAGTATGCTGGTTTATTATTTTTTTCCTCATTCAAATGAAGTTTCTCCAGCACTGGAGAGAAAGAGACAGAAGCTATCTTCAGAAGAGATACAAAGTTTCCAAATGAGGAAGCTAAACTTGCAGAGAACAGCCCACAGTACTTCTAATAACTTTCAGTGACTCTTTTAGCAGGAAAAAGAAGCAGCAATGATGCTGGTACCCTGTTCCCATAAAACTTAAAAGATCTCTTCATCAACATGTCTAATAAATTGTTGTCTGACTAGTCTTTTGATAAATCAAGCTGTCATTAGTTTGGCTTAGCATTTAATAGGAAAGAAGTTTATTGAAAACACAATGAATAAAGGGCTCATGGTATAGGAAGAGATTGAGTTGTGAAGCGATGGCGAATGCCAGCATGAAGTCACAGAGCAGGGAGTGAAAACACTTGAAGATTTACAGTAAGCTATGGAGGGCTGTGTTTGGGAAGCCAGAGATTAATGTTCCCAAGGCCTTAGTATGAGGTGGAAAAAACTCAAGAATAGGAAGGGGGATCAGGTATAGCTGTGAGCAGCTCTGTGAAGCTTGGAAGGGGACATCTCTGACAGTATATGCTATATGTAGTCCCTACAGAAAACAGGGGGGTGTTCACAGTCCATTTGCTCCAGCGCTTCTGAACCCCAGTGGCGGGAGCTGAATCTCGAAGTTCCCATTCTGGCAAGAGGAAAAAAAAAGGATTGCACTCTACCACTCTCTTCAGAAGAGTCTTAGATACCTGAAGTCACGTTCTCTAAAAAAAGCAGAAAATCTGGAACAGTACACTGGTGTTTCCTGAGGAAGGAGGGAACTATACAAAACTTGAGAGGTGGATAGGAAGAGAATGTCCTGTTGTGGTCTGCGTTCTGGCAGTGTTCATTGTATAGTGTATCACCACCATTGTACACACAGAAGTTTGAAAGGGAACTCTCAAGTCCATAGCACATCCTTTGCTGTCATTGCACAGAGGAAGGTACTATCTTTGTTTTTCAAGTAAACATGATCTTTTCAGGAAGTTCTTTTGGGGCATTGTCTGAACTTCATTTTATGTGAACAGACATTCATGTAAAAACGTTTCTCCAACTGCTTCTAAGGCATATCAGATGATGGACAACAACAAAGCAAGGGGACTCCTCTTTGTGCGAAATCATGAACATGTTTTACATCAGTAGAGAGTCACCTTTGGACTTAAGCTCGGTGGAAGGTAATCTTACTGGCACCCATGGCCAAACTGGTAAACTCGGCATGGATTGTTGTCTGTCCACCTACACATACTTGCTTTTATTCTCTGTTCATCCTACCTTCTGGCAAGAGGCAGAAGTTTGTTTTACTGTTGCTTTTTCCTTCTACTGAGAAAAAAATTGCCACTGAAAATGGGAATAAAATTAATTTTACTTATGTAATCAGTCTTCGTTATTGTTGGCTTTCCTCCTAACCACCAATGGAGTATCATACATTTGTGTCTCAGGTGTGCTGTCTCACTGATCTTACTTTCATGACTTTCTGTTGCTCTTAGTAGCTGCTTCAGTTGTTTCACGGCCACTGATTCTTTTTCTGGGTGTGAAAATACTGTGCTTCAACTGTAGATAAGTTTTCCTCTACACAACCACAGTACAACCTTTTTTTTCTGAAACTTTTAATTACTGCTCAGTTAATTACAGTCAGTTTGATGTACTCTGCAAACAGGAGCAAACTCAGTAGCTCAGAGAGACTTTTCCAGTTTCAGTGTCCTCTTTTTCTCTGCTCAAAGTGTGCAAGCTAAATTGTCCATGCTAAATTATAATTAATATGTATTCTAGGATTTCAGTAACATTTGTACACAAGCAGCATTTTTAAAAAATAGCTTCTATTTCTCTGCTGTTTTTCCTCACAATATTGAAATCTCTCGTTAGTTTACCAAGATTATCTATTCCACCAAAGTTATCCAAGAAGGCATGGGAGGAGGTTCTGGCTGAGCTAGTATTTTATTTTTTACAGTGAATAACTGACTGGAAAGGGAAAATACACTTGACTTTATAGGTTAGTCCCCTGTAACTGAGTCTGATTCACACCTTAATGTGTTCATGTGTTCTCTCTTTCTTCATTATAAATCATCTCTATCTTTATGGTATTTTTTGCCCTTGGTATCTTTCTTAGTATGGTTTGACTTAACCATTTCTTATATGTTCTGTTCTTGAACATATACCCGACACCACAATGCTTGATAACTAGGCAGCCACCTAGCAGAGTCAAAACAACTCCTTATCCATCAGGCAATGACTGTGAAACACTTCTAGATATAAAGGGTCTGTAAAAAAATTCTTGCAATGCTAAAGCCAGAGGGATACATAGTGAGCCAGGTGATTCCCCACTAAGTATCTGGTAATATGTGTAAAGTGCCTGAGAAGCATTGCAGTGGTGGTCATCATATAAGGCATGCAGTGGTGACAAGTAGGAATTGGACGCTGCATTAGCTCTGAAGATTTTGTTTCTGGATCTACTACTGAGCTGTATAAGACCATGCTGCATAGCCACTCACTCTGTATATGCATTTGTCTGGCTATGCTACTGGATCATTACCTCTCTGGAGCAGGCACTATCTAGTGCTGTAGAGCTAGCAGAGTAGTCCCTGTTGTCTATTGAGTTATCTAATCAACACCCAGATGCAAATACACAGTGGAGATGATTTGCTAACAGTCATATAGGATATTGCAATTACTATCAGCCATATAGGATGGCTGCAGTATCCTAGGACGTGAACTACTGGAGAATGCTTTTTTTTTCATGTTGACTACTGTGAGATATGCAGCTGGAATTGCCTTTTTACTTTCAACTTTGGGCTGGATTCTGATTCCTTTTGCTCTACTCCTGAGCAAAATGATGGTGGTGATAGGGTTGAGTGTCTGTGGGTAAAAATTGGTAGAAGGTCCAAAAAAGCAGCTGTCGTGGTAGGAGTTCGCTATAGACCACTCAGTCAGGGAGAAGAGACTGATGAGATATTCTACAATCAAAAGGGACAAGTCTCGTGATCTCTAGACCTTGTTCTTGTGGGACACTTCAACCTACCAGATGTCTGCTAGAAATATAATACAGCACAAAGGAAACAGTCTAGGATGCTCCTCAGTTGTGTGGATGACAACTTCATGACACAACTGGTGAGCAAATTGTCTACGGCAGGTTCCCCACTGTTGTTTGTGGATAGAGATGGTCTTGTCAGAGTTGTGGTGGTTGGAGGGTGCCCCTGGCACCGTGATCAAGAGATGACAGAATTCTCAGTTCTAGGAGGAGAAGGAAGGGGTTCAGCAGAACTGTCACCGTGGACTTCCGGAGGGCAGACTTTGGACCCTTTAGAAGGATGATTGGTAAGTTTCCTTGGGAGTGTTCTAAAAAAAAAAGGAGCCCAAGAGGGCTGGATGCTCTTCAAGAAGGAAATCCTGAGAGCCATCACACAGCACACATAGGACAACCAGGTCATCAGGCCCAGTCAACATGGGCTTATGAATGGCAGTTCCCAACAGACCAACCTGATGTCCTTCTATGACAAGACGACCTGCTTAATGAACAAGGGAAAGTCTGTGGATGTGGTGTACCTGGACCTTGGTAAAGCCTTTCACACCATTTCTCACAGTATTCTGCTTGAGAGACTGGCTGCCATTGGCCTGGACAGGGACACGCTCTGCTGGGTAAAAAACTGGCTGGATGGCTGGGCACAAAGAGTACTGGTAAATGGTGTTAAATCCAGTTGGAGGCTGGTCGTGAGTGGTGTACCCTGGGGCTCAGTGCTGTGTCCAGTTGTGTTCAATATCTTTATCAGTGATCTGGATGAGAGGATTGAGTGCACCCTCAATAAGTTTGCAGATGACAAAAAGCTGGATAGAAATGTTGATCTGCTTGATGGTAGGGAGGCTCTGCAGAAGGATCTGGACGGGTTGGATTGATGGGCTAAGACCAATGGGATGAGGTTCAACAAAGCCAAGTGCCGGGTGCTGCACTTGGGACACAACAACCCCATGCAGCATTACAGGCTTGGGGAAGAGTGGCTGGAAAGGTGTCTGGCAGAGGACATCTGGGTGTTGGTTGACAGCTGGCTGAATGAGCCAGCAGCGTGCCCAGGTGGCTGAAAAGACCAATGGCATCTTGACCTGTATCAGAAACAGTGTGGCCAGCAGGACAAGGGAGGTGATTGTGCCCCTGTATTCAGCATTGGTGAGGCCACATCTTGAATCCTTAGTTCAGTTTTGGGCCCCTCACTACAAGAAGGACATTGGGGTGCTGCAGCGTGTCTGGAGAAGAGCAACAAAGCTGATGAAGGTGCTGGAGAACAAGTGTTATGAGGAGCAGCTAAGGGAACTGGGGTTATTTAGTCATGAGAGGAGGATTCTGAGGGGAGACCTCATCGCTGTCTACAACTGCCTGGAAGGAGGCTGTGGCAGAGCGAGTGTCGGTCACTTTTCCCAAATGACAGGTGATAGGATGAGATGTAATGGCCTCAAGTCATGCCAGCGGAAGTTCAGATTGGGCATTAGGAAAAATTTCTTCCCTGAAAGGGTTGTCAGGCACTGGCACAGCTGTCCAGGGAAGTGGTTGAGTCACAATCCCTGGAGGTGTTCAAAAGACAGGTAAATGAAATGCTTAGAGATATGGTTTAGTAGTGGACAGCTGCAATTGGACTCGATGATCTCAAAGGTCTTTACTAACCAGATGATTCTTGTTCCACAAATGATTCCATTGGTTCAAGAGTCATTCATGAATGGAAAAGTACCATTCAACGTGACTAAAAGCCTTGAAATCTGGTTCTTAAGCCATATTTTCTAGTTGAACTCCATGTGTGCATTTCTGCGTGTGCTTGTTTTTAAGTATTTTTTAACAAGAGAATCTAGTTTACCCTGTCAAACATCCCTGAAACCTTTAATTGTTAGTAATACTGCTAGGTCACAAACCTTCACAATATTCTTCATTGTTTGTTTCATGCACTGAATTAGAAATTAATTCCTTTTCCGATTCACTGGTATATGTTTATAAGCTTGTATTCTCCATCTAATGTATCCCATGGTATGTGTGTCTCATCAAATGTGACAGATTGGGGTGATTCTGTCAATAATTCATATTTGATATAGAGTAGAACAAAGTTAAGAGGGAATTGCAAAGTAGCATAATCCCTGTCCATTTTAAACCAGACAAAATTGGACTAAAATTTATGCCTTTGACTATGGCACTTAACATTCAAAAGCTAAATCCACATGCACAGGGAGCGATAGATGCTTGTTTGGAAATAATATGGGAACTCTGGGCCTCACTTTTCAGAGGTGGGGAAGAAGCCACAGCTCTCATTAAATTCCACTGGAGTCCTGGGTTCTCAATACCTCTGAATTTCAAGCAATTATGCAGGACGTGCAAACTGAGATACTGTTAGCTGACAACAGTTGTGGCTCATCTACCTGAAGGTAGTGCCAAAGCAGTTGCTGAGAAACTAGAGGCTGAAAAGGAAAACAGTGAAATCAGTTCTGTGCATGCCAAAGACCCTGTAAGTGTCTTTGACTTCTTTGATAGAGACGCAGATGCTTTGATTAAAGGAATAGCAGTCAAGGAGATTTTTTTAAAGCAGCACTAAATGGTTGGAAGACGTGAGGAGTAGAGGCTGTTTCTGCTGTATCTGGGAGACAAAATTTCCCTGCTGTACACCAAGAGTTTACTCCATGATCCTTGATTGAAAGCAGGGCTCCTGCTAAGCCGTATAGCCTTTTAGTGAAGCAACTGCTCTTCAGAGAAGGGACAGCTGCCATTTCACATGAGTGTCGTGCATGCAGGTTGACCTCCAGTGCTTCACCAGGCATCTTTTTCCTGCTGCAAACAGTCTTCTGAGGGCATTTGCTGGGGCTATTGTCTCATTAGTTTGGTCTGTGACTGACGTGTGGCAGAGAACCCTTGGATGTTCCAGGGAATTAGAAATATTTTGTGACACCCTGGAGAGCTGTGAAAACATAATTTTTCTGCAGTTGAAGCAGTGGACAACATTTCTTCAAATCCCATGAGATCAGTGTCTGCCTATGAGGAACAGTCTGATACTACAAATTTCTTCCTTGTATAGTCACCTATGGGATCCTTCTGCTGCATTTGCAATGTTCTGCAATGCATGATGCCCATCTTTTCTGGTTAGATAATACACCCTGAAATTCTTCTGTAATTTCCTGTGGAATTGTCTGTCAAGGAAGTTACACTATGACAAAAAAAACCTTGAAAATTTTAAAACTGTAAAGTTCTGGGCTCCTGGTCTTTTCCCAGATAACTGTTTTTCTCAGCCAGATTTAGAAAAGTTGGCCACTTCAATTTCACCAAGACACTTCCCTCTGGATCAACACTATTTTGTTGAGGCTTCTCAGAGTCTGATTTATGTGCTGATGAAAGCAACCATGTGTAAAGAAGCAGCTTGCCTTCCCAAGCCTTTCTGAAGGCTGAAGATTTTTGCTGCACAGATGCTGCTCAAGAAAACATTATGTAATTCTAGAGCAAGAGTCTCATAAGGTTGGGAAAGTAAAAATCTGGCTAGGACAGTCAAGTGTGGTACTGTGTGACCACATGGAGGAAGCTCTAAACTTTCGCATCTTTGTGTCTAGTTAATAAGATACGGCACTACAGGGAAAAGCTCTATGTCAATAACATGGTGACTATCTCCTCCTTCAATTAAAATAGGTCTGATCTAAAACTAAGAACTCATCACTTGTTAAAGAGAAATTTACCCTCTTGTTTATGCAATATTCTCTTGCTGAAGGTGTCACAAAGGTTGTGACAGCAAGGTTGGTGCCAATTGACTTTTTCGTCCTTAAATACGCTGAATGCACAAAGAGAGTACATTACCAGGCAATGATGGTAATCGATGATTGTGGTGGGTGGGGACACTATGTATGCAGAAGGTGCTGCACACACATGGTGTCTAAGACTATTGGAATCTCTTGCTCGTACTGGAAAATCAACACACACCCCACTCTGCCCTGCCACCCTTGAAAGTATTATCTTATATCTGAAACTTTCCAGAAGACACTTACTGGACTCCAAACTGCAACTTGGTAATTAGTCTGTATGATCATCATGGTGGATTTATTTAACAACCGGCACTTCAATGAGCTTGATTCTTCTTTCTTTTGCACAACTGCTGGCTGGTAGTTACTTGAAGAATATTATAGGGTAATCCTTGTATAAAACTCTTTTTTTGTTGTTTTTTCAATGATGGTGAACTCTGCAGCTGCCTTAAAGCACGTATTGGGGTTTCGGTTTGTGTTTCGAATCTGAGTGATGAAAGTAGCTCCTAGCTGTTACTCACACTGCTTTCACTCAGGTTAAAAATTAGGGTGAAATTATGGGGAGAAAAGGATTATGTTTTGACTGTAGCAAGAGAAAACAAATACTTCACTTTCAATGATCTGGAATGGGAAAAAAAGGAGAAACCTGGGTGAGGACTCTAGTCACCAGGTAACAGAGAAGGCTGAGGCATTTACAGGCAGGCTTTCATGAAAATATTCTCCATGTGACCCCTTGTTGAAGAAGAATAATTTGAAACACAGGAAGTTACCATGAAAGAGAATTATCAGCCATTGATGAGCTTTATTGCCTCGTAATGTGTCAGCCTACAAAGTCACAGCAAATGGTCAGGACACTTTCTGTGTGGACAAACCAAGACCATGGCACTGTCTTGGAACTTACTCAAAAGGCACAATAGTAAGTGTCTCTCCTGCCTGTCATTATCTCTTTCATTGCGTTTTCCCCAAAAAGAAGGTTAACTTTTCAGAAAGGAGTGAAAAGTAGCAAACAAGAAGAAAAAAAATATTTTCCTGGGGTAGAATATTCTGTTATATAATAAACCAGAATGATTACTGTGTGCTGGAAGGGAAAATCATACTTGAAGAGTGAGATGAAAATAAAACTCCAAAAAGGGAATTTTGACTGTATGTGTAACGCAGCCTGAGAAAACTGAAGTTAGAGATTGTAAGTGATACACAAGTCATGTCACTGTGCTTAGGGTCTACAGTTCTAAATGCCATATGCTATAGGTCCTTCTTGCTCAACCAGCGCACAAGAGATACTCATTCCTCTCTGCACCTTTGACTGTGAATATTATCTGCAACCTATATTGAAAACAAATTGTTTTGTTTTCCATTTTCACAGTATTACTTATTCTGTAAACGCTGTAAGACGAGAGCATCCTAGAGGGAATACAGAGGTTGCTATTAATATGTTCTTCATTTGAACAGGACTGATCTAAAGATTTGGAAATAGAGGAAAAGTGACTGCTTAAAGTAACAGAGAAGGCTGAGATTTTAGATACATACTGCAGAATATTATGGTAAGAAGAAACTGAGAAAATGATGAGAGCCAATGCTGAAGCTACTCCTAGTTCATCCTTCTTTCTGTATGCTCAGACAGGAAACTCCCTGTTTTAAGACTATGGTAAGACAATTGAGCTGGTGTTACCCGTGGGATCACTTCTCATGTTCTCATGGAGAGTGCTCCATGGCAGCTAGATAGATGCCCAAGGATGTTTTAAATGCTTGTTCATGGCAGGCATGGTTCCTTGTGTCGCTTTTCTGGAGAGGCAGCTCTACATCTCTGTTGCTGCTGCTGCTGCTGTCTGCAGGCAGCTCTGGGAGATGGCTGCTGCTGGTGAAGGACTGCAGCTATCAGCCTCTTGGACACAGCCATTCAGTCCCGATTTCTGACCTATAGGTCAGCAGTAACCTTCCTTTTTCTTGTGCCTCCTTTATCTGATCTTTATCAGTCACAGGTGTTTCCCGGTAAACGTGGCCAACAGCACTCTGTCTTGGCCAGGACATGCACCAGCCCAATCCTTCTGTGGAAGACATCTGTGCAGTTTTTAGAGGCTTCACAGAAAAGAGGGAGAGGGGGAGGGTGGTTAGAGAAGAGACCAGGTAGGGACGGGACCTGGTGGCAAGCACAGAGGAAAGCATAGATGGAGCAGGACAGGAAGGAGATGAGAGCTTTAAAGAAGAAAACAGAGGGACAGAAGCACAATAGGGACAAAGAGCATTCCTGTCAGGAATCCTGGGGTCTCTTTTCAGGTCTGGGCATAGATTTGTCATGCAGCCTTTGGAAAGTCATGTCACGTTCCTGCCCGCAATGTGTCCTCAGGAGACTGGAATGTGAGCTTAGCTGCTTATTATTTGACTTCTTATTGACAAAACTGGAAAGGGCTGTTTTGATCTTTTATTCTGGTTCCTTTTGCACTGCATGCAGCTGAACTTCCTAAAATTAATTCCTACTTAAAATCCAGCCTACCTTTTAAGAAAAAAACCCAGTATTTGGGGGGAAAATTCACTGCAAATCTTTAAATCCAAATTTTTATTTTGTCTAGCAGTTAATTGTCCTGTATTTTTTTCTACTCTAAATGGTTTTGCCTTCAACTTCAGTAGATGTTAAACCTTGAGGCATCTTTGTTTCCAGATCAAAAACTCCTCGATTATCAATTTTTTTATAGGTGGTTTTAATCTGTAATTTAATAATCCCCTTAATGTGTTCTTTGCAGAGAAAGACTTCATTTATTTAAGCTCTATCAGGTGTATTTCCTGGTGCTTTAATTGTTCTCATGATTATTTTCTGATTCACCTTCAGTTTGCTAGCAGCTCCTGGGTGCGCAACTGCTGCTGTAGGAGAGCTCTTTCCGGTGGGAGACATCCATGGAGAGGACAGGCACAGGGAGGCCAAAAGCAGTGCACCTCACAAAGAGCACAAAGACCTACTTGTGGGCAGACAGCAGGAAATCCTTTGTGGCTGGCTCTGCTCCTTCTCTTTATCAGGCAGGCGTGATGATGGCTGCAGCCTGCAGGCAGTAGGACTGCTTTTCCTTCAGAGCTCCTTCTGGAGTTGCCTCTGTGGCACTTGGTCTGTTGAGAGGGGCAGCCCTGGCACATCCCATAGAACATGCCTCTGTCCTGGATGGTTTCAAGAAGTACTTTGATGTCCTGAGGATGGACAGACTGCTTTTGTTTGGCTTTTGTTTTGTTTGTATATTTAAACTTTATTCAGCAGCTGTTTAACACGCATATTTTAAACCTGTCATTTTCTTAAAATATTGGCTGGTGTTGGGATAAATATGCAAAGATTTGTTTGACTCTCTTTTTCATTTTTTTTCCAAATACATTTCTGAAGTCTGAAATGAGAGACAAAGAAATAAAAAATAACAGGTTAGAAGATATTAAATAGCACAAATTACATGGAGTCTGAAACCAAACCCCTGAATCAGAAGAATCACAGACACCAGGAGAATTGAGGCTGGACTTGCATCCAAATCCGCATGCTGTGGTTTAGTCTCAATTATATGATCGGCCAAGCCAGAATTCTCATTCAGGAAAGAATGGAGCATGAGCTAAACTTGGATCTGGATCTGAATTTTGTGGTGCAAGCCCATTGATAACTGGCGGTGACAAAATGCATTTATAAAGGAACAAATTAAGTGGGTTAAATTTATTACCAATGAAAAAGAAATACAAGACTGCAGAATGAAAACGCAATTCCAACCTAGATCACAGGGCCAATCTGAAACTGTTGTCTGCCAAGAGTGATTTAACTCACATGCCTCAGTTGTTTCAGACACCCTGGACACTGCTCTTCTCCTGCTGTTTTTACATTACTTTTGCTCTGCTGACTTCAGTGAAGCTGTTCCTAAGCTAAGTGGCGTACTCCTGATCTATACAAACTTTAAGAGAATAGGTCCACTGTCATTATATGTGACTGATCCATGTCTTAGAAAAAAGACTTACCAAAATAAAAAATTATTTACATACTTATTTTGACAGAAGTGTATACAAAAATACAACTCACAATCCAAGTAAATATGAAAAGGCTGCCAAATACGCTGTATAAATATCAAAGATCTCATATTTCCAACATTTAATTATAAGAGAGGAGTGTTCACACACCTTATTAGAGAGGGTTGGAAAAAGATAGATTGTTTTAGCTTTTACAGAACAACCAATGATGCAGATGTATCTATTCAGAAAACAAAACATTAACATCTGTGATGCATTTAAAAGAAAGAGAATTGATATTTTAGGTTAATTACCATTCCATACCAAAACAAGATGCTATTTTTTTTCTCAGCTATACGCCACCATTTTGGTCTCACTGGCATAAACCCGAATGTCCATTATTCAACTAAAGGACAAATAGTATAGTTTTTGAGGAAGTAAGCATTGACCTACATTAGAAATAGAAAAACTATTCATTAAAAAAAAAAAGGATTTGCTTTTCTACTCACAACAGACTTGTGAGCTGATCAATGTTTCTGAGAACATATTTTACCCTTGAGTTTGCCAACAAGCCTGTGAGAACAAATTTCTAAGAGAGTTTTCTTTCTGTAATCAGGAGGTTCTGGGTTTTGTTTTTCCATGATTTGAATATGAATCTTTTGTGCCATAAGAAACACCAGTTGTGTCATAAAAATTGTTCAGTCGTTTTCAATGACAGGATGCAATTTCCAAAGCCTCTGTGCTATATTCTGACAGGTTTATCAGTTAAAACTCTTTCTATGTGTTTTTTTTTCACAGCATTTCATAACGCACTTGCAGAGGCAGATGCTCTGATTTAATTATTAACTCATACTCCAGATAGTTCTATTTCCTTACTTGATAATTTTAGAGTTAAAGATTCATTGTATGGGGAATCTCAGTACTTTTTATAAATTCATTCCATTTAATATCCAACATTTTTTAGTCATTTGTTTTTGAAGGTGTTTAGACATCTGCCTGTATGGCTGATAGATTTGCAGATTTCACATCCATATGCTAAGGTAGGAATAACATTTGAAGGAAAATAATGTTTTCATCTTCAAGTTGTATGTTGCTCATGAACAAGTTTTGAGTAAGCAACAAGCTGCAGCTGTCCCCTTGTTAATTCGTGATACTACTTTCCTTTTTCGAACAGCCTTGCTAGACTAGTCACTGCTATCAAACAAAGGAAACAAATTAATTCCCCTTTAAAAGAGGTGTTTACTTGGGAATGGCCCAAGTTCGAAATATATGTCTTTTTTCTTGCCTGATTGCTTAACTCATAATTTCTAGTGATGCTGGACAGTCTTTCTATACTTTGTTTTCAGGTTCACTATGTTGTCATTTTGGACAGCTTCTTTGCAAACTCAGTAGCATGAGGTTGAACAAGGTGATGCTGCTATTTCAGCCATTTGTGTTTTTTCTCCCTGATGAAGGTCCTGACTTCAATGTCAGGAACCGTGATTATGACAAATAATGACTGACTAATATGATTCAGCTCAGTGCCCACTTCAAATACCAATAGAAACTAAGAGAACAGGGTGTGTTAGTTTTTACATGAGGCAGATTTTTCTGGTAAGAGAAAATTTGCCCATGGAGGTCCACCACATTAAAACGGCCAGATGTCTGAAATGACAGCAGTTGCGTAGAATAATTTTTCTGACTCTAGGTACCTTAACCATGCAGAGTCAATGAGGCTAAAATTTCAGCTTTTGGTACAACTTATATAGTAAGTTCTAATGTTTTCCACATTAGTTGTGCTTGCAGACTTCATTTAGGCTTGATATCCTTCAATGAATGAAAGCTGCATTGAGGTAACTGTGTTCTTCATGTCAACCTTCTGTCTAAGGAAACTATCTTCTTGAATTAGAATACTGTAATGTTTTTACTAGTTAGAAAGTGATTCTTAGCACAAGCACAATATTTTTATTCCTGTTTAAATAATCAAGCAAATAACTACATCTTTTTATGATAAAAACACCTTAGCTCACTTAAGTCTAGATATCTAGATCTGAGCTCATAATCTAGGTTGCTTTTCATAGGCAATGGAAAAGAATAAATCTCCCTAGGGCACAACCAGTGACCTACTGGAGATGTCTGTCATAGGATGAAATGTTACATGGGTTAGAAATGCCTGTTAACGGAGACCATGTAAGGGCTGTTCGTAGTAAAATCTTTGTTTTAGATGTCTGCATCAGATAATGCCAACACTAGTTCTATGTTTTAGAGATTGAGGTAACTTTTTTCATTCTCTAAATCTTCATAGAACAAGCTCACAATCCTCTCCTCACCCTTCTCAGTCTTTCTGATTGTGTAAGTAAAACTACAGCTGCTACAGGCTGATGCAATTGCAAATCTGTAGCAGGCATAAATCCACCATGGTGCGATAGGCACAGGCACAGTGCCATTTCAAAAGCCTGGAGACAACTTTGGACACTGCTGATACAGTCATTCCATTGGATTTCCAAATTGCCTTTGGCAGTAATTGTCCACTCACAGCTTCTGACCTAGCACGATGGGTTTACATATCAAAAGACTTCTATGTGATTGCACTTGCTTAAGACAAGAATGCCTTTTCATGGATGTAATTGCTTTTTTGGAGTTTAGAGACTGGATTTTGACTTTTTGGTGTGGAAGGCTGATAGCAGCAGCTGCTGATATCTGTTGTTACGCTTCAGGGATATCCAGATGGCATGTTAACTTCTGCAGCTTCGGAAAGAGCTGGGAAAAAGCTTCTGTGTTTGTCCAAATTTTAAAAAAAACAACTGCACAGGTTTTAAAGTCCTTTGGTCTCCTGCCACTGTGCTAACAGGCCGCCTCTTCAAAAAGATGCACAGGTTAGTTGGTACGCTGCATGCGTCAAGCCCAAGGGAGTGTCCTATGCCATATTATTAAAGCCAGTGAATCTAATGAGTCTGATTCAAGAGTTCCATCTTTCTGACACAATCAGCAATATGTCAGCTTGCTGAAGCCTGCTAGGTGTTCAGCAGAGATTATGCCTGATTAGTATCCTTTATTTCAAGCATAGAATGCAGGAAATGATTTTAAATGTTTGATATCTTCACGAAGATCTTCAGTGAGCTTGAAAGTGAGCAGCTCACACATGGTGTACAGAGTTCACTGTAATACAATTCAGCTTTGCAATCTGCTATCTGTTTTGTTCTTCAAGGAAGAAGAAATATGATTTTTTTTTCCTGTAGTTTTGCAAAATTTTTGTCTTTTATTGGACTGTGTTACCTGGAGTTCTGTTCTGGAAATTAACACTTGTGTCCTCTCTGTTGTACATCTGAGCACCTTTTAACTCTAAGGAACTTGATACTGCTTCAGTTCTGTGGATTTCTGCATCTTCCTTTCATGCTAATCATTAAATTTTGCAAGGTCTGCAAATGCCTTGTAAGCAATGTTCCTGCTGTGGACCAACCCTGTTTTATCTGTAATACAGACAAGCAGCTTGGAGATGGCTTCAGCAGGGTATAGATGCAGTGATATTTCTCTAGTTGTCGTTGCCTTTCTTTTTCATGGTGGTCGTTCCATTGTTGCTAGAACCTAGAAAATAGAGCTTAGTGTCTAGTTCTCTGGTCTGAGTCACAAATAATGTATTTCCAAGTTGCTTCCCACATTCTTTGGATCTGACATTCTCATTGGTCCATTTTTTTCCTACCTGATGTCTGAAAACATTTTCAAAGTTACTGTTTGGACATCAGTCCATGAAATATCTGTGCAGGACAATCACTCCTGAGATCATTGTACCTGCAATCATCTTACACTAGCTCCAATGCTTTGTTTTCTATAGGTCATCAGCAACATCTGTCAGACTGGTTGGTGTGTCAATGGACTAACAATATCTGTCTTATCAGTAAGCACTGGATTTTTCTAGTTGCTCTCAATCATTTAAGCAAGGCTTTAGCATCTGCACATGTCTTCAAATCTTAGATCTTGCAGATCAGCAAGAACTGGACTGATTCAGCGGTTACTGTATCTCACACAGGAGCTTTGAAGATCATCAATATAGAAGTGGCAAGTGGCAGCCCAAGGTCTGGGTCTAAATACCTTTTACTGTTCTCTGAGTGCCTTTATTTGCTGATCCACCAGAGCTTTCTGAAAGGTTTAGAGATTCAAGACCTGAGAACATTCTCTTTCTAAGGACAGTGTTGGCATTATATTCTATTATACAAGATTCACCTGTGCCATATAAATAAGACCAATAATGGTAAAAATACAAACAGAACTGGTAGGTGTCATCTGATTTTCCCTTCAGTCACCACTCTAGGTAAATGACCTGTCTGGCAAGGTTATCACATATAAAACCACTTCTGGGAAAATGCAGAGAAGATTTTCCAGTTCCAATTTTTCGCTTCAACTTAATGTTTTGCCTACTCTCTTACTATGACTATAGCTCTGATTGAACGAACAATACCAGGACAGCACAGGGCACTTGCTGGTGACAATCTTACACTTCTACTACAGCAGATAAATGTTTAAGTCTGTCACCTGAACAGTTATTTGACTACAGAAGATGTTTTGTCTAATTGTCCGCAGTACAGACCATGGCTACCTCCACATCTTTGACTATCCTCAGGGGCACTGCTTCTGTTAAGCTCCTCTCTCAGCTATATCAAGAATCACAATTTGTATCCACATGACAGAACACAAGCATGGCAGAGCATATCAAAGGCAAACATAATCCCCTATCTTGCCTCTGACTGCTACCAGATTCCTGGGGAAAGAGGCAGGATACAGATTTTGTATGAGAACCTTATTTTACACAGTGTGTTAATTTGGTTTCTGACAAATCCTAGACTTCCTAAATTTGCCTGTTTGTATGTTAAGCCTAAATTTGGGCTTAATCCAGGGCTATAGATGATCTACCAAAAAAGCAAGCAAAAAATTATCTTTGTCTTGAAGAGGATTCTTGACTCCTGGGACACCTTTCTCAAAGTTCTCATCTTATGCAGGGTTGGTAAATCAAAAGTTTCCTACAGACCTGAAATTTATACCCAGTCTTTAGAGAATCAGCAATGCATTTGATATCTAATGGATAGTTTGCAAGTAATTTATGGCAGGTTAGTGTTGGAAACAAACAAAAAGCTGCAGCTAAAATACCCCCCTATATTTGGAAAAATAAAAGCAACAGTTTTAGTTGTTAACTTCATCAACGCAGTGCCTGTCAGTTAGGTCATAACTACCTGGTTGCCTTCAAGCTTCTGCAAGTGTTTTGTTTTCGTGTAGATAACTGAATTTGCCTCTCTAGATTTAACTTCATGTGACTGGATCTATTCATGGAAGATTGGATGACAAATCTTATTGGGTCAATCTAATCCAGGTCTGATATAATCATTGTGAATGCATTTCTTGATTGACCGTAATGGAGATGACCAGAGTCCTGTTCCCTCAGAAGATATATAGGATGTGCCCAAGAAGACCCAATTAGCTTAAATTGCATTTCACCACTAGAAAGCATCCTGAAAGACCAGACTAATGCAACTTTTGCGTTTCTGTCTCCCTATGAATATTTTTAAACATTTAATGAACGTAAAGAAGGATTTTGATTAAAGTGTTAAAATGCTTAAAGAACTCATTATCTCAATTAAATACAGCCATTTTTTGAGTTTCACTTTAAAATGCAGTTCTCCCTCGTTTTGGTTTGGTTTGTTTTTTGTCCTAGACTGCTGACTGACTAACATAGGTGCCTCAGTTTTGCTGTCTTATACATTGCGTCTTTACTCGCCAATTTTTTCATGTCTTCTGAAGAAATTGTCCAT